>VSWD01000007.1:10118950-10718950 GCA_033119305.1 Pinctada imbricata
ATCATATAAGATCCCCCTTTCCAGAATGATCAGTGACATTCTACATTGTGATTGAATGGCTGTCATCATCACCAAACAAGACATACTTACCTGATATGTACATAAAAATGTACATCGAGACAATCACCAAATTTTACAGGTCTCCATGGAGCTGTTGCGACGGATGTTGCATGCAATCAGGAGACGCTGACTCTCCCCGGGCTCCTGGTCGCACTTCGGAAGTTTGTTCATTCCGAGGTTCGCAACCGTACCTGTGGAAAATCTTATGATTTTGCCTTTCCCTTCTCGACAATGAGACTGAATAACTGATGGGTACTTCTGTAATGTTTATTTCTTTGATACTTATTAAGAAAAGTTAAAACAGGAGGATAATAATGAGAAATGATATGATAAGGAGATCACCAAAATTAAACATTGCAGTGATTACAGAGGAATATACATGAGAAAACGAAATAAATAACCAAAAGGACAATACGCGAACAATAACATCACATCATGAAAACATAGGACAGCACAATGTACCTAGTATATGAACGCGTGAATAATTATAGGTGGCGCCACTCAAATGAATAAATGCGGCGCAGCACACTTTTTAGGACATTTTAAATTTCTATTTATTTGTCAATTTGACATGTTATATGGAGATTTAAAGCTCAGTGAAATGAAATACAAGTATTTGATATCTAAAGGGGTGTTCACATGATGGCAATGGAGTGAGAAAACCACGAAAATATGCCAAAATGGAGCACTGTAGAGCTATAAGAAATCCGAAAAGTCCGAAGAGGTAATGCCATACACTGTACATGATTCGTAAGGAACACGGTTTCATATTACGCGATAGGCAAATGATATGTTTCACAGGAATCCCAACTAGGTAAATACACGTACTGTCTAAATCCACTTTATAGAAATTTATTTAAGGCTAAACCAAAATGTTATATCTTAGTTTGTAAATATATATATTCCTTATGAAAACTTCTTGAATTTCATACAAAGACCTTTGCCCCAATGACCATGAATTTGCGGTAATAAGTTATCTATTGTTTGAACAGATGCCCAGGAATGCACCACATAAATACAAAAACCACGATTTAAGTCAATTTGTAAGAAAGGAGGGGATCTCTAACAACACTCGATTGCAGCTACCACAGTAAAACACCCCATGCAAAAGCACAGAGCAGACACGTACAGGAAGAGACGCAAAAGGGACAAGGAGCACTAAATCACATAGTGTAATCCTATCACCTTTCCCCCAGAATGATTTTTGCATTTTATTCATATTATCTTAATGTATGCTGACTTCTTACTTTATCTTACTATCTATCTGACTTTTGTATATATTTTACATGTCACAGGGAAATTGCACACGTATGGAAAGAGGGATAACTCGGTAAATTAGATCAATATATTTTTCTGGAAACTCGAGTATAATAACATCTCTATACGAAAAGTAGGGATGATTTTCATCTTTAATTCCTACTAAGTCAAGAATAACACTTTATTAGATATGAGTTCACGAAATTCTAAGTAAATGTGCTTTTCTTAAGATTTTGAGAATATTATTTTCTGAAATTAAGTTCCAATATCGATTATTCAGGCTAGGACAATGTAAAACTTAATAACAAACGGGTTTTATCTAATAATTGGAGTAAATGTTTGTCATTTCTACACGTGCAATAACATCATATTTAGTTTATCTACGTACAATCCCTTATAATTTCGATGTTTTTTTGGATACTTTTGGAATACTTATCTTCAGGGGAGATAACTGAAAATCGATGGAAAAACGCCAATCAAATGTGCAATTCCCCTCCTTAGTTTAAATACGAAATGCCATTTTTGAACAGTCAGATACACTTTCTCGACTGCATAGAAATCTGTTAATTTGTCGTAATAGAATTTGTGAAGAAAAACTTAAAAAGAACTTTGTTAATTTTCGAAAACAACCGAAGTGCCACAATAGTAACGTCAAACACAAAAGACTGCACATTAACCAACGATACCAATGGGCAAGCGGTGCCGACTTAGAGCGACTATCTGTCACCAAAGTAGCAGATGGTGCTGTTATCCTGATTACGTGCGCTCAACCCTCCCACTTTTCTGATCACCTAGAGGTCTCTTAGAATATAATGGTGGTGTAAATAAACATCCTCACTGTAAGATGACCAAACAGACAACATTAAGAAGAGGCCAAACGCAATGTAAATGTATATAAAACAGACTGCGTATGAAATTCAGACCGTGCTCTGTCGCTTGTAGCAAGCTCATGCATGCTATCACCCCGAGGAATCCGACCGAAAAATTCAAAGAGAATAGGTTGTCGGGGCTCTGTCAGCTCTATAGACGTTTGGACAGGGCACGTCATGGAGTCCTGTCGTCACAGCAATTCTTAAGAAAGCGCTGGTACAATACTTTAGATTGGTCAAGTACCAAAGCAAAAGTCATTCTAGTGACACCCTTAATAAATCGGCTTTATTAAGATCATATCCTACCATTTTGTATTTATTGTCACTTTTTGCGATCAGATGTATATTTCAATACTAAAGAGATTAATTCCATGACAAAGTTTATCATTTTTGTCATGATAGCACGTCCAATGTCATTGAAATCGTCTAAATAGGCCAAAAATCAATAAATTCACCGTCAAAACAATATTCTGATGCACATTTACCAACTTTCGATTGATCTATGTTCAGTAGTAAATGTTATGGAAATACTTATGGCAATAGCTTAGCGAATGATAACTATGTTTAGCTGGAACTATTAAGCGACATGCATGTATGAGAAAGAAAACATACGTACCCTCTCATCGAAGCGGATGTTTATACCTTATTTACCCCACCCTAAGAATATCGCGTTTAGTATTTTGGCCCCCTGAATGGGTATGATCCTTTCTCCGAACATACCAAGTATTTCTCTTACTGATTTCTTCTTTTCTCGAGTGTTCATTGGTTTGTTTTGGGGGTTGACGTCATAATAACGCTTCTAGTTACATGCATCTGCATCCCATATCGGGAGTTCGCTTCTTTTCATATGGTGGAGGTTTTTTGTTTGATTGCTTTGGTTCCTGTTTTATCCTGATTCTGTATGCCTTCGGTTTCTGATTTTCTAAATTATCGATTTTGTGCTGTATACAGTGATATGGTCATTATCCATATTTATCATTTTATTCTAACTATTGACAATCCTGCCTTTGACTTAAATAAAAATGAAATTTATCCTCGAGAATTTTACACTTAACAAGGCAAAAGTTACAATCAGAGAAACAAGTGTATTTGACAAAAGAGACTTTTTTTAATTCAACATAGTAAACCCTTGGCTTGCTTGTGATGTTCCAAGACCACTGTTCGGCATTTACATATCACAGCCTGTCCGCTAGACTATTTAATAGTTTTTTGGATTTCAACTGTAGAAATTTACAAATCGCCAAGAAAGGTCAAGGCTTCCACTTTTATAAATTACTTTTAAAAGTCTTTCTTGAAATTGAACAAAATATTACAGTCGACTTCCTTTAAAATTCGGATCTATACAAGCAACAGAAAACATTACTTATACCGTATAACCAGAAATTTTCGCGAGATACTAATTTTCGCTATATTCGCGAGGGATATCGAATCGCGAAAAATTATTCTCGCGAAAAATTGTGTTTGATAAGGTTGATCATAAATTGGTATATCCGTTTCATTTCTTCATATTGTACATGTGCCATTGTTCATTTTTTTCCTGATAAGACGTAAAGAGAAGTGAATTGAGTGTAATCTCATGATAAAAATAACTAATACTTTAATAATAAGAGGTACAAAACAGTAACATCATATGTACATATTTGGTTTTGATTTAGGAATCGCGAAAAATTGTACTCGCGAAAATAAAGACACCCTATTTTACCATTAAAACGCGAAATTTGATACACGCGAAAATTTCTGGTTATACGGTAGTGACATGAGAAGAAATAATGAAAATTAAGAAAAATAAGAAGGATCAAAGGTAGATAGTATAATCATCGGAAATGCGTCAGAATCTTCAAACGCATTTTACACCGTGCATATGATTCTAATGTCACCAGACGGACACTGGGCTTTTTACTTGACCAATCTGATTTCTAGACGATCCGTCCACAAACCATTCCATCCACAATCATCCGTCCCCAGACAATCCGTCCACCAACCGATCCGTCCAATGACGGAGGCGATTCATCCACCATTAAGTTTCAATTGACATTTATCAAGTATAACAGGATGACAGGGACGATCCGTTTGCTATTTATTTACATGACAGAGACGATCCGACTATCATTAAGTTTCAACAGATATTATGTAGGGTAACGGGGACGATCCGTCCACTATTAAGTTTCAGTAGACATTATATTGTTGGAGACTAGCCAACAGTTCAAGAGCCCCTCCCCCTCTTTTACGATACGGTGGACGGATTGGTGTCTATTACAAAATACACGCCTTATAACATGACATGAATACACTATGGACATCCTCACTATTACATACATTTTACCGTATAAGAAAATGGTGGACGGATCGTCTAAAACAATACACATTCCTCTTTACATACATGACATACACAACGGTGGAGGGTATAAATGTGTTTGTGTACGGATCGACTGGGTACGGATCGTCTGGGCACGGGTCGACTTTACCAGTGGACGGACTGGTTTGTGGAGGGAACGTCCTGTTAATGACCAATGTAGAGTCTTGTACCAGCGTATTTTTAAGAATTGCACTCTGACTGACTGTGACGACGGGACATCATGACAGACAATGTCCAAACCTCTTTAGAGAAAACAGAGCCCGACCACTTGTCCTCTCTGAATTTCAGTCGGACTCCTGCTACCGTCTTTTTATATCCCTTTACATATTCATCTGTGTCGCGTGGGCTCCTGTCTTTTGCTATCGTCTTTGTGTGGTCATCTAACATTGAGGAGTTTGTTTCACACTATACATCTGTGCGTTCATCGAGACCTTTTCGTAATCGAAAGAGAGGGAGGGTTGTGCACACGATATCCGGATAACAACACCATTTGCTTCCTGCGTAGCAGACGACCTCCCTAGATCGGCAACGGTAACCCATTGGCCTCGTTGATTTATGTGTAGTCTTTTGTAATTAATATTTCTATGTCGTTTGTCTCTGTTTCGTCTCTAGCCGTCATCGTCTTCTCTGTGTATTGGCATCTTTTGCTGTTGTTACTGCAACCGGGACATCCCCTCCTTTTTTTCATATCACAAACGTTCTAACATGTATGTCCAAATAAACTATACTGAGCAAAAACATTTAGTACCAATTTTCTTTGTACATGTATATGTTTAAAAAATATTGACCGTTACAAAAAGTATGTGTAGCGTCAGAAACCCCCAAAACTTTTTTTTTACCAAAAATGTCGATATATTGTTTGTCCATTCGTTTTCCCCATTTTACCCCGCTCCTAATAACCAAAAGCTCCGGATGACGTCATTATTATGTTCAAAACAGACGGGGTAACCTGCTACTTCTTTCCGGGAAATTTCTTATTCCAATAATATTTAATCATGGAATAATTTTATTACTGTATTGGGATATTGTACGATGTATATAGAATCATCGGCATTGGGCATGGCCGTCTATGGACTTCCGGTAGCGTTTTAACTAAATTGTCTTGATTTTCAATGGAACCATTTTAATGCTTCCCAGTAGAGTAGAGATATTTCATATGTTTTTCATGCTTTATTTGTTGAGAAATCTCCCTAGTCTAATAATACACACGTTTCTTTCGAAAGCAGTCAACAAGCACAAAGAAACTTAGCAATTTCCCTTAAGACAAGTTAAGTCTGTGCTTTTTCACGCTTCAATACATTCGATTCTTGAAGGGTAAAATGGTAACATGCTAGTATTTAATTAATCCATTTCACTTTTTGGTTTAATTTCACATTTAATTTGTGCTTAAGGTAGACCATGTAAATAAGGGTACTAACATTTTGGTCAGTTTATGGTTAACCGTTCAGTGTAGATATTGTTGTTTGTCTCGTTTCCCCTTTTTTGGGGGGTCTGTTTCCTCCTCTGTATGTTGTTTATTGCTGTCCAGTGGATGTTTACAACTATGGTCGTTGCAATTGGACTTACTAGGAATTTCTTATTCCATTTTCCTTTATATCTTTGAGATGAATGCATATGTTTGAAGATGTTTCTTTTGACCTTGACATTTTCATTTTATAAACACGTATATAAAATATATGGAACGATTATTTCAAGAATACGCTTTCTTTCATCTCGCTTCAATCATTGCCCGTATTGTGTGTCACACTATTATAAGTTTTAACAGTTTAATACAGTCGTGAATGTCTTCAAAAGAGAGATGTAATATATTCCTCTACGTATTGATTTTCCTTCATCGCCAACTTTTTGTTGGTTTGAATCATGCATTTCGCTGTCTTGTTACTGTAGTCATCTTTATATGAGAGGTGATAATACATATCAATCGTGCGTTCTTGGATACTTTTGGTGATTGGAGAAGTGAGAGGGATGTGTTCACGTTCTTCCGATAGCCACACCGTGTTCGATGACCACAATAAATAGGTACTGTTCGCAATAGAAGATTTTCATATTAGCGCAATTGACTTGTATTTTACACATCCTAAGACCCGACATCACAAGATTTGACGTAACTTTTAACTGTGACGTCTGATCTGGTGTATGACGTCACAATTAGAAATAACGTCAAAAGTAGAGATATCGGGTCTTGGAGTGTCTAAAAGTTCAAGTCTATCGGTAATATGAAGAAGGTCTATTTGTCTCTATCTTTGATATATACTCTTTGTGTTTGGTCTTTTGATATTGTGTTGATGTTTGGTATCCCTTTTGCATCTCTTGCTGATCCTGTTTTCCCTGTGTATTCACTTGGGCTGTTTATATATTTAATATTTGTGTTTTGACGGAATACCCTACTTTTTTAGTTAATGCATGTTTTGAAATGGGCATGTTATGAGACAGGCCTGTTGTACGTGAATGTACATGTTATGTTGGTGAGGATAAGGGCACAATATCTATAAAGGTCACCTGCAAAAAACACACAAAGAAAATGAACAAAAAATAGCAATCCAAGGAATGCTTGTGTCGCCTGCGAAGCGGTTTGATTATTATTCTAGAAAGTGGATCAAAATTATTGGTATCAGTAGAAAAGTCTTGTCAAATGAAATTCATTTGAAATATCAGACCTTTTAATTACAAATTAAAGGATATGGTCATTCTCAAATTTTCAGAAAAGAGTGCCAATCATCTAGGTCAAGGTCACTACTTAAAGATTGGTAACAAAAACGTCTCATCATAAGAAATATTAAAGACCTATCACCTACCAATTAAAAGATATATACGACCTTAGAAAAGAAGGTCAAATAGCTAGGTCAAGGTCAAAAGGTAAAAAATTATGGTATGTGTATAATGGCATTGTTACATGGGAAATACATGTGAAATATCAAAGCCCTATTACCCACCATCAAAAGATATAGCCAATATTACTTTTCTTGAAAAGTAGGTCAAATAAAATACTAGTATTATGGTCTGTGTAGGAAGGTCTTGTCACAAGGAATACACATGTGAAAAATCGAAGCCTTATTTTTTTGAAAAGTAGGTCATATATCTAGGTCAAGGTCACAAGGTCAAAAATTATGGTATGTGTAGAAAGGTCTTGCCACAAGGATTGCACATGTGAAATATCAAAGTCTTAACTTTACCAATCAAAAGATATATCCATCCTTACTTTTTATTGAACAGGAGGTCAAATATGTAGGTCAAGGTCACAAGGTCAAAAAGTTATGGCATGTGTAGAAAGGTCTTGCCTAAAGGATTGCACATGTGAAATATCAAAGTCCTAACACTTACCATTCAAAAGATATATCCATTCTTAATTTGTTTGAAAGGTAGGTCAAATATGTAGGTCAAGGTCACTAGGTCAAAAATTATGGTATGTGTAGAAAGGTCTTGCCACAAGGATTGTACATGTGAAATATCAACGCCCTATCACTTACCAATCAAAACATATAGCGAATCTTATCTTTTTTTTTCAAAAGTAGGTCAAATATCTAGGTCAAGGTCACAAGGTCAAAAATTTATGGTATGTCTAGGAAGGTTGTCACAAGGAATAACATATGAAATATCAAAGCCCTATCACTTACCAATCAAAAGTTATGGGCTGTGACACCCAAAGTGTGACAGACAGACGGACGGACAGACGGACAACGGACAAAGTGATCCCTAAGTGTCGCTATGCTTCGCACGCGACACAAAAACAAACATTAAACTGAAATCAACCGCACCAACTCACGGCTTGATACGCTTAAACGAACGAGAAGGATACAAATTGCAGTAAACCTGATACATGCTGTGCGATTTCCACATTCGGACACATTGCCCTGAATTATGTCTTTATGAGCTGTGACTTCTGACGTTCTGTTTACTTCAATTTATAGGGAGCCTTTTGCTTTCAATATGGATAAAGTTCATATGGAAACATTCAACTTTAGCACTATGATAAATATGAATTCGAAAAGAAATTGCAGAGACTTACTTGTTATTTCGATGTTACATTGATTGTGTCCTCTCCGATATTCCAAAATCAACAATATTAAAGACAGGATGTGAAGGGATCAGTGCTATGTGTTTAATACAGTTGGACCGGACAACTGTTTGGGAAACTTTATTCTGGTGGCAATATTTAAAGGAAAGAATTAAAGTAAATCCTTTCCTTGGTTTAAAAAAGAATAGATGCACAGATACATTATACATGTAATACAAAATTCTAAGAACTATATCAGGTCCTGTATATTAAGTATTCTGAAAAGGATGAACATTTAAAAAATAGCAATCCAAGGAATGCTTGTGTCGCCTGCGGAGCGGTTTGATTATTACCCTAGAAAGTTAATCAAAATTATTGGTATCAGTAGAAAAGTCTTGTCATATGAAATTCATTTGAAATATCAGACCTCTTAATTACAAATTAAAAGATATGGTCATTCTCAAATTTTCAGAAAAGAGTGTCAATCATCTAGGTCAAGGTCCCTACGTAAAAATTGGTAACAAAAAGGTCTCATCATAAGAAATATAAAAGACCTATCACCTACCAATTAAAAGATATATACAACCTTAGAAAAGAAGGTCAAATAGCTAAGTCAAGGTCAAAAGGTGAAAAATTATGGTATGTTTAGAATGGAATCGTTATAAGGAAAATACATGTGAAATGTCAAAGCCCTGTCACCTACCAATCAAAAGATATAGCCAATATTACTAGGTCAAATATCTAGATCAAGGTCAAAAGGTCAAATTTTATGGTCTGTGTAGAAAGGTCTTGTCACAAGGAATACACATGTGAAATACCGAAAACCCTATCACTTACCAATCAAAAGATATATCCATTCTTGATTTTTTTGAAAAGTAGGTCAAATATGTAGGTAAAGGTCAAAAAGTAAAAAAAATATGGTATGTATAGAATGGCATTGTTACAAGTAAAATACATGTGAAATATCAAAGTCTTATCACCTACCAATCAAAAGATATAGCCAATATTACTTTTCTTGATAAGTAAGTCAAATATCAAGATCAAGGTCAAAAGGTAAAATTTTATGGTCTGTGCAGAAAGGTCTTGTCACAAGGAATACACATGTGAAATATCAAAGCCCTATCACCTACCAATCAAAAGATATAGCGAATCTTATTTTTTTTTCAAAAGTAGGTCAAATATCTAGGTCAAGGTCACAAGGTCAAAAACTATGGTATGTGTTGAAAGGTCTTGCCACAAGGATTGCGCATGTGAAATATCATAGCCCTATCACCTACCAATCAAAAGATATATCCATTCTTATTTTTTTAAAAGTAGGTCAAATATGTAGGTCAAGGTCATCAGGTAAAAAATTTTGGTATGTGTAGGAAGGTCTTGTCACAAGAAATACACATGTGAAATATCAAAGCCCTATCACTTACCAATCAAAAGTTATGGGCTGCGACACCCAAAGTGTGACAGACAGACAGACTGACAGACGGACGGACGGACAGACGGATAACGTGATCCCTAAAGCCGCGTTTACACTATCAAAGTTTTCTTGGTCAAAGTCCGTCAAAGAAAACTTGGTCAAAGTTTTCTTGGACAAAGTTGTCTGTTTACACTATCAAAGTTCTTTGAGCGACTTGTACAAGAAAACGTGGTAAATATGCACCAAAACATAGATGGTTCATGTAAATATTGTCAATATTTCTCATGAAAACTTTATAGTTTATGTTAGTGGTTGTTCGTAGGTCTTATTACATGATATGGAACAATAAAGCACGAGTTCAATGATTTGTAAAACAAAAAAATATAGATGGAATTCACTGCAACGCGTCTTTTGTCTTTGTTGATATATTCATTACTTTTAACGTTCTAAATTGCCTCTATTTCTTTCATCAATACTTAAAATACTTCTGGTGTAATTTTGAATCTCTACTCTGATTGGTCGATTCCCGTCAAAGTCCGTCAAAGTTTCAAGAAAAATAGGATGGAGTTCTATTCCGTCAAAGTCCATCAAAGTTCTTTGACGGACTTTGATCAAAGTTTTCTTGGATCGTTTACACTATCAAAGTTCGCGTCAAAAACTTTGACCAAGTTTTCTTGTACAAGAAAACTTTGATAGTGTAAACGGGGCTTAAGTGTCGCTATGCTTCGCAGGCGACACAATAAAACCGACTTAACATGCTCAACATGATTTACTGCGTATCGATGCATGGGTGAATTGTCGTAACACGCATCAGTCGAACCAAATAATTTCTTATTCACTTAACTCGCGTCAATAACAAGATATTGAATCGTCATGCGCGAGGTAGCAATGAGGTAGAAAATTATTTTCTGTTGGGTTTGTGCCTCTAAAACGAATGACACTTATAGTGAAACTGTATGGATTCAAATGGACAAAGCTTTAGTTCAACACTACCGTACAATGATACTTATCTATTGTCATCGTCGGTAACTCGGCAAGATTTAATAAGAAATTTAACAACCACTCTTGAATATGTGTTGACAAGGGATATAATTGTATGGAAACTTAATGAAAAAGAATTCGAAATCAACTTTCCATGTATAGTGTGTTTGTTATTTGCAATTGCAATAGGTGTATTCGGCAACGGATGTGTTATATATGTATTTGGATTCAAATTTAAAAGGAATAACACGAACTTATTTACAACATGGTTGTCGGTATATGACCTCTTCACCAATTTCCTTTTAGTGTTTGAGGTTTTTGATAAACGTTTCCCGATGTACAGCGGCAATTACGTAGTACTGTGTAAAGCTATTCGACTTTTTATCATTATAACCAATGCATCCTCTGCGTTTTTACTACTTGGTATAGCTTTCGATCGATATTTTAAGGTGTGTACCCCTCTTAAACGGATGTCAGTTAAAACGAGTAGAAGGGTAATTATCGCCGGTCTAATTTCTCCCTTCATCTGTGTTTGGCCTATGGCAATCTTTCATGGACCAGAGAAGAGGCGCACGGTATATACTGATATTTATGGTGTAGATTGTGCCGACGACGATACATATGTTGACACGGCGTCTAGAAAAGTGTTTTATTCTTTCCTTGTTTTGGTAATCATATGTTCTATTATAATACTTTTCGTTTTATATGTTAAGATTTTTATTGCAATCAGGAAATGGAAACGATTTGGTGATACGTTAAGAAAGAGGAAGAGTGATGTTGTTACGAAAAGTTTTCAAAATACTT
Source organism: Pinctada imbricata (assembly GCA_033119305.1). NCBI lineage: Eukaryota > Metazoa > Mollusca > Bivalvia > Pterioida > Pteriidae > Pinctada > Pinctada imbricata. The sequence goes on from VSWD01000007.1 coordinate 10,130,683, forward strand.
TGAATTCGGGAAATGAATCATTAAATACATTAGAAGGAGATGAAGAGAATGGTAATGCAATGAGAAACATCAATACAAATTCAACTACAAATAAACCACATCGGACTGTTCACTCAATAAGTCTACAAGTTGATTCGAAATTGGAAGACGTCCAGGCAGGAGAAAGCGACGCTGCTTCAATACACCAAAATTATGCGAAATCTAGAAATGAAATGCCGTCGTCAAAAAAGAAAAGGACCAATGGCTTAGGAAGATCTCGTAGAAGAACAATGAGTATAACAACTTTTATGTTTTCGCTGGTATCAATACTCTATGTATGTAGCTTTTTGCCAACGGTAACGGTGGAAGCTCTGAATGCATTGAAGGTCTTTAACCTCTCTGAACTTTCATTTACGGAAAAACAATTAATTGTCATAGCTAATATATCATACTTTCTAAATGGATCGTTTAACCCAGTTATATACATATCTTGCAACAAGCATTTTCGTGATGAAATCCGATATATATTTTACTCAAACCGACATTAAATTGAATATTTTTGTTGTATTTTTTATTACTTATTTATTTATTCACATTGATTCAGATTCAAATGTTGTTAACGAAAAGACGGGGGCGCGACCTTTTCCCCTCTATAAATATCTGTCGGACTAATCAGGTCATTGCAAAAGTAGTGGCTCGTTGCAGTCGGAAGAAGACGGGCTGTTTTTCAAGTGCCCTTTGTTTGAATATATCCATTTACATATGAATATGTGTTGGTTAGGCCCTGCTTTTAGCTTTCTTCTTTGTGTGGTCAGCTTATTGTGAGAGGATTATTATACACAACGTCTGGTCAACCGGGAAAGTGAGAGTTGTGCGAATGTAACTCGGATAACTACATCATATGCTACTACTTAGGCCGAACAGGTACATTTTGCCTGCAATGGCCTCAAATGTATTTTAATGTTGTTAAATTCTCCCTACATGCAAACTTGAACATGACGTCACAATTGCAACCCAAGTTATTGGAATATAATTCTAGTTGCCCAGTGGGCGTTTAACATGTTAAATGTCTACTCGTAATGTAAATAGTTTGCCTTGGACTAGTTTGAACCTATAATCAGAGTGCGTAAATCATGTTAAGTGCCCGCAGTCTAAATAATTTTCTGTAGACCGTCAGCAATTCCGCAATTGCCATATAAATGAATTCGCATGTAAAATGAGTCATGATACGGCAATTTTCAGAAACAAAAATTCCACATAGATATGTCGGGTTGATCAAGTCCATAGAAGTCGCTGCTTCAATTCGCTTTCTATGGACTTTATCAACCCGACAAATCTTTGTAGACGGTCAATAACAAACCTTATTAACTAAAAGTATTATGTTATTGACAGGATATTATTTTGATATTCTGCGGATATAACCGCATGTCAAATACTTTTCTTCTTTCGACTTAAATGTGATTATGTTATGCATACGAAGGCAATAATGTTTAATCAAAATCGTTATCGATCTAATATTATCGGACCTGACATTATCATTCTCTTAAATTTTGTTACGAATAGTATAATTGGAAGATTTGGTCTACTAAAGGGTCTATAAGGTTTCAAAAACCCTACACAAACATCATCAACATCACAAACTAATTTTTACATGTTAAACGTCTTCAAATTCAATAGAATAATTTAAAATCAGATAAATTCAGCATGGACCATACATGCACGCTACGGGTACTTAAACTTCGTCAGTAAAGATAGCATGTCGTAACAATTTACGATAATACCACGAAGGGCAAGTTGTGAGATTCTCATAGAAATTTTATCTGTTCCTTGTATGTAATGGTCTGAATTTCAAATGAAGCTGATTGTATCTTTTGTAAAAATGTCAAGGAAGTCTGAACAAGGCTCTAGACCTAAATATACTTGGTAAATTCTGGGGGTTTTTTTAGCTTTAAACATGGCAAAGAATATCCAAAACATTAATGCATGCCCAAGCGTATATGTTGATGTTTTACTGCTACGGAACTAAATACCGTATGATGATTGTCGAGGAACAATTTTAAAGCTGTCAAGCTTAGACAATTTGAAATGTTTAATTCAAAATAATTTCTTTTGTCATACAAACTGTATGATTCGCTCCGTTTACAATTTTGGAATTGAGGTGAAAAAAGACAGATGTTTCAGAATTTGATTCTTATATTTTTCTATAACAGTGTTATCTCATCCAAAAATATCAAGGTTTAAGACGGTTTCATATTACATGTACTACATGTACGCTATAGAATCGAATGTACACAAAGTTTGGAGTCGAACACTCTTTACAAAATTCATGCTGAAATTAACATTCTGAGAATTCAACCAGAGAGCGCTTCTGAAATACATTTGGTTGCATCAGAAAATCATGTCGGCATTTTATAAGTACCTCTGATCAGGATTTACAATCCGAGACGCCAGTCCGGTGTATTAAAATTGAAATGGAATAAGGAATAGATCTTTATACAAAATACCTGAATAATTTATAGCAATGAGAATTTCAGTTCTATGTTTTAGATTTCAGTTATTACAGATAATATAAGTACCTGTATAAATAAGGATATTGTAAACATATGCTACAATGCTACTTATGTTAAGTGTTTATATCTCACACTTATCAATACATGGATTACTAAAAGGTTATCGCGTTTAACTGTTAGTTTACAAACCTTATCTGTCGGAAAATTAGAATTCGAAAATATGAAGGAACTGTTTCTTATACTACTTTCATATAGTACAATCCGTAAGTTGCTTTTTTCTCTTTTTATTTCTCTCGAAGATTACCAACTACTGTTTCTTCAGAGACCTAGATAATATGAATATAGTGTATCTAATTGATACTGAATATATATTTTGATAGTGGCAGAAAATCCTTTCCTTTCATATTCTACCAATTCACTACGTTTAACTTCACGAACTCCAACTCTGCAACCTTCACGCCTCGAACTAGTTTTAGGCAATAAAGGCGTAATATTCATGCATTTTTACGAGGTGCTTGTACATGTACATGATGTAATAGTTGAGTGTTATTACAGGATATGCCCAATCAAAATAAAGTATAAACATGTTGCTAGGACAGCTCGGATTATTGAATTAATAAAACCGGCATGGTACATGTTAAGCTATTTTGTGCATATTCTACGTTTAAGCTCACCTGAACGTAGCTCAAATTAGTAATTGTCATAACGCAACGTCCGTCTGTCCATCTGTCTGTCTGTCGTCCATCGTCATTCCATAAGTTTATCAATTTCGACTTCTCTCTAGAACCACTGCAGGGATTTCATTGAAACTATATAGGATTTACTAACGCATTGTCCCCTACAAGTATTCTTGTTATTTTGTCTGGATGTGTCAAGAGGTAGTGCCAGCACTGGGATACCAGTTTGTCAGTTTTGTTTTTCTCAGCCGAGGCACAAATCGACAAATCGAAAACAACAGGCTGATGGAGGAGGATGTCTTAATAAAAGTTTTAAAAGAAAAGAGGGGATCTCCATCAACACTCGGTTGCAACACCCACAACAGAACACGGAAAGAGACGCAAAAGGGACAAGGAACACCAACTCACACCATAGAAACATGAAACACAAAAAATCTAACATAAACCAACGAGATCAATGGAAAACCGTGGCAGACTTAGAACTGCCATCTGTCACGTAAGTAGAAGACGGTGTGATTATCCTGGATTATGTGCGCACAACCCTCCCACTTTTCCATTTTACCCGGATGTCTCGAAGAACGTATCTGAACGTTATAGTGTAAAACAAATTTCTTACTATTAGATGAATACACACAAACAAGACCGCAAATCGAAGGGGCCCAAGCAACATACAGTCAGATGAATATATGAATGGATACAAAATTGAGGCGCATGTAATTCAGTGGGTGCTCTGCCGGCTGTGGCGAGCTCATGTACATGTATGTTATCTCCCGAGGAGTCCGACTAACATTCAGAAAGGACAGGTGGTCGGGGCCCTGTCTTCTCTAAAGAGATTTTGAGAGGGCGCGTCATGGAGTCCCGTCATCACAGTCAGTCAGTGTGCAAGTATTAAGAATATGCTGGTACAAGACTGTGAATTAGTCAAGTACTAAGCCCGTTTAGGTGACATTAGGATCATATCCATGGTATAAAGATCATTCTGATAATACGGAAGAGTTCCAACTCTATACCTTCATGAAGAGAATTCCGCACCAGAAACATGTTTGAATTCGAATATTTAATTCTCATAAATGATGCTTCCAGCGGCGCTATCAAAATTAATTTCAGTAGCGCCCTCTTTTATATTTTTAAATTAAGAATTGTATATTTACTTTGCAGAGAGTGGGCGGCTCCAAATTTCATGTAGGTTTGATTCAGTAACATATGCAATTAAAATATATGTTCAAAATAGCATTGAAGGGCTGTTGCTTAGATGTGAACCTCCTTTATTTGAATGGAAAGACAGGTTTTCGAAATAGCAAAATAAAATTTATGATGTCAAATCGACAAAGAGCCAAAACAAAGCTTCTTTCAGTGGACAGAGCTTGAAAGAAGTAATTATGTAAAATTTAATACATTCTTAACATCAGGTCAAGGGAAAAAGTTTTAGCTGCTCCACACTGTAACATGAAATAAGTGTTTGTAATAATAATATGGAAGTGTTCAAACTCTATACCTTTATGAAGAAAATTTCTGACCAATTTTCTGCACCAGACACGTGTTTCGAATATTAAAGTCTCATTCGTCAGGCTTCCAGCGGCGTCACAAAATTCATTTCATTAGCGCCCTCTTTTACTTTTTGAATTTAGATTTGTACATTTACTTTACAGAGAGTTTCCTGTAGGGTCGACGCATTTTCGACGGTTAATTGTTTCTTTAAAATACTCTATAGCTATGTTGTTTCGTACATTATATTTGAGACAATCACCGGCTCTATGGGAAGGTTGAAGGTTACAATTACTTTCCCACGCAACACGTTGAGAGCATATGAAAAAAACATGATGACTGCATAAACATGATAAAGATGTATCATGCTTGAATTGAAGACGTTTTACATTTGTACCACTTGGTGAGTGTCAATGTTGGTGGACCAGGAGTTCCCGAGGGCACATGAAGCCAGTGTTAAACGTCTTCAAATTCAATAGAATAATTTAAGAACAGATTAATTTGCAGCATGAACCACACATGCACGTTTCGGGCACTAAACGCACGTCAGTGATCCTCAATCTAAGCAATGTAATATGGCCAGAGTGTAAAAGTTATAATTTCCGAAAGTGAACCGAAAAACGTGGCAGGATGAGTGGGATATGATGCCACAGGACCCACGTTTTAGAAATTTCAAGGAATTTTGATAACAGAAATTTTCGAAAGCGTTGAAGAAACGATCAACCGAAGTTGATCGAACATGGCTAGATGTGCCCTCGGGGACTCCTGGTCCACCAGCAGCTACACTCACCAAGTGGTACAAATGTCAAACGTACTCTCTTCAAATTCAATAGCATAGTTTAAGAACAGATTAATTTGCAGCATGGATTCAGACATGCACGTTTCGGGTACTAAACCCTCGTCAGTAATCCTCAAGTTCGATCAACTGGGTTGATTGTTTATCACCGCATTCGAAACTGTCTCATATAAAAATTTCTTGAAATTTCTTAAATGTTGGTCCTGTGGCATCATATCCCATCCATCTTGCTGCTTTTTGGTGATATTTTTGGAAATAATAACTATCACACTCTTTATCAAATTACATTGAGGATCACTGACGAGGGTTAAGTACCCGACACGTTCATGTCTGGTCCATGCTACAAATTTATCTGTTCTTGATTCATGCTATTTAATTGAAGACGTTTAACATTTTTACCATTTGTTGAGTGTCACTTCTGGTGGAGGATGGAACCCCCGAGGGAACATGTCCAAGTTCGATCAACTTCGCTTGAAACCTTCTTCAACAAAGAAGGGGATCTCCAACAACACTCGACAGCAGCAATAACATGAAAACGCCAAATGCAGAAACGCAAAGGTGACACACACAGAATAAGACACAAAGGTACAATGAACGTCAATTCAAATAGAGACATAAAAGAAATGATTTCACATCAACGCATTCAATAATTTATTTTATCAAAATTTCTTGAAATGTCTAGAATATGGGTCCTCTGGCACCATATCCCATCCATCTTGCTATGTCTTTCGGAGAAGTTTTGGATATGATAACTTTCACACTCTTTGGTCAAATTACATTGTTCAGATTGAGGATAACTGACGAGGGTTACGTACAGTACATGTACCCATAACGTGCACGTCTGGTCCATGCTGCAAATTCTGTTCTTAAATGTTGCTACATGTATTGAATTGAAGACGTTTAACATAGGTATCTTTTCTAAATACATTAAAAGCCGCTATGTTAGATATATATATATGAAGGGAGGGAGGGGATCACCAACAAGACCCTGTTTCATCACCAACAGCAAAACACTCGATGCGAAATACAAAGACGAGAATACTAAGAGACGATAAAGAGCTATACGACATTTAAATATCAAACACAGAAGACTACACATAAACTAACGATACCAATGGGTAACCGATGCCGACTTTGGACGGCCATTTGCAACACGAATAGCAAATGGTGTGGTTATCCTGGATTACGTGTGCACAACCAACTTCTCCAGATGTCTCGAAGAACGTACAATCGTCATGTAAACCAACCTCTTCACTGTCAGATGACCAAACACAAACAAGACCGCAAAACGCAGGGGCCCGAGCAACACAGATGAATATGTAAATGGATATAAAAAGAGGGGGTACGTAATGCAGTCCATGTGCTGCCGGCTGTCATACGGATAATGACCATATCCCTGTATACAGCACAAAATCGATAATTCAAAAAAAATCAGAAACCGAAGGCATACAAAATCAGCATAAAACAGGAACCAAAGCAAAAAAACAAAAACCTCCACCACATGAAAAGAAGCGAACCCCCGATATGGGAGTGAGACCAGGTGCCCAGGAAGAGTAAGCACCTCCTGCTTGCATGCAACACCCGCCGCTTCAATTCGGTAGAACTGTCACATCCGGTTACTTCCATTTCGGAAAGATAGAGTACAATTTTGGTTTGATGGTTTGGTTTGATGGTTCAAATGGTCTATGATAGAATCAGTGTCGTAGGACAACATTATGTCCAAATAGGATGCTGAATTATTTGTCTCTGTAATTTCATTGACTTCAAGCTCCGAAGGATAGATACTGCTCAGGTAATCCGCGAATTTTGGATTATTGATGGACAACACATCGTCTATGTATCTGTAAGTGAAGTTGAAGTCAGAAGCCAAGTATCTTTTCCCTTCAGAGATTAAAGATTGAATGAATTCAGCTTCGTACGAGTAAAAGAAAATGTCGGCAAGGAGTGGGGCCAATTGGTCCCCACTGGAATTCCGACAATTTGCTGGAAGACCTTTCCTCCATGTTTGTTATCACCCGAGGAGTCCGACTGACATTGCGAGAGGACAGGTGGTCGGGGCCCTGTAAATATATTTCTTTTAATACAGTCGTTCCTTTCGAGTTAATGTAGTATCGACTATTTATCTAAGACAGGTAAGTACTAGTAATATATTCAATCTTTAAAATGTAATGGTAATTTCAATTCAGAACCTATCAACGCAAAGACAAATTGTACAGCACCTTGGGACAATTTCTTCGGAAACTCGTGCCATCTCTTGACCAAGGAGGTGGAAACCTGGAATGAAGCCAAGGCAAGTAAAATTGATATTTCATTTTAGTCTCAGTAACTGCTCTAGTAAATAATATATTTCTAAGAATCCTGAAATAAAAATAAATTATGTAATATGCATATGGTCGTATTGACATTGGCAACTCCGGATCATATTTTACCTTAATGTTAATAGCAATTCTCTGTAAGGACCAAAATGATTTCAATAGCACGTGGAAATAGAATCTCTCCAATTTGAGATTTTTGGTATGGAAGGTGTACAATGTATATGATGTACTGAGATAAAAATAAACTTCCTTTTTACAAATAAAGTTTTCGTTGCCATGGAAACCATGTTTGAAATTTTACACATCAGTAGAATACTTGTAACATGACATTTTTCAAGGGCTCGTTTCCACGGTAACATCTATAGTAATAGTCAACTGAAATTTCATTAATTTTTCTCTTTATATCTTTAATAGTATAAATACACAAGAGGTATGCTTCTGTCCGCTATTCTGTTTGTCAATATCCTCAAAATGTAGGCAAAAACCTGTTTTGAAGAGGCTCTTTTTAAGACAGAAAAGGCTCCTAATTTAACCTGATTTTGCTCAATTTTAGATCCCCAAAAAGACCGTATGCAACATTTGACATTGAAAGTTTAATTCTCTATTAAAAGGTCCGGTGCATCATTTGTGTATTTTTATACATGTAAATTAAGTTGTGAGACACATCTGGCACTCGTTATCTCGAAGTCGATGGGCCCACTGAAAATATACTACTCAAAAACGTATAGAATCACAATACCATTACTCCTGTATTTTCAGCCAACAGATACTGTGTTATCATTGAAATATTGTGAAGTATAAGGAAATCAATGAACATTTACCTTCTCACATAAAGTCAATGACAAATATTGAAAAAAACAATATCCCTATCAAGAAGAACAAAATCGTTAATTGGAAAATCATCTAACCAAGGGCAAGCACAACCGGAATAAAACCAGAACTAAGGCAAAGGAACAGAAATAATAAAAAAAATCTACCATATGAAGTGAACTCCCAGCGACGAAGTGACATCAGGTGCCCAGAAAGAGTGAGCATCACCTGCTTGCATGCAACACCCGCCACTTCAATTCGGTAGAAAGGTTACAATCGGTAAATCCCACAGTTCGGTAGAAATATCACAATCGTTAACTCCCATAAAAGGAAGACAGACGTATAAATTGGTATTCCATGGTATTACCTCAGAATATCATTTATATGATATTCTGACGTAGCTGAACCCAAAATATGAACTGAACTGAAAAGACATAACTGAACACAAAAATGGAATTCATTCGAATGTAATTGTCCTTCCAGGAAAGTGCTACAAAAAATCATTCCAAGGAATGCATGTGTCGCCTGCGAAACTTAGAGACACTCAGGAATCACGTTTATAGGGTGTGACCCCAAGCATGACGGACAGACAGACAGAAGGACAACGGACAAGGTGATCCCTAAGCGTCGCTATGCAATGCAGGCGACGCAAAAATGTGTCACTTTTTTAAATTTCAGTAACTTCTACAAAGGAGTAGGCGCGGTAACCTGCCATTTCGGCGGGTTTTTTTAGTCCCCTACCGGCAACGCCGAAGGGGACTCTTAGTTTCCTCTCGGTCTGTCTGTCTGTCCGTCCGTCTGTCCCTCCGTCTGTCCGTCTGTCCGAATATCAGTTTTCCGGACTTTTTTCTGCAACGGATAGAGATATTCAGATGAAATTTGATACACAGCTTGGTCTTGGATAGTTACAGAGCAAGTTCGACTTTCGTCACGATTGACCTATTTTTCGACGAGTTATGCCCCTTGATGACTTGGAAAATCCAGTTTTTGTTAGTTTTCCGGACTTTTTTTACTGCAACGGATGGAGATATTCCGATGAAATTTGATATACAGCTTGGTCTTGGATAGTTACAGAGCAAGTTTGACTTTCATCTCGCTTGACCCATTTTTCGAGGAGTTATGCCCCTTGATGACTTGGAAAATTAAGTTTTTGTCAGTTTTCCGGACTTTTTTCTGCAACGGATGGAGATATTCAGATGAAATTTGATACACAGTTTGGTCTTGGATAGTTACAGAGCAAGTATGACTTTCGTCACGCTTGACCTATTTTTCAAGGAGTTATTCCCCTCTATAACTTGGAAAATTAAATTTTTGTCAGTTTTCTGCACTTTTTTCTGCAACGGATGAAGATATTCAGATGAAATTTGATACACAGCTTGGTCTTGGATAGTTACAGAGCAAGTTCGACTTATGTCACGCTTGACCTCTTTATCGAGGAGTTATGGCCCTTTATGACTTGGAAAATTCAGTTTTTGTCAGTTTTCCATACTTCTTTCTGCAACAAATAGAGATATTCAGGTGAAATTTGATACTCAGCTTAGTCTTGGATAGTTACAGAGCAAGTTCAACTTTCGTCACGCTTGACCTCCTTTTCGAATCGATTAAGCAGATAAAACTTCAGAACTGAGCTGCACAGACAGTAAAAGAAAGGAGGGGATCTTCAACAAGGCGCAGAAAAAAAGTCCGGAAAACTGACAAAAACTGGATTTTCCAAGTCATCAAGTGGCATAACTCGTCGAAAAATGGGTCAAGCGTGACGAAAGTCGAACTTGCTCTGTAACTATCCAAGTAAGTTTAATTTAAACTCATATATGTTTAATTGAAGAGTAATTCATAGGCAGAGTTGCAGGACATAAATATATGCCGCCGGTAGGGGACTATATCGCTCAGCGATCATAACATTTTTTCAAAGTTGTTTCTGTACCCATGATATTCTAGATTATAACAAGTCAAATGTATGGTGAATCCTAATCAGGAAAGCCTGATTAAAACATTGAAATTCTTTAATATATCAATAAGTGAGCGAAATTGTGATACAAATTTATAAAATCAAGTAGCGCACCAGACATTACCCATGGTAATTTTTGTATCAATCGATGGATTTATGATCGACGTTTTAATTTCCATATAAAATGTCATGTGCGAGGCCTGGTGCGTACTTGAATTTTGAAGACTTGTGTGTAAAATACGATAACTTTCATTTGTTTTGCGTTATTCAGGGCAAATGACATCAGCAAATGAAGGCATACATCACACGCGTTACGTTACGAGGGCTTAGACACAAAGTATATCATGTGATATTGTGATGTTTCCGTGTCATTTTGGTCAACAAGAAATTGTTCAAGTGCAAAATTTGGGAAATTCAAAATTATCAGATTTTAACAAATCCTCAGTAGTTTCCTGGAGGGTACATTTTTAACAAATTACAGATTCTGATATGGAAATCGTGTACCTACCAGGTCAGATTGGTAGAATTCTTAACATATCGATAATCTTAAAATTGTATTCTACTGAAATGGAAGGATTTGACTAAAAATTATATAGAAATACCATAGTGATTCTAAATTGCTTTTGAATTTTTGAATAAATTGAAACTTTGACATAATCGGAGTTCGAGATAAACGTCAGTCGAAACTACTCGGCTAATCAGCGTACTTCATTTTTATAGATATCCTGCCTTACTCAAGGAAGTCACTTGTTTGTTATTGACAGTGGTGTGAAACAAAAAGCGTTTGAAACTTGGTCTGCATCATATAGAAGTAAGTTAATTAGACTCCTATCAATCTGACCTACTATTTATATCAATGGGATGAACAATTTTGAATTTTATTGGAAGAGGCGGGGAAAATATGAAAATAAATATTGTTGGGTTTTTTTCCACATGAAAATATATTCCGCACCGAAAGACCGTTGACAAAATAAAATACGGATCATTTGGTAACTTGATTGTTACCTGATTTGACAAAGATAAAAAACTGAAGGGATAGCAAAATGTTATTGCTGGCCAAAGTCTTCATGCTCCACTCCTTCTTTGAAATGTTAAGGGTTACTTCTTTGCACCAGGAACAGAAAGTCATTGTGGAAATTAAACAGAATTCACGTTTAACGCAATGATAAAATAGAATAAAATATGGGAAAATGAGGATAAGTTTAGAACTAAAGGAATTTATACTAAAAAAAAAGGCTTGTAAAAGCGAATAGAAAGATATTTGTGCGAGATATCTGATCATTTTCTTAGTCATGTTGGTTCAAAATTATGTACGTTTTTCTTGTACAAGTGTAATCACCATTTGTAGTTCGATTAATACACATGCATAATATAAAATATATATTAACCTGTTTGTTTCTAGTAAATTGAAAGTTTGTAAGTTATACATTGTGAATAGTAATCTTTTATGTTCGATGAACATTTTTTAATGTATTAACGTACTTTACATGAAAAGAATTAACAGCAAGTCAGCATAACTTCTGGGCAGGTGGTACTGATTTCGGATCGGAATCAGACTGGTATTGGGATCCAACCGGGAGTCCGTTTGTATACACACATTGGCAACATGGATACCCAAAGCAGAATTTCATAAGCAACTGTTTACTTATTGGGACTTATTTTCACTATTTCTGGCATGATATACCTTGTGATACTATAGCTTACTATATATGTGAAAAGGATCCTTGAAATATATTTATTCATTTATTCTTGTTGAGTTTCTGAAGTCATATACATGCATCAATATATTGTACCATATACGACGTTCATAGAATGGCAATGCCTAAACGCCTTCTACGTAACATAACGCTTACAGTGTATCCTTATACATTCAAGCGTGTCTTGCAAACAAAGGTATTGATAAATTGAATCTTGGTCAAATTTTGAATCACAAAACTGTCACAGAAAAAATCCCACCATATTTCAAAAGAAAAGAAACTCCTTGTATTTCCTATAGCTACACACCTACAGTTTCATCTAAAATTTACAATTACAAACTATTCTTGCAGTGTATTGATTTAAGTAATCCCTCACTACATCCACTTCCTTGCGAATGTTCTTCCTCGGATTTCAACTACTTTCCTTGTGGACACGTTGTTACTGATGACCTTAGTTTAGTCAAGAACGACAAGTTGAGAGAATTGTTAAAAAAGGGTCCCAAATACAGAGAAAGTATGTCCATAACATGAAACCAAAATGTCAAGATTATCATGGACTCTTGTGAGAAATATGCAAGACGATGGGCAGAGAAAGAGGATTTACAGCTCGACACCCTTTCCGAATGGATAAAATTCATCAGAGGGTTACTTTTGTCTAGAATTTACCGATTAAAATCAACTGTGAACACCAGAGTCGAGTCTATATTTAAAGACCCTGATGTTATCACAGAGCTTACCTACCTCCAAGAACATTATGTCATCACACCAGCGGACAAAGCCGCAAATAATTACACATTTACTTGAAAAAAGTACTATTTCGACAGTCTAGTTAAAGAGTTGGGTTTAAAATCGACACCTGGAAATCCCACTTACACCCCAATAAACCTTTCTGCCTCTGAAATAATAGATAACCACAAATCAGCTCTTGCTTCCTTTGGCTTCGACACTAACAATTTAGATTAAGATTTACCATGCTGATACCGCATACCTAAAATGCATAAGAATCCGTACAAACAACGTTTCATCGCTGGTTCCTCAAAATGTCCTACCAAATCTGTATCGATCTTACTCACCAAAGTTTTATCTGAAATCAAATCAGGGCTTCAAAAATATTGTTCGACAGTATATTCTCGCAGTGGTATCAACCAGATGTGGATTTTGATGAATTCGAGGGAACACGTAACACTACAATCTCACATTCTAAATTGAAAGAAAGATTCGCAAAAATTATAAGTAATACGTTTACAAGTAAGAACGGTAATCGCAAATACAAATTTATTGTTGTAAACTATGACAAAACCTACTTTATAAAAGAGAAGTCCGATTCTGAAAATAAGTACACTGAAACAGATATTATTCAGATGTTAAACTTTCTGATCGACACCATTTTTGTGGTGTTTGGAGGTAAGGTCTTCGGCAAATTGTCGGAATTCCAATATGGACCAATTGTGCCCCACTCCTTGCCGACATTTTCCTTTACTCGTACGAAGCTGAATTCATTCAATCTTTGGTCTCTGAAGGGAAAAGATACTTAGCTTCTGACTTCAACTTCACTTACAGATACATAGACGATGTGTTGTCCATCAATAATCCAAAATTCGCGGATTACCTGAGCAGAATCTATCCTTCGGAGCTTGAAGTCAAAGAAACTACAGAGACAAATAATTTAGCATCCTATTTGGACATAATGTTGCCCTACGACACTGATGGTCACATGAACACCTCACTCTACGACAAACGTGACGACTTCAATTTCATCATTACAAACTTTCCTTTTATGAGTAGAAACATCCCTACATCGCCTGCTCATGGCGTGTTTATATCTCAGTTATTACGCTATACGAGAGCAAGTACCAAATATACGGATTTTGTTCTGATAGCTAGTCGTCTTTCAGATAAGTTTCTCAGTCAGGGATATGTTTGTGGCCGAAAGACATCGTCACAGAGGAAGTCGCAACCGTCATACACTATGATGTCCCACTCTCGAGAATGGTGGATGATATTCTGTCATAGACCATTTGAACCATCCAACCAAAGATTGTACTCTATGTCTTCCGAAATGGAAGTAATTGGATGTGACAGTTCTACCAAAGTTAAGTGGCGGGTGTTGCATGCAAGCAGGAGATGCTTACTCTTCCGGGGCACCTGGTCTCACTCCCATATTGGGAGTTCGCTTCTTTTCATATGGTGGAACTTTTTGTTTGTTTATTTTGGTTCCTGTTTTATCCTGATTTTATACAGTGTCGACAACGTTATCTTACATGCGTTAATCGTTATCGTTCGTTTTTTCTTCATCGTTATGCGTTCGTTAGCTCTTAATCGTTAATCGTTTCCGTTCGTTTAGGGGTGCTGTGGATCGTTAATCGTTATCCGTTATTCGTTATCCGTTTTTCGTTATGCGTTATGCTTTATTCGTAATTCGTTATTCGTTAATCGTAATTCGTTTTAAGTTATCCGTTAATCGTTAGGACCGTTTCCATATAGATGACAAATCGCTGTTCACGAATTTCTTAGGCTCCTTTATCATGTTTATTGACGAAATTTTAGTGTATTGAAAATGATGTATTTGTGAGCAAGCTGAGGGGCATTTAATAATTGTTAATCATTAGAGGGGAATTTACACGTTTCTTAAACGGGGCAATTTCTATAGAAAACAAAGAAGCACGACACAGAAGTCTAGGAAATTCAATGACATCCTTGTGAAATATGTGAATTAACAACACGGAAAATGCTTGACAGATTCTTTGATACATGAAAGAAGACATTCATCGTTTCTCGAATATATCAGATAAGAAGTTGATAAATAGCGACAGGACGCGAGACTGCAATACATATAGTATAATGACATGTTCGACATTACTTCAAATCTTAGAATAAATGCGATAAGACCATATTAAACTTTAAAAATATATTTAAATAAAGCACCGGACGCGTGTCCTTTGTCTAACCACAACTTCTTGCTTCTTTATTTACCACCTGTCATGTTCTGCACAATATACATGGATTGACTGTATACATAGCACAGCCCGATTGCTGAGCGATTAAGATAATGGCTTCGTTTTCTGTACTTTACTTGTAAGATGCATATTAGCCGGGTTATGTACGCTATGGAAGTTCTTTAAATCAAATACAAAATGCACTTACAGTATTTTGTCACACCGTACATTAATTTTTTTATCAATTCTTAGAGCAAAATTTCAAAGAATAAATAAATAAATAAATAAATAAATAAATAAATAAATAAATACCCTAACCCATCCCCCCTCCCGGAATATAAATTGGACCGTTCTTCCGTCGTGTTCAGATCATAGGCGAATAGTGTTTATTCTATTCTTAGGTCTATTATTAAAACAGTATATCGCTGACCCGATGTGGAAAAAGGGTTATACATTTGCCTGCTTTTCATTTTGAAAGCCGGGATTACATCTTGTATTCATTTTGTCTGCCTGTCACTTTAGTTGTCATTTGTACATGTGATTTTGGATGGATAGGTCAGGGTATTCCGTGTACATGTATATTTATTTTTATGTATATTGACTGAATAGGCTTTTACTAAATAAATAAATAAATAAATAAATAAATAAATAAATAAATGTACATCTTATTCTCAATTACTACATGTAGTACAAATGATTTACATTAATACCGTCTGCTATTTTACATTGCTGAAACAATAAGATCAATATGATAAATAAGTGAGAAGTACATTACACGTAAATATAACACCATTCTTAATAAGTTTACAACAATCAAGTTTCGCTAATTATCACCATTTAAAAATTACATGTAAATATTAATTCCACTTTAAAGCTGTACAATACCCGTGGGCTTCAAAGATTATACCGCCTCTTTGTTTTCACCGATAAAAGTACCGTTTCAGTTCATTTTAAAACTGCAATATTTTGACTTTTGTTACGAAAGAGTTATACAGGAGTTGCAAGAAAGTGTGCATGTACGTTTAAGTATTTTGAACATATAAACTTAAATTTGAAAGAGAAATGCCTTGATGTTGATCGACAGTTTAGTTATGAGAAAGCAAGGATGAGAGATACAAAAAGTAAGAGCATGAGTGACAAATGACAAATCACTATTTCTTTTTCTTTGGACGATCTGGATCTTCATCATCCCCTCACCCGAAAAATCCAAAAAATAACACTGGACAGATTTTAGGATTACATGTAAGTGGGAGACCAAGGGCTCCCATTCTCGGAGAATTTGCTGCAATAACTTATTTTCCCATTTTTAGGACATGACTACATGTATATTCTTTTTAAAACAAGATTGGGATTGGACCCCCCCCCCCTTCTTGGCGGCGTTGAACCCCCCCCCCCCCCCCCCGTGGAAGAGTTCTAGAGTCACCCATGCATACATCTGCAATATATACGTATATTTGATATATTATTTCAAGTGTATATTGATACCAAGCATGCATGTTTTTTCTTTAATTAAGGCGTATGTAAAATCAATTCAGTATCAGTGATCGGGAAGGCAAACTTGTTCAATGGGACTATGGCCACTTCAAAAACAATGGGCCATTCCAAGAATTATCAATTTTCGAAAAGCTTTAATACATCAGACAAATCTGTTTAACACTTAATAGAAATTCATTTTTTCTTCAGCACGTTTTATTTTTATTTATTCATTTATTTATCTTTTTTTTTTGGGGGGGGGGGGGTTGAAATTCCAAATTTTACCATTTCCAATACATTATTTACAGTACAATTTTTGCATATAGCACGTCCAAACTAATGTCTGTGCATTGAGGTAGGGGAACTCAACTGTCATTGACATTTCTGTACAGCTTTATCACGTGTACTTCAATTTGTACACATTGATTGACCACGATAAATTTACAGAGAATGCATACACAAGTACCTGTATGTAGATAGATACGCAAGTGGATATTGGAGATTTATCATCAAAGAGTCACAGTGATATATTTATATCTCAGGCGCAGAACGAGGATAAAAAAGGACTGATGTCGGGGAAAAAATCAATACTTTTCTTAATAAAAATCAGATCGTATCTTAAATGGATAAGAAAAAAAAAAAAAAAAAAAAAAAAAAAACGAAAATGGATACCGCAGAACAAAGCGCACTTGGGCGCAGATATGGGCAATTCTAGATAGGAATGAGACTGTTGCAAGGCACATGGCTTTCCCAATCCCTGCCGGCGACCGATCAATTTTAAATAATCATGTACCAAAAAATAAAATAAAAAAATAAAAGATAAAAAAGAAAGAAAATTGCCAAAAGGTTTGAGGGGGAGAGAGTCATTCTTTGCCAGGATGGTATCAAATAACTTAGTCCGCCACCGTTTGAAAACAAAATTAATCTCGGGGAAAAAAATCATTTCCCAACTTAATCATTGACCTATATAAATAAATATAACTTATTTTTCTTTTATTTAATCAAAATTTGAACATAAATGTATGTGAATCTAGAAAAATATGCGTTTCATCACAAGCGCCGATATAGAAAAATTTTCTATACCGGACATATACACATAAACAACATACATGTACATTTGTGATAATAAATTATCGCTTTATTTACTATGTACTTATCGGTAAATAGGTTTCTCGCACATTGGATAGGCTGATTCCCCTTTTCAGCGGTGCTGGAGAATTCGATCCGGCACCCCTGATCCGGCACTGTTGATTGTTCCTTTATGACGTCATAAACAATCTGACGTACGTTATTTCACGTGCACATACATTTAGAATGACGTTCGGTAATTCTGATGCTTAAAGAAGAGGACTTTGAAGGTTTCAATCAGCGAGAAAAATAATCAAGCACCACATTTGAGTTCCGGATAGTAAAATATCAGTCTCGGGTGGGATGATCAACGTCCCAACCTCGGCTAACGCCTCGGTTGGGACTTGATCAATCCCACCCTCGACTGATATTTTTCTATCCGGAACTTAAAGTGGTGCTAGATTCTATTAATCCCGTAGAAGGCCCCATGCCATTTAATCGTACCCGTAACCACAGTAACAAGGTTCGCGGTATTTTGTAAACCGTACATGTATATTACCAGGAAAAGTGACACTCTCGGGATGTTTATTCGACAACATAATGTACAGGACAGGGATAAATACCGTAGAATATACACATCAAAGAGTCACAGTGATATATTTATGAATTATATATGTTGTTCATGTAAATGGTAAAAAATATTGTTAGAAATCCAAGACCAAAAAAAAAAAAAAAAGAAGAAGAAAAATCCAAAACATTCCAAATAATTTTTCATATTCTATAATAGACGAGAGCAATGTTTTGTTCAGTACTGCAAGGATAAGCCGTTTTAGCATGGGTTTGAAAGACTCAGAGTAAATGAATCACTAGATTCATTTCAAAGTTTTCGTTTCGCTGACTAATTGGAACATTACAGTAGTCGGGAGACGGGAGAATTAGGAGTAAAGGGGAAGGTACAAAAAAAAATGTATATACGCAAGGACGGCAAGGAAACTCCCTCCCCCCGATTCCTGATTTTAGTAAATCATAGACACAGGACAAAATCTACAAACGTTACGGTCATTGCCAAATGTAAACCAGAATGCACAACTTTTAATCGATATATTCACCAAAATTTCTGAAATATTCTACATTGCATCATCATAACCGGTATACTGCTACGTTACAAATCGTAGGCTTATGTTTCCTGATTATTTAAAGAAATTCATGATGATAATCTGAAATATTTGCAAAATATGTCAGACAATCATGTTGAATGGAAATGTAACGGTCATCAGAGCTTACACGTTAATTCATTAAATATTAAAAAAAGCAGATATAGAAACAGAAAAAACAAACAAAACCAAACCAAACCAGGGGGCTTCTATATACATGTACATGTACGTCCCATACCAAACTAGTTAGAAGTAACCGGCCGGATTTGAAAGGCTGTAACATACTTGATACAACCGTGGCCAATCTAGTGCAAAAAAGGGGGTGTACTTTATCTGCTTCAGTGGCGTAGCTCAGTAGAGAAGGGGGGGGGGGGGGTCACGACCTCCTAAAAGTGAAAAGTAAAAAAAAAAAAAGTTTTTTAGCTTCAATTTCCCTCTCTCTTACTGCACTGTATCTAATGATTAATATAGTCAGTGCATGTTACCTGGACATGTTACCTTGTGATTGAATTTATTCCACACTTTACTTGTTGTGTAATCCGGATACGTCCCCATCCAGTTCAAAATCGAAAACCTAAGGCAAGGAACGGTCCATTTGATGTTCAGGGGGGGAGGGGGGGCGGGCTTGGGTTTTTTGTCGGAGCATGATTTTTTTTTTTTTCGCCCCGGAATGGAGCAAAATTATTTTTTTCGTGCAAAGTTGGAGCAAGAATTTTTTTTTTCCAACACTTGTGATGTGCAATATGTTAAGAATGCTTGCGTTTTCTCAATGTAAATTCTTTATTTTTACTAAAACTCTGAAATATTACTATTACTATGCCAAAATTCAATTCAATTTTAAGGAACAGAGATATAAAAGAATTTGACAATATGATCCTCAGTAAACAAAATTTATATAAGGTACAATTTAGAGTGTCGGAGGGGAGAGTCTTCTAGACAAATGTTCAAATTTAGAATTGTATTATATTTATAAATTGGTAAAAACTGAATTTCTCTTTCAAAGTTTGTATATAAACTTAGACTCTATGGTGATATGCATCTATCATGTCTATTAAAAAAATTAGTAGTAATACATTATACATGTATAAATAATATGTTTTCTTTTGATATCTTCAAAAAAGGAACTTTGCCATTATTAATAACGTTTTGATAGAAAACTATGGCGAGCGTAGCGAGGCGGAAAATTTTCAGGAGATTACTTGTAAGAGTAGGTACGTATATATATTTAGTTATATACGTCCCTGATAAGAGCTAGAATAATTTTTTCTGACACACCATAAGCAAATATTTATTTCATCAAAATTCAGAGCAAAATTATTTTTTCGAAAAAAAAAAAAAAAAAAAAAAAAAAAAAAAAAAAACCAAGTCCCCCCTCCCCCAGAATTTCAAATGGACCGTGCCTAACCAGCCATTGTAGTTAAGGGATAGAGATAAGACGTTTAAAATTTGCTTCAAATTTTCAAAGAATATTTGCTCAAAAGTCTTAATAACTCAAATATTACCCCAAAAGTGGCGTAACTGAAGAGAGGGGGAGGGGCAGCGGGGGCACTTTTCAAAGTGGGGGGGGGGACACATGCCCCCCGCTCCCCTTCCCTTTTCCTGCGCCCTTGCTGCTTTTAGCTCATGATATCGAATTGCTTTTGTTCCATAATGAAAAAAAAGTTACGAAACATTAGAAAATGGAAGGACGTTTACAGACCAGATTGATCTGTAGAATTAGCTCAAATCATGATACTCCAGGGGGCAGTGATTTGCTTGATTTTTACAAAGTTTTCTTGGGTAGATCCGAACCCCCTTCTATTTGAGGGGAAAGTGTAAACCTTCACATGCATTCTCTTTTCGACCTTTCGGACCAAATACATCTACGTACCCTAGTGTAAGATCAAAACCTCTTCGAGTGCGTTTCACATCGAAATTAAGAAAAAAGGAATATTTTAGTTATGTAAAAGAAATGTACTCAAGTACACTTTTCCGATTCGTTCAAAGATTCAGATAGATAAACAGTTAAACATTCTTTGGGCCTCCCCCGGACTCCCTTAACAGGAGGGGGCATCCCCCTCCCATACCCCCCTCCCCCCCCCCTTCAATCGGCACTTCGGAAGTGCCTCAAATCGCGGATCCAGAGGGGAGTTAGGGGGTGCGAACAACCTTTGGAATTTTTTTTTTTTGGTATAAATATTTCATACGAATAAGCCCCGATTCCTCTTTTGCTGTCATAATATTTGAAAATTGTATTGAAAATCTTTTATTTTGATAGTACATTGTTTGTACAATGTACCAGAACAATGCGCTAGCATTTTTTTTTTTTTTTTTGCATTATCGGATGTTTTTGGTTTTCTAACATGTTGTTTGTCTGAAAATCTAATCGTAAATAACTATTATTTTTTCCTATCACATGACTTCATAGGCAAGATACTATACAAGAAGCCATATTTAGAGTTTTAGGGGCTAGGAAAGGAGTTATACATTTGTATTGCAATGTTGACTGGAGTCTTCACTTGAGACTACATTTGGTTGTTTCGTTTGTTTGAAAGAAAGAAAGCTTCTAAAAGAATTGGAAAAAAAGAAACTTATTAAAGAACACACTAACATTTTATAAAATAATCTACTATCCAAATTAATGGGAAATGTCGTTATATTGAAGAGTCAACTTCCTCGCGTTTGTGGGACAATAAAAATCTTTTGCCAGTATGTTTAAGAGAGCATTATAAAGGCCGGTGCGTATTTCCGATATTGGCCGAAGTCGTCGTTGGGGGCCGAAGTGTTTCCTCTGATCTCAATAATAAATTTGTTTATTATCTACAGTACTATGAGAAAATTTTATCGTGTAAACAATGACGTATTAATTAATATACATATATATAATATCTTTTGAAATACAGCGATAATACTCATGAAAGTTTAAATAGACATGAAATATCTGTAGATTGAAGCCATGTTACATCTGGGGTTTTTCTACGCTTGGCTGATCACACAGTTGACCGGTCACTAGTCCGTGAAATAGATAATGATTGACAGCTGGCCCGAATCGGTCAAAGGCGGGGCTTAGAGTGGGGCCACAGTAGATCTACGTCTACGGACTCAGGCAAAAATAGAAATACATGGAAAAGATTTTATATACAGTCTGATCTTTTTTCCTCGATAGCGAGGAGACAAGAATTGCAAAATTTCAAGAGTTGAAAATCATAGAATTCGCTTTCATTTTTCTTTCTGTTTCATCTTTTTTATTTGTTTTAAGTTAAAATACATTTGATAATTCTTCTTTTCACAATAAGTCTAAGTAAAGGACAGATCTCTGAAGTGACTGTGGCGGTAGACTCCGACGGTATTTACGTACATTCATAATAAAAAGTACGGCATGCATAAACTATACATGTACATTTTCACACATTCTAACCATACGAGACATATAAAAAACTAATATCAACAGAGATGGATTCACTGGGTGCAGAGGCGGCGTCCGGCCTCCTTTCCTCCTGGAAGTGAGCCAATAATTTGTAAAGTGTTCAGCAAGTTCTTATTGGAATCGACAAAACAACGCAAATGAAAACAAAAAAGATATAGATAATCCATAATCAATATAAAAATCAACATGCAAAAACTCCCTTGATATATTTTTTTTAAAGTCGTACATTAGTTATATACGTGTACGTACGTTGCTGATTAAATATGAATCTCGTTAATTCTTTTATCTTTTTGTTTAATAACGAACAAGAGAATATAAAAAACGAATAACGCATTATAGAAAACGATTAACGAATAACGCTTGACGAAAAACGGATAACGATAAACGATTAACGGATAACGGATAACGATTAAAACGAAACGATTCCCACAACGTTAAACGTTACCGTTCGTTTTTCCTTAATCGTTATGCGTTTTGCGTTCGTTACATCTGGGTCGTTAATCGTTTCCGTTCGTTTATTCCTTGTAAGATAACGTTGTCGGTACTGTATGCGTTCCGTTTCTGATTTTCTGAATTATCGGTTTTGTGCTGTATACAGGGATATGGTCATAATGCATATTTTTATTAATATCAAAATATAGCTTTGCTTCGCGCTAATTTTAGCATCTGATCCTCTATATTTTTGTATAGACATCTGTTGTCAGTACTTATGGTGATAAAAGAAAAGGTGGAAAGATTTTATTTGCTACTCTAAAAGGAAATGCTGTGAATTTTTTTTTGTCTATAAAAAGTCCAGGCGATGTGGTTGACAAAACGATATCTAAAAATCTCAAAGTCAAATACAATTTCTTTATATGTACACAACACTTCCTCACGACAGTGTTACATGTAAAGATCTATTCGAGAGTATACCTGAGAAGAAGTGCCAACCGTAGTACAGGAGAAAAAAAGCAAAGGGTATATAACTGTGCAAGTATCAGCAAATGACCGTCCTAAGTTGGCATTGTTGCCCATTGGTCTCTTTGCTTTATGCGTGATCTTTTGTATTTCATGTTTGTATGGTGTGGGTTGGTGTTCCTTGTCCCATTTGCGTCTCTTTCACCGACAGCAAAATACCAAAACCACCCAAGAGAAAACACAGAGAATACACAAACAGAAAGAGAAACAAAAAGGGATAAGAACCGCAAACACGACATCAAAACACCAAACACGACTTCTTATTTATTATGCGTGTCATATTTTTGATGTAATTATCTTAGGTACGGAAAATTGTTGTCTTGAATTATTTATTTACAAGTTTAGTACAAAAGTCATAGTATTTTAAAGTCATTCTTTTCTAAAAACAAGAACTACAAACGTCTCGTAATTTCGTTTACTGATTTTGGGTAACAGCATTTTATGTAATTATCTATAAAGAATCTAGGTACGGAAAATACCACAAGGTTCATTATCAGAAACATCATGCGCATACATGTAAATCTATCTGTGGCCTTTAAATGAAAATTAATGTCCTTTAAGCCACTACGTATCTTGTTAGGAATATTTCAGTGTGTGACCAATACCAAGGTCAATTCAGTGCGTTCATTCTATCTATACTAGACTTTGGAAATAATGCTTAAAAATATGTTCATTCGTTGTACTCTCTTGTTCCTACTTTCGCTAACAGGTAATTATCTTCGTTACATATAACAACAAATATAAGTGTATTTTTAGAATTTTATGTCGAATCTTTTCATTCCTAAGATTACTTTTAGTGTGAATTATAAGTACATGAATGTCTTTTTAATGAGATAAAGAAGATCCTGACGACAATCTCAACAGCACTCGCAATAGAGCACCAAATGGAGTATCGGCGGACCCTACCAAGCTAGAGTTGGGACCGGTGCCCGGGAGGAGTAAGCATCCTCTGATTTGCTAGCCGCACCCGCCGTCGATGTTCATGCACGAAAAATGAAATCAATATGTAAAAACATGCACCGTCTGAGGTAAAGTCCCATGGCGACCATAGCAGGGGCTATAACTTTCCAGTATCATACATGTTTAACGTTTTCAAATCCAATAGCATCATTTTAAAAGAACAGATAAATATACAGCATGGACCATCACTATGTCAAGGAAACATTAAGTTATATTTTTTCGATATTATGATGTTTAACATTAACCAATGATACATCTTCAAAATTTATGCATCTTAAGTTTACATCAAGGCTAAAGTGAACTGCACAGCTCCTTGGGAAAATATCTTTGGAGACTCGTGCCATCTTTTGTTGAAGAAATTAGAAACCTGGAATGAAGCAAAGGCAAGTTATCTTGAAATTATCATATTCCAATTTAGAATACTATCTTCATATGAAAATAAATACTTATGAAAGCATCACTTGACGGCCATTTGATATTCTACATACAACTATAGTGAGGACAGTATAGATAAAGATTGTTTGTATGGTAAACAGTACTTTGAAATTTTGTTCATGAAACAACTCTCTGATATCACAATAGAAACAATCCGTTGTAGTTTTTTTTTAAACATATCCATAAATCGAAACGAGTGATACCACATTGAAGTAAAAAAAATCGAGTACTACACTGATTTGTAACAAAGAAGGGAGGGGATCTTCAACCAGACCTGGTTGCAGTACCAACGTCAAAACACCCAATGCAAAACTACAATGAAGACGAATGTAAATGGTTGTTTATGAATGCCCTTTTACATTAGAAAAACTCAGTAAGTGTTGTATATTTGATTACCTGATGTTGCAAACAAGCTGCATACGAGTAGTCGTGTGACCCCAATATTTTCCTATGGATTCTGTTAGATTGTCAAACGATCTTCTTCAGAATAGGTGACATAATCATGACATTTACATATGTAGCTTTGCGAATTTCCTGCAATCTATAGAATCCTTAAAGCTACTGCTAAGTATATGGTAAGGGGTTGCACGACCAAAACTCTCGATTTCTGTGGGACATTCATAGAATTTGTTAATAGAATTTGAAGTTTCGTTTTCTCCATGTTTTCACACCACCACATGAAAGCTGTGTCGTAAGATAATTCACTCTGAGGGCTTCATATACATGTACCTCACGATTTGAAAAAAAAAATAAATACAACAGAGTACATCAAACTGCTAAACCAATGGATATGCCAAGGTGACCAACAATTTTATCGCTGAAGAAACAAGCTGAATAAGAAATACCATTGCGAGATGGACACCATACAACTATCAGCAATGTATACAATTTAATAATAATTACTACTTCTTATGGAAAGATGAATTGCTCATTTTGTAGATTTCCTGTCTTGCAATAGGCAGTCATTTAATCGTCGTTGACAATGAAGAAAAACAGAAAGCTTTCGAAATATGGTCTGCATCCTCAAGGAGTAAGTAACACTTCAATTAACTAATCTGACTCGCTTTTCGCGGATACTCGCCGTACTTTAAAGAACACATTTAGTCACAATATATTCTTTTATTTATTATTCGATAGTGTTTCTATACTTTAAAACGTTACAAATTGCTTTTCATATTTCATCATAGAATTACACCAAAGTCAGCATAATTTCTGGGCTGGTGGAACTGATTTCGGATTGGAAACTTCGTGGTATTGGGATCCTACAGGACGTCCTTTTATCTACAACCATTGGCAGAATGGATATCCAAAGAAGACGACCAGAACAAATTGTTTGATAATTGGAATAAATTTTCACTACTTCTGGCACGATATTCCCTGCGACACAGTGCTGTACTTCATCTGTGAAAAGAAACAATGATAGAATAGAATGTGATGAGACAAATAGATTCAAATTGAAAGTTTAAAAATTAGTTCGATTGAAATCTGTTTTATTATGTTTTATATCATCGATATTAAAGGAGGTTAACATCTTAACACCATCCCTCCAATGCTATTTGAAAATAGATTTTATTTGGATACTACTGAATCAACCTTACAGGAAATTTGGAGCCGTGCACGCTCTGTAAAATGAATGCAGAAATCAGAGGGCGCTAGTGAAATGAATTTAGGCGGCTTATGAAAAGCACTTTGGCAGGAAGCATCACTGATGAGAAATAAAAATTGGTTTGAAATTTTCTTAAAGAAGGTATATAGAGTTGGAACACTTCCATATTGTTATATGATTCCGATTGTTCTCACCTCTCTTTGCTGTGACCTTTCTAGTGAAGAAAATTGAGAACATGATATTCAAATCTTTGAAATAATTTTGCATGCATGTAGCAATGCGCCAAAATATTTTATAAGTGCATATGATGTAGTATAGTTGAGGTAATTTTAAAACACAGGAGACATTTAGAAGAAAACAGTGGAAAACATCGCGAAAAGAAATTATCGTACATGAACTTTGTCCTGTACTTAAATTTTCTCATGGGTAGTTTTGTTATTTTGATTAAGGTTAAGCAACAAGTTCCTTTAGTTATGTCATTTGAATTCCGATGATATCCCTTAGGTGAGGTCATTATGTCAACATCAGTATTTTTGACGTTGTCGGGAGAAGTTCACTTTTATGTCTTAAAGGAGACCGGAATTATGGCCTTTTTTCGATTTTTTCCAAAGAAAATGAAAATTAACTTTTCAAAGTATGATTGAGTGTCTTTTTCTTCACGCGTTTAACACTATTTTCCATAAATTTCGAAAAATTTGCAATGAGCATGAGTGATATGCCCCTAGTGAAATCAAAAGATTTCATTGGACTGATATGTGACGTGTATGAATTATTCGATAATTAGTTTTATGAATGAGTTGCTTATTAAAATTGCGATTTACTCAAGGTGGACTTGCTTGGATAAGCGAAGTGTGTAGTATACAATTACCCCTGCATTCAACTGTCATGATTATATATATACGAACAGTCAATCGAACAGTTTTAGAAAGTAACACTCTTTAACATTCATATTTAGATAATTCTTACATTGCAAACGCAAATTCCTGCTTCATATGTATCTACTTATTTTTTTGACTAACAAAAAAGTATATAAGTAATCTATAAGGAGTAATAAATCAACTGCATGCTTGTTTGTTTACATTTTTGCCTTCGGTTAATATGACGTCGATCACGGATAGCTGCGAAGATAACCGAGGTTGATGTGAAATATCTGAGCCCTTTCCTATCTTTTTATGCTGAATCTGATCGATTTCTTTGAAGAGAAAAATAGTTTTTGATTCAAAATATTGAATGTGTTTGAAAAAATGAAAAAGCACTTTTCCCTTCCACTTTAAATCTAAGTCGGGTATCTGATCATATCATTTTAAAAAAATAAAACCGATCCCGATATTCATAATTTTATAATTTTGTAGTGGGAACAATGCATATTTGTTAAATGTTGATTATATTTTTGACAAGGAACAAAAATATTTGTCTCTATACGTCGTTTAGCTCACCAGGGCGAAGCTTAAGTAGGCTACGAGTCTTGTTATAGCAATTTGTCCTTTTCCCGTCTGTCGTCGTTATTAATGGAGGCGGCATCATTGTTGCTTTGTGGTCCTTCGTTTTTGATTACTTGTAAGCCGCTTGACGTATTTTGATGAAACGTAGTATACTTGGCGTACTCAAGTTCCCCTATCACATTTTTGTTCTGGTTCCAGATCCGTTCATGCCGGGGTTGATTTAGGGCGGAGCCAAAATGTCCAAAAGCGTACCCGTCTCTCTAGAAAAAAAATTCTACCTCTGAATCGCTGCATAGATTAGAAAAAAATGAATTTTTGCAATCTATACGGCTGGGTTTTCAAATTTGCGTTTCAAATGAAGATCCACCCATTGTAAAAAATACGCGTTTTTTATGTTTTTTTTTTTTTTTTATTTCTCCCGTGTTAGTAAAGGTGTATTTTTTATTATGTCATTATTTACTGCAGATTAGTCATATTTAAGTTATTCAATGATTTGATATTGATCTTGTGTGAAACTTTAATTATCTTAAACTTTCGTCATGTTTTTGTTATTCTAAAACCGGTAACAACAGTTTTGTTTAAATATAGTTTCATTTTCCCTAGAACCAATTGAAATTAGAGAGGTTGAGATTTCCTACGTGTAACTTGTACGGGTACGTCTAGTGTACAAGTTGAATTACACGTAACTGATGTTGAGATTTCTTTTCAAAGACCACTACGCGTACTTGTAAAATCTAAGTGTACTTGAGTTGACTTTTGGACAGTATAAATTCAAGAGGAACATGAAGTTCGGTTAAATCTACATTGAAATAGAAACTTGAAATCATCATGAACTGAATGCCATACTTTTTATACTATTTTATAGAATAAAGGGGATGAAATATCTTGAAGTAAAGACCTACGTGTATCTCGCACTTTACACGTTCACTGGCGACGTGTAACTTGTAAAGCAAATGACGTCAAACGCAATAAATGATGACGTCACAATAGCCGACCAGAATACAAGTACACGTACACGTTACACGTAGGAAATCGTTGATAAAATATGGTTTATATAATGTATTTTGGTCCCATAACAAAATTGTGAACAGGATCCAATACCTTTCAGGGATGGATCCAGAGCGCGGTCATAGTGTCCAAAAGGGTACCAATAAAGATGAATGATATGTCATAAGTATCATAATCATTATGTTATTTTTGATTGATAGACTGATAGATAAGTACGAATATCATGCCTCATCAATGTGGTGGTTGCGCTATTAATCTATTGAAGAATAACTTAATTGTGCAACAAATTTGTGATGATTTCACCTTCCACATAACTGACTTCCCATTCACGAATAGCAACAGTCTCCAAATATGAAATTTCATTGTATGAGTCAGAGGGCGTACAGAGGGCGTACAATTAAGCTACTCATTCAGGTTTATATAGCACCATCGCTCAAATCATCCTCGAGACAATCAGCGAAGAAATTTTCATGGTTGGTTTTTTCGAATGTTGTATGCAAAATGGAGACGCTGACACCTTGTCTCACTTTCTCAAATGTCTCAAGGGAATTCTGTTTATTTGCCTTGCCTTCCCGACTTTAAGACTGAATATCTGACCGTTTGACGTAGTTTTTATTGCGATCACAAGACCGAATCAATTGCGCTATAAAATGGCGATGAACATGTAACATGAACAAGAATTATCAGTAAAAAGTCAGTATTGTTAAATTCATCGGATAATTTTCGTAAAGTCTTCAGTTAATTTTTTTTTCTTTGAGAGATAACATTAATATAAAAACGTTACATGTTCTGAATGATCACCTTAATCTAGAGCATCACGTCATTAAACTTTGACGTTTTCTCTACAAGCGGTTCATACTAAAAAAAGAAGCGTTTTCATATTATACGAAAAATCAGAATTTCTCTGAAGGATCTGAAAAAACTGAAGAAATCGAATGATTATCAACCCCTATATCTTGCAATTATTGCGTAGGAGTTTCGCTTAGCGCTTACGCAGCAAAATAAAGCTATTCCGAAATATATCGAAAAATAGCAATCCAAGGAATGCTTGTGTCGCCTGCGAAGCGGTTTGATTATTATTCTAGAAAGTGGATCAAAATTCTTGAAAAGTTGGTCTAGGTCAAATATCTAGATCAAGGTCAAAAGGTCAAATTTTATGGTCTGTGTAGAAAGGTCTTGTCACAAGGAATAGACATGTGAAATACCAAAGCCCTATCACTTACCAATCAAAAGATATATCCATTCTTAATTTTTTTGAAAAGTAGGTCAAATATGTAGGTCAAGGTCAAAAGGTAAAAAAAATAATGGTATGTGTAGAATGGCATTGTTACAAGGAAAATACATATGAAATATCAAAGCCCTATCACCTACCAATCAAAAGATATAGCCAATATTACTTTTCTTGAAAAGTAGGTCAAATATCTAGATCAAGGTCAAAAGGTCAAATTTAATGGTCTCTGTAGAAAGGTCTTTTCAGAAGGAATACACATGTGAAATATCGAAGCCCTATCACTTACCAATCAAAAGATATAGCGAATCTTATCTTTTTTCAAAAGTAGGTCAAATATCTAGGTCAAGGTCACAAGGTCAAAAATTATGGTATGTGTAGAAAGGTCTTGCCACAAGGATTGCACATGTGAAATATCAAAGTCCTAACACTTACCAATAAAAAGATATATCCATTCTTAATTTTTTTTTGAAAAGTAGGTCAAATATGTAGGTCAAGGTCACTAGGTCAAAAATTATTGTATGTGTAGGAAGGTCTTGTCACAAGGAATACATATCTGAAATATCAAAGCCCTATCACTAACCAATCAAAAGATATGCGAATCTTATCTTTTTTTCAAAAGTAGGTCAAATATCTAGGTCAAGGTCACAAGGTAAAAAATAATGGTATGTGAAGAAAGGTCTTGCCACAAGGATTGCACATGTGAAATATCAAAGCCCTATCACCTACCAATCAAAAGATATATCCATTCATAATTTTTTGAAAAGTAGGTCAAATATGTAGGTCAAGGTCACTAGGTCAAAAATTATGGTATGTGTAGCAAGGTCTTGTCACAAGGAATACACATGTGAAATATCAAAGCCCTATCACTTACCAATCAAAAGTTATGGGCTGTGACACCTAAAGTGTGACAGACAGACAGACAGACGGACGGACGGACGGACAGACGGACAGACGGACAAAGTGATCCCTAAGTGTCGCTATGCTTCGCAGGCGACACAAAAATTATGATTGCGCAATAAACTTTATCGCCTGAACGCATAGCAAATACGTTTATTGCGCTATACAACCCAATGGCATGTCAGCTTGCAAATATTTTGCATACATAAAAGGTTCTAGCAGGTTCTGTGACAAGTTTGGTCTGTTGTTTTTACATGACATAACAGTTTTATTGACGTGATACTAAATAGAACAATGAAATAATGTTACATATACAAGGTAGATAATAGAGTCCAAATGTTCTAAATCTTTTAACCAAGTGAGAAGTCGATTTTGATTAGATCATGTTACAAAGGTGCATACATGAAATTAAACAGACGGAATAGTAATGCTGTTTCTCTTTTGCGTAACGATTTGTTTTTCTCTTACAGGTATTTACTTTTCATAATCACTATCTCGGGTAATATTTCTGTATAAAATGAAATTAAATGAATACATGTATCATTCATTAATAAATGGACTGCAAACTATAAACAGATAAACAAGACAGCGTACACGTTTCCTTTTCTTACCCAATATTGTTCAGTTCATCACCCGTTTGCTTGCTTTTTTTATAATTGTGAAAAGTATTTCAAAGAAATTTCTTTTGTTGTTTTTCTTTTCTAAAAAGGTACATGTACTTATACCCTCTTCCGCCATTCTTTAACAGTGAACCAATTGAATATACATTACATGGTGATTAAGATTAACCATATTTTATTGCGAAAAAGGATTGGACACACCTTACATCGTCCACTCAGATAAATAAAGTGCTTAACGATCGTTAAAATGAATAATGTAAGCTACACTTTACGTACAATTATATCTGTGAAAAAGCAGAAAAAAAAGAACAAGAATATAACATGGTTTGATATACCCTACAAGAATATCATGGAAATTCAAAAACCGTAAATAGAGTATATTTATTAAGTGCAAAATTAGGCCTTCAATTCATTTATTGTGATAGGTTTCAAGTGCAGTATTGCTATAGTTACAACTTCTAAAGGTTCGTAACAATAATGTTTTATGATGAAGCACGACCACGGTCGTATATCACATGATACGCAAATGTTATGTTCAACGGAAATCCCTTTGATAAAAGCAGATAGATACCGTCTAAATACTTGATACTAATTTATTATAGGCCTATCATATGACCGTAATAAACAATTACAAGATGGTAATTTATTCTGTCAAAAAAAAGACGAAACATTGCATAATCAGAGAACATTTATTAATAAACAGAAAATGTTCGATGCTCAGCACATATCATGATATGGTGTATGAATAGATACACAATTTTCTATTTAAGTGTTCTCTGTATATTGGGGCTGTCAAGGTTCCATCTTTAGTGGGTTCCATTCGGTTCAGGAAAATGAACCGGGTTTCTAGGTTTTTTCGGTTCAGTTTGAGTTTGTGTTGTTTAATTCCATAAAAGAGTCAAATAATGGTAATAATAACAAATCAACAAATATATTAAATTCTTTTTCATTTTCCAACTTTGAAAGCATTTTTCTTCGAGATTTTATCAACATTCAACAAAATAACCAAACTAGAACACTTAGAAGACTTCTTAGATTCCACCTGTCAAACAAACAGGTGCACGTTTACAATCAAGAAGTGAAAGAACCCATTTCATTGGATGAAATACGACAAAGTACCCAATCATAGTCTGTGTATCATACAAAATTGATAAACAAATGATTACCAGATATAACCAAAAAAAAAAAAAAAAAAAAAAAAAAAAAAAGAACCGAATCGAAATCCGTAAAGTACGATCCGAATCGAACCGACCAAATTTGAACTGCAAGAAACAGCCCTACTATATATATGTTACAGCGAATAAGTGTAATCAGGGATTTCATGTAATTCCTGAAATCTTCAGTGATTACGTGTAATTCCTAGTCATTTTAGGGATTACACGAAATCTCCAAAATATTAGGGATTACGTGTAATTCCTAAAATATTTAAGCATTTTTACACTTATTTCCTGACTGTCAAAAACCTTATAAACATTATTCAATCGGGATGTGATAAATATTTTTCGTGTCAATATTAATCAAATATACTATACCATTACTGAGAAAGAGAAACCGCTTTCAAGATAGATAAAGGAAAATGATATGTTAAAAAAAAAACACTGCGAAGCATGAATGTCTTCCATATAAGTTTTGCCCACAGTGTAAACGCATTCGACACAGTTGTATGACATTGTATGGAATCTTGATAGGATCATGTAAGTCGATATACATGATATAGCTATCATAACTAAGTGCAATGATGATATATTGTCTTGTTCTTATTAACCGATTTCAATGAAACTTGTTGCAATTAAATACTTAGATAAACACGAAGAAATGGAAATTTCCCAACGTTTTTACCGGAAGACCATGGAGACAGGACTTATTGAGTTAGATTTGTTTCATGAACTTTCATACTTATACAACTAACACTTTCTGTCGGACGGAGAAATTCGTTGCCTACCAAATAATATACGTCATTTTTTGTGTATCTTAAATCCTTTCATGATATCAGTTAAAAGGTAGTAGAGAGTAAAAAAAACTTGCCAATGGTAATTTTTTTGTCTAAATCAAGAAAAGTTGATGAAGATTAAATACTATTTTTTTCGTAAGATACTTGGTTTTCTGTCCTCTCTGCAAAGATAATATGAAATGGACTTCGATATTTGAGCAATATTTTTAAAGACAATACCTGTTCTAGTTCAAATAATTTCACTTATTTTGCATAAACATTCACTGTTACTTGACAGAGAGGAGATTCAGCATCAAAAGGGCGGAAGAGCGTTGATTTTAAATGTCAAAAATAAGACAGAATCTAAGTTAGGAAATAAGTGTAAAAATTCATGAAAAAATCAGGAAATACATGAAATACCTGGTCAATTTCAGGAATTACATGTAATGACTAATGGAAACAGGGATTACACGAAATCCCTAAATTTCAGGAATTACGTGAAATTCATGATTACACTTATTCCCTGTAACATATATACGACCGTGTCGCCCGAAGTATAAAAAACTGTTTGCGTTTTGGTTTCGTTACTCAATACTATACATTTATAATAAATAACCAAAACCGTTATCGGTATGAGATTTTGAATATCGTTGGTAGATACTGTATCGGGAGCCGTCAATTGTACCCCTCCATGGGAACATGTCTATGGAAACACATGTCAGCGTGTATTCACCCATGCACTGACTTGGAATGAAGCAAAGGTCGGTATATATCTTTCCAAATATTGCTATTTCTTCCGATGAAAGTGCAGTGTTCTAATGGAACTGTGGAAACGAGCTTTGCATGCAAACAGGAGACGCTGACTCTCCCCGGCCACATTGTCTCTCTTCGAAATGTTGTAAACCTGGGTTCTGTTTGAATTGAAATTCTAATGATTTCGCCTCACCTTCTCAACTTTGAGACTGAATAATTTATGGGTTCTCCCTTGATGTTTATTGTTGTTGATGTTGTTGTTTACGATTGTAATTCCATGGAGTTTATCTCCTAT
This sequence comes from Pinctada imbricata, assembly GCA_033119305.1. Lineage (NCBI taxonomy): Eukaryota > Metazoa > Mollusca > Bivalvia > Pterioida > Pteriidae > Pinctada > Pinctada imbricata. Next base: position 10,165,071 of record VSWD01000007.1, read on the forward strand.
TTAAAATCCGAGTCTGCTTGTCTGTCCTACAAATGAGTTAAAAAGATCCTGACAAAAATAAAACCAACATATAAAATACATGCATTGCACTGTCTGAGGTAATATCTTTATAGAAAGGGCTATGGCGACCATGTCAGGGAAAATATTCAAACCACTTACTGTCAAACCCCTTGCGGGGAATTTATTTACGAGCTCCACACGGCAAAGGGCATAAGTGTGACACAAATGAGTTAAAGAAGATACTGACGATAATCTCAACAGCACTCACAAAAGAACACCAAATTAAGCATCGACGGACCCCTAGCAAGCTAGAGGTGGGACCAGGTGCCCGGGAGGAGTAAGCATCCCTTGTTGGCTAGCCGCACCCGCCGTCGATGTTCATGCACGAAAATAAAAACAATATATAAAATACATGCATTGCACTGTCTGAGGTTATATCTATATAGAAAGGGCTATGGCTACCATATCAGAGAAACAGTAAATTTTGATTAAGCAATATGTTTAAAGATGTTAGACCTAAATTCTTCCTGATGTCAATCATCGTTAAAAGAGTTTTCTAGTTTGACATTTGAAGTGCTCTATGTATTCCATTGTTCCTCAACTGTAATAATAGAGACAGAGGTAAAACATCAACATTTATTGTTTATCAGGCACATACATGTAGAAGTAAATATTTTTTTGCGTGCGTAATACACAAGAAAACGGCGAAGAAGCACATGCAATTTAGAAGACAATGTAAAAGGTATGTTTAAAGCAAATATAAAAATTAGGAACAAGTCTCGAAGTACTATTATCCATATTTATTCATTATTACTCCATTATTTGTCTCAATATACATTTGCTACCAATACTTTACTTAAATTTTGCATGTATCATTTAGATTGTTTGCTCCTCAATGGACAGTCATTTGATAGAGATTGAAATAGATGCCAAACAGAAAGCCTTAGAACAATGGGCAGCTAAAGATAAACGTAAGTCGACTGAAATTAGAATTGCAAACTTTACAAGTAGTCATCATTAAATTAAATCAGTAGCATTCAGCCCTATACTAATCAATACAAATCCAACAAAAGATGATCAATGATAGGCCCTTATCAAGTATTTCACCTTCACGATGAGTACCATCCGCGAATAGAAGTCTAACACAAAAACCATAATCCAAAAATCGCAAATAATAAGTTAACACATTTTGAAGAAAAATAAAAAAGTATACTTAAACAGAAATTTCTTACGATAGAAGAAAACGGAGACAATAGCACAGCTCCATGGGATCAAAACGGGCATAACTCAAAAGACATCTACAGGATACAGTACAAGAGCGGAATATATTGTATGTGTCGCTTTTAAAGAAGTCCTCTACTCGTGGGTATTTTCACTTACATATACTCCGACAAACTCAAATTACAAAGTATTGGTAGTTCCATAAAAATATATTGTCTCGTTTATCCATGAAACAGCGATTTATAGGCCCATATCAACAAGCTAGCGATTTTACACAGACTTCCGCCGAAATTGAAAGTACAAATTCGTGACGTCAGATGTGTGTATACACTACACATTCACACGATGACGTAATGTGAAATATAGTACATGTGTCTCTTTGTTTATATAGTACATTATAATTATTTTTCGGTTTAACCATTTTCAAAGTAAATTAGACATCAGTGATTTTTTTAAAAAAGACCTGTACAATTTCATTGTCGGATCCATCCAGGTGGAGTGGGGGGGATTCTTCCCCATTCCTGGTAAGACTTACATGAACACGGAAAATATTAAATAATGAAGGGAGGGTTAGAGATCGAAATTTTATAGGATATGAAATCCTAAGTAAAGCCTTTCCTAGCTGTCTAGATGAGATCTCAAATTGATATTCTAATCAGCTTATAAATAGCTAGGATTGAGGGGGGGTGCAACTGTATTAGGATGAGGGTGAAAAATGAAAATTAATGTTATTTAATTGACGACACATTTTTTAGCCGTTTCAGATAATATGAAATTTATTTTCTGAAGTTATATAAAGTCGTGAAGGTAAAAAAATTTAAATGATTAGGGTCGACAAAAAATAAATGATATGGCCTGGAAAGTTGTCTGTTAGCTACGTTCAGGATTTCAGGAAAAAAATTAACTTTCTTGAAATTCAATACCGGGAGAAGTGATCATGTAATGTATATCGAATAAAATGAAATTCTAATCTTTTCAGAATTAAACGGAAAGTAACGAGCGTTCTTCGTCATAATTAAGTGATCGAGTATCTCAGTACGAGAGAGAGAGAGAGAGAGAGAGAGAAAGATGTTCATTTCCGAGGTACATTAAAAGAATTCAAGACGGACTTAATTTATTAATAATACTATCGTCGCTCCAAAAGAATATGATCACTGTGTTGCCCAGAACAATAAGAAAATAGACATCCGGAATACATTTGATATGGTATCTTGTTTATGATTATCAATTATATTTTTTTTCCGAAATTCAGTCGCGACTCCTTCTGCAGTCAAAATTTACGTCCCTACCCCAATCTATCGAAAGTTTTGTAAACATGTAACAGGTTATGCTCTGCACATTGAAATCTGAAGTTCTTCGTATTTCGATGTTCCACACGGATCCGTTTCAAACCAGGTTTTGTCTTAAGCATGTCATAGACGGAGCGTAGTACTTAGGACACCGTTCATTAATAATTCTAGTAAAAGGGGAAATAAGTCGAACTCATAAGTTGGACAATTTCCAGGGCAGGGAAGGCCATGCGACATAGTCCCAAACCGATAAAAAATGGCAAGTTAAATCGGCAACTCGCTGCGCCATAGTGCACATTATTCTACGGTGACCGTGTCCATTTTCGGCTTTTAAATCAATCTCTCGTATTTACGTTGTTACGTAGGCATCTGTTCATCCGAGAGATTCTTTTCTATTATGATACAATATTGATTTTTCTCCAACATGCTCTGCGCCTTATTTAAATCTCCAACGTCCACTTACGTATCTTAAATTTACGCACAGACCTGTACTTCTGCATGCGTTCGTTCGTAAAATTATCATGTCATTTTAACTTAAGTGGTCAGTCAATGGGTAAATTTGTTTTTGCAGACACGACACTGTCATTTTATTTTCGATCTGGTGGACATAAATTGCATAGAAAATCCTTGGGACAAAAAAAAAAGATTTGATGTTGATGTGTGCGAGAATTCTCGCATCCAAGTAAAATCAATGCGGTTTTTAAGAAAAAGATGCGACAATCTCGCAAAATCGCGCCCCAAAATGATCCCTGCGTTTGATGAAACATTTGATGGACATTTATTTGTTTACATTCAATAAAAAAATTTGTTTTACAAAACAACAATCGTCAAACATCGTATCGTTATTTATGAAGGGGGGGGGGGGTCTGGAGACGAGAGTCAGTTATGTCTGGAAATTCGGGCGAGAGGGGGGTTAATATTTGTCTTTAACAGTTGTAGACCGAGAACAGGCCAAAATTCTATTCTTGAGTTGGTACCAATAGGCTGAACGGGAGGGAGTCAGATTACCGGGGAAATTATAGAATTTTGTAAATAGGATACCATGTACAAGCGTGATCTAGACGGTTAGGACGTCATAACCCCTTGGATTCGCCAAAAATGCAGATTTTTCTTTGTTTCACTAGTACATGTAGTGTGTTTTTTTTTTTCGAAATAGACGGCTTACCCCAACCCCCATTTTCTTTCCGGGGGAAAGGAAGGTTGATTCCCTTAAGATTTTTTATCTTTATATGCCTTAGAATCCCTCTCTGAGATAAACTTTAGGATTCTGGAAGTCGTTTAAAATATATCAACACATGTACGTACGTATATAGATAAATTATGTACATTAGTAGTTTTAATGTAAATATTTAGGTTTCATTATTAAATGCTCTTTTATCATATTTATCACTCATACACTCTTATTTGATATGTCCTTTATTTTGGCATTTATAAGAGTACAATAGTACATGTATCCACAACATGCATGTACATCTCTATATATAGCGTTATGAAACGTGGTTCCTGACGTACTTCCGGTGTGTACAGCTATTTTGAGAAATTGGAAAAGGTGGTAAAATATAAATTGGTCTATATCAGCTCTGAAAAAAGATTACATAATGGGGAAATTTCTTGTTGGAATTTAGTTTGATATGAACTGTAATATACATGAAAATCTCCACGACTAGAGAACTTCTTTAAGGTCGCGCTGTAGAAAAAAGAGAAGTCTAAAAATATTCAAATATTACGTGAATTCATATGCTACATAAACAATGCAAGCAACAGTATCAAACCAAGTAGCTCCAAGATTATTAAATTTGACAATGTATCACTGTATTACTTAAAGACACAGGCACCGCGCTTTGGTCTCGGATTTAGAAGTTAGAAAAAAAAGAACATTAGCAAAATTCTTCGTTGATATCAAATAACAGTATGATTAGTTTCATCCTTAATGATCCATAACTGTACGAATTTACAATGCAAGATAGAAAAACCGAATTAGTATGGTTCGAAAAACTAACCATACAAGTACGACAAGAGATACCAAAATGATACTAAACCACTGGATGACACCAGATTACCAAATAAAAAACACTACACATACCCAAACGATTTCAAAGCATTGTCATATTAGCATTCTATATTGTTTCTCTTGTCGCATTTTTAAAAATGCCAGATTGTATAATTAAAGAGAGGACAATTAATCGGGGTTCAATGTCCCCACACGGACGAGATACATATAAGGAGTGCATGTTAGGGAGTCCAATATTACTTGGTTCGTCAAATATTGCTATTCTTTTGTATTACCTTGCGTCCAATCGAACAATAGCTGTACTTATCTTTACCCTTTTTAAAGCATATGTATTCATACAAAAAGCACGGTATTTAAGGTGGCTCCACAGAGTATCCGAATATGTAGTCTTTTCGGAGGCTCTCTTACCGACGATACTGACGTCATTATGATTATGACGTCATGATAACGCGCCAAATAAATATTGTGAACTCGCCGATGAATAGTGTCCACAGCGCTCGGAATTTTCGGCGTTCAAACTCTTCTATACCGCTTATTTCAGAACGGATTTCAGCAAGTTTGGTATCGATGAAACCAAAAAATTATCGTCTACAATCTGATAGTAATTAATTTTAGCTAGATTTATCATTTAATCTACATACGTAAATAAATTTCCATGAATGAGACCCCTGTCCATCGCTGTAAAAGTTTCCTTTTTATAACGTCATCATCGGAAATACAACAACTTGTTACTTCGAAATAAAATCAAATAGGAGAATATTGGTTTAACTGTCTAACAGGCTATTTCTTGGAGATTTTAGCGATATATATAATGGATCAGATATTTAAAGTATTGTATCTCTGATTATCTATGATCAGAAGAATTTTTCTGCAATTTTGTCAACTTTCCTACTTTGCAGCGAAATGTTATCGAACTAAGTTTCTTTATTTGAAAACTGAAAGCGAAAGAATTTTAGTATCAATCCTGCTTTGTTCAAAGATATATCCATCATGCAGATAACTATACGCATTATCGAGAACGAGCGAGGTGAATGACGTCCATAAAAATAAGTTTTCGTTTACTTTTTCCCTTCTCTCAGATTCATACAGCCGTATATCTCTGATTTTGTTAAATTTTACACACTATTTTAAACTACGATGTCCCTGAAAATAAATTATCTTTACAAATTTTTTTAATGCAAAATCTTTCTTTTCATATGAAAGTCTACATTCTCATTAATTTCAGACGAATATAACTCATACTTTCGTAGTTATAGCCGTTTAAAAACGTAATTCTTAATTTGGGGTGTGTAGCTTTAATTCATTTCACTAGCGCCACCTACAATGTTTTGCGTTTTTAAAGTCGAGGTAAATGGAGATAATTTTTTTTTACAAATTCGGCAATATTATGGTCGTTACTACATATTTTTCGAATAAAACTTCGTATAGCTCCTATTTTCCTATATCTAGGATATTTTTGACGCTCACATTCATTACACTTTGCATTTCCCTGCGTAATAAATTAGATTGTCCTCGAAGCTTGTTTTGATTTTTTTTTCTATGTTAATGGTATTTCTAGATGTTGCAATATGAGCTATAAGTTGATAATATAAATATCCTTCAATACCCCCAATCCTCCTAGTATCGTAAGTCATCCATTTAACAGTTGTATGTGCACACTGTAGTTGAGTTTCTGGATACGCTCCTGAATCTGACTTTAAGTTTAACATATAGCCTGATCTTTTAAAAATTTCTTATTCATAAAAGTCAGAGAAAATTATTTCTTCCCTGTCCCGAAACGTATACGAAACAGCGCCTAGCTCCCCCCCCCCCCCCCCCCCCATTTATAAGTCGGTACCCGAATATTTGTCACGACCTACTTTGAGAAAAACTGACGCCTACTTTCTTAGTAAAGACACTCTGATTAATCGCAAAATCTCTTTCAGAAATGCCCCCTTCTTAAAAGATTATTGAGAACTCTGCCCCTGCCTTACCAAATCAAAAAAATATCAGGATGAGAGTGCATTAGTTCTTAATTCTGAGTCTGTCTCCCTCTAGATTCGCGCTTTTACTCTCTCTTTTCCTAAATTTCTTTAAGGGGGGATGGCATTCTGTTGTTTAGACATATCAAGAATCTCGTATGTATGGATACACACTATGAAAGCTTTGTAAGGTTTCCCTTAAGGCCGTCCAGAATTCCTACAAATTCCTGTAGTCATACGCTGATTTCTACTTACCTCTGACGTCACTATAACGTCGAATGAATATGGATTGCAACGTAGAAACTAAGGGGGTGGGGTTACCAAAATAGCCATAACCTCCGTCCGCTAGCTTCGATTTTGTTCATATTGCATAGAAATACTTCATATACAATAGTTTATGATTTGATATTTGTTTCAAGAAAATTAAACGATAGAATTTCATGCAATAGGCATATAACGTCAAAAAATGACGATCGTAACACGAGTTTTTAACCTCCTAAATGATCTTAAATATGTAATAATTCCTCCATTTCCTTAGTTTATTTCAATATCTTTGTTTAAAGATGAAAAAATAGTTTGTATATAAAATTAAATCATAAAAACATTCATAAATTCAGCAAAATATTTTTGAAATCAGCATACTTTCTTCAAATTGGCAACGTTGGCAAAAATAGAAGAGAAACCCCAGAACCGCCAAAATTCAAAGCGTCATGAAAACAGTTACGTAGGTTCGATTTTGTTCATACTTTGCAAAATTTAATCTCGTATACCAGTTATCAAATTCCGAGAGTTTCAGAAAAATTAAACGAGAGGATCTTTTTTGGGGGGTAGGTGTGTGGAGCCACCTTAATATTACTTCTCATCACTGCTCTCAAATTTACTTCTATTTCAGAATTACCAAAGAACCAGCATAACTTTTGGGCTGGAGCAACTGACTTTGGAAGCGAATTGGAATGGCGTTGGGTTACCGACAATCGACATTTTGTTTACACACATTGGCAATCTGGCTTTCCAAGAAAGAATTATTACAGTCAATGCATGCTATTTGGCTCAGTGTCCCACTTCTATTGGCGAGACTACCCTTGTGATTCCATTTCATACTACATATGTGAGAAAAAAATTTAATCTCAATGGAATTAAACTTCATCAATTCAAGAAACTTGTGCTATCGATTTTTAAACAAATTTTACTTTATCTCAGCTCCGAAAAACACACGAGGCTGTTCTTATCTTTCAAAAACTTTATTATGAAGATACAGCTTTATGTCCACCTCGCAACATAGTTGAAGGGGGATGTAGTAAGGCAGTCGTTCGTGTGAGGGTGGGTTTGTGCGTCACAAAATCCTAATATACAGCCTAGAGGGTGCAGTTAAGATGGGATCTTAACCAAACGTTATACACTGATAGCTTATCACAAAAGAAAGAACCCTAACGATTTTCAAGGTCATAGATCAAGGGTCAAAGTCACAGATTCGAAAAGGTCAAAATCCTTGTATACATCCTAGAGAGTGCTGTTTAGAATGGATATTAACCAAATTTCATACCCTAACAGCGTATGACAAAAGAATGAACCCAATTGATTTTTATGGTCAAAGTCAAAGGTCAAGGTAAGGGATTTAAAAAAGTGAAAATCTTCATTCACTTATTGTTTATGTCAAGAGGTAGAACCCTATTGATTTTCAAAGTCAAAATCACAGATACAAAATGGTAAAATTCGTGTACATGTATACAGCTTTAAAGGGCATAGTCTTGAATGGATCTTAACATGCAACAGAGTACATTACTATGGGTATTACACAACCTGTCTTTTATGGTGATATGATAAACAAAATAAAAAGGATCAAAGGTAGGCAACATAACCATCGAAAATGCGTCAGAATCATCAAACGCCTTTTATACCGTGGATATGATCCTAATGTTACCAGACGGATAATAGACTTGGTACTTGACCAATCTACAGTCTTGTACAAGCGTATCCTTGAGACTTGCACTCTGACTGACTGTGACGACGGGACTCCATGACGAGCCCTGTCCAAACCTCTTTAGAGAAGACAGGGCCCCGACCACCTGTCCTCTCTGAATGTCAGTCGGACTCCTCGGGTGATTACATACATGAGCTCGCTACAGCCGGCAGAGCACGAACTGTATTACGCATGCCCTCTTTTTATATCCATATACATATTCATCTGTGTCTCTGGGCCTCTGCGTTTCGCGGTCTTGTTTGTGTGATGTCATCTTACAGTGAGGAGGTTGTTATACACCACAATTGTACGTTCTTCGAGACCTCTGGGTAATTAGAGAAGCGAGAGGGTTGTGCGCACGTAATCCAGGATAACCACACCATTTGCTACTTGCGTGACAAATGGCCGTCCAGAGTCGGCACCGGGTGCCCATTGGTCTCGTCGGTTTATGTGTAGTCTTTTGTGTTTGATGTTTACATGTCGTGTGTCTCTTTTTCGTCTCGTGCTGTACTCGTCTTTTGTGTTTTTGCATCGGGGTGTTTTGGTGTTTAACTGTTTATGCTGCAGCGGGGTCTTGTTGGAGATCTCATCCCTTCTTTTAACCAAACATCGCACTAATATTACCTGTGACAAGAGGAAGAAACGCATTGGTTTTCAAGGTCAAAGGTCAAGGTCACAGGTGAGAAATGGTTTGCATACATACTAGATAAATCCTCATGTCATGCGAGGGGATGCTACGCTTTGCGTTGCCTTTGTTTTATTGTTCTTACATTTGTAATATGTGTTTTTGGTGCTTTGCTGTGGGTGCTGCAACCGGGTGTTGTTGGAGATCTCCTCCTTTCTGTTTATATTTTAAAGAGGGAGAACACTGAATCAATTATTGCATACGTACTGGTATTCACTTCCCTTCGTAAATTTGCCATTTAATAAACGAGCTATTGAACAATAAATCTACAAGATATTAAAACAAAAATACTGAGCAAACATTACATACTACCTTCCGATAGATGTTTTAAGTTACCCGATAAAACGGTGGCAAAATAGGCGAAAATTTGTGTTTGAAATGTTTAATACTTTTATCTAACTCGTATATTGATCCTCGTGAACTGCCACTGGACATAAATTGTTTCTTGTCAATCGAGTGAAACATACTTTTTTCTTTCATGGATAATGCGGAAGGGTTCCCACTCTATACCTTTTTGAAGAAAATTTAAAACCAATTAATTATGCACAAGAACGTGCGTGTTTCGAATATCAAATTCCAATCAGTGATGCTTCCAGCTGTTTCACTGTTCATTCTTTTCAGAAGAGCATTCTTCAAAAAATGTACAAATTGTTGAATATCACAATGAGATGATCCTTGATTTAAGGTTATATCTGGTAATAAATTGCGTAAGATTATGGGAACTGCTGAAATATATTTTAATTTCTCATAAATACTTTGAATTGAAGTAAAGGAAGCGGACAATACTTATTTGGTAGCTACATTTTGCTCAGTTTGATGCTCTGCTATGAATGTTAATGCGATAGTCGTCAGGGTCTTCTTTTCCTCATTTGTGTCACATTTATGCCCTTTGTCGTGTGGAGCTCGTAAAACGTTTTCCCGCGAGGGGTTTGGCAGTTAATGTTAACCCTGACTTGGTCGACATAGCACTTTCTATAGAGACATAACCTGAGACAGTGGGTGTTTTGTAGGTATTGTTTTCATTTTCGTACGTGAACATCGACAGCGGATGCATGAGGCTTACTCCTCTCGTAGACCTGCTCCCACCTCTAGCTTGTCCCACGTTCACCTCAACGTAGCATCATATCCTACCCATCCTACGTTTATCGGTAAATTTTTGGACATACTAACTTTCACACTCTTTGGCCATATTACATTGCTTGGATTGAGGATCACTGACGATGGTTACAAACCCGAAACGTGCATGCCTGGTTCATATCCTTTTATATGTCCTTAAATGATGCTATTACATTTGAAGACGTTTTAAATCGCTAGGGGTTTGTCAATGCTGAATTATGTGCTCTATTATGATTGCTGTTGAGATTGTCATCGGAATTTCCTATAGGTTAAACGTCTTCAAATTCAATAGCATCATTTAAGGGCAGATAAGTTTTCAGCAGGGACCAGACATGCACGTTTTGGGTATTCAACCCTCATCAATGATCCTCAATCTAAACAAAGTTATATTGCCAAAGAGTAAAACAAAGTTATATTGCCAAAGAGTGTGAAAATTATTATGTACAAAAATATACCGAAAGACGTAGCAGGATGGGTTAGATATGATGCTACGGGACCCACTTTTTAGAAATTTCAAGAAATTTTGATAACAGAAAGTTTTGAATGCGCTGAAGAGACAGACGATAAACCGAAGTTGATCGAACTTGGCTACATGTGCCCTTGGGGTCTCCTGGTCCACCAGCAGTGACATCTCATACAGAGGCTAAGTAAGGACTTTTTGTACGCCTCTATGCATTTTATTTTATTGATAGTTATTTGAGTCAATATCAAAAATTGCAGCCTTTTCTGTCAGTAGACAATTGCCACACTTCTATATAAGTTATATGACCAAAATTTTATCCTATGATATTGTTCACAATGGAATCTATCATATGAGCACACTTTCTTTGTTCAATAATGAGGAAATCATTTCATTCCGTCCTATAGAAGGTCCATTTTATGGCAAATTTTGCTGTCAACTGGCTTCAGAATTTTCTGAATGACTTCTTTGTAATAAAGTATTGTCAAAATAGTTAACTGCAATTGTGATATTATGAGTCTATTATGATAAACATGAAAAAGATTGAACAAATACGTAAGAAATATTATAAATACTGGATGCCTTATCTTAAATTTCTTCGAAATAACCTGGACTGTGCACCAAGAAAAAAAGATTTGTCAATGGTGTAACAAACGCCTTTTTAGTCATATATTGTCACTTTCTGCTTTTTCAAAGTATTCAAAGACCTATTGCTTATCTACTTAATATCTTGTCATTTATTTTCTCAAGTCCACTCTTTTCAAGATAATTTGAAACAAAGATTATACGGTTCCATAAAGGGTTAACTGAACCATACATTTGTTTCACGTCAGTAGTGTTACGTTTATTTTTATCAATTGTATAATATTCAGCATGGTGTACATTTTCCTTGCAAACGTTGATACAACATAATGTTTATGGAAAGTATTACAAAGTCCAGGGACAACACTTTATATAAGTTATTGTAAATTAATGATGAATACATCATTGGTGAAACGGTCAGTGGTGTTATAGTTACACCATTTACAATTTTCGTTACACCAGTGACAAATACAGTCTAAATGTGATTGCATCTTCATTGAGTTTTGGAAATGAAGTATTCAAAGGATATAAATGTCCTAATGTTGTGTTTAGCATTAAAGGTATGTAGGTTATATCTATTTAAAGAGAGCCAATTTCACGATAATGCTAGTTGTGTTACACCACTGAGAGACCGAGTAACACCATTGACATATTGCCATTTTTTCTGGATTTTTTCTTCTATGTCATAGATTAAAATTATAATTTTTAAGTGAAATACGATCAGAAGTATGTAATGTGTTCATCATAGTATCAATATCAAATTTTTCGAGAATTTAACTTCTAAAAAGCATTATGTTTTGAATCCTGTTACACCAATGACTATCACATCATTCGAGAACCAGAAATAATTGTAAGATGAATGGAATGAAATCGCGTAAAGAATAGATATTTAGGGAGAAGGTGGTCTTCACAAAGACCCCTTGTAACATCCACAAAAAATAAACACGTTAACACTTCAATTTGACGGCGCATAAGGAAGAAACACACACAAAAATTATGAAAACAGAAGAAAAAGAAAGACAAATAATTCATGAACCTAAACATCAATAAAATAGAGAGATTTCATGTTTACTTAGGTGGCAATATCACACATATCAAACATACATGTAAATGACCGTGGTGGACACCAAAAGCATGTTCCAGTTAATAGAGTGGCACCGGTGTTATACACGTGAAGTGGTACTCTTATACGATTAAAGAATGTTGTTACGTGTGGCTTACAAGTATACCTTAGTTATTTAAATTCAACGAAAGTAATATGACAGAATAGGTATGAGAGCACCGAACAGAACGGTTATAAATTATCTACAAAACAAAAATACCTTACCGGTATTTTCACTCATCGGAGTCTGAAGTTTATAACCATTATTGTCTTAGCCATTTTTACTCTTAAGGTCTTTCTTACTATTTACAGAAGAAAACAATAAAAGACCAGATAGTAACTTCTATGACCTCAGTAGTGCAAAAGACGTGTACACCCAGAATATCAAATACTTGTCAGTGTTGATCAATTCAAATAGTTCCTGACAGATTTTGTTTCGGTTATTTTGAAGATAATTCTATTTTCTCAAACCAAGTAAATAACTGACATGAAAAATGCAAAAAAAAAAACCCCAAAACAAATAAACAAACATTATATTCTATATTGCAGCAAAAAATACTTTGTATTGGGGTAATTACTTTTCCAAAAGTGGTGGCCGACACTTGTGATCCTACTAAAACTTCAAGTGTACCAACCAAAAACGAAAACAGGTACATTGTTTTACATTTTTGCTCACTATCTTAGTCCATTGCAGAAAAAAAGTATTGAAAACTTGGCTAAAATGATGGACAGACGGACATACAGACTGACATACAGAGAGTAAGATAATAGTCCCTCTCGGGTTTGTTAGTAGGAAGCCTTATGAATTAAAACTGTTTCCTAATTGGAATTGTTACATTTTAAATTTACAATTCAAAATATCAGGAGAACAATTTTGGTAATAAGAACACCAATACAAAGTCAATGGTGTTACAACTTGAATCATTGGTGTCACAAATTTTAGTATCTGAAAATTTATAGTCTCATGTAGACATTACTTAGGATTTAGAAAATACAACAATTGACTTGTTTCTTTTTCCTCATACCAACACTTTTATTTTGTTATTTTCTTTCTGTAACTCGAATATATTTCATCTTTAATATGACTTTGTCAGTGGTGTTATATTTCTTGTAATTGGTGTTACACTGCTTACAGAAAATAGAAAATATAGCTTAATACAGATCATTTTCATCCATTTTACTGCAAATAATCTTTACAATGGACATTTTGTACTTTATGAACAAGTGTGATATGTCCCTTTTGTATTTAAAAGCATTTAAAATCAATCAGAGGGTTACTTTTATCTAGAATTAACCGATTAACATCAACTGTGAACACCAGATTCGTGTCTATATTTAAAGACCCTGATGTTATCACAGAACTTACCTACCTCCAAGAACATTATGTCATCACACCAGCGGACAAAGCCTCAAATAATTACACATTTACTTGCAAAAAGTACTATTTCGACAGTCTAGTTAAAGAGTTGGGTTTAAATTCGACACCTGGAAATCCCACTTACACCCCAACAAACCTTTCTGCCTCTGAAATAATAGATAACCACAAATCAGCTCTTGCTTCCTTTGGCTTCGACACTACCAATTTAGATTTAGATTTACCATACTTATACTGCATACTTAAAATGCATAAGAATCCGTACAAACAACGTTTCATCGCTGGTTCCTCAAAATGCTCTACCAAATCTGTATCGATCTTACTCACCAAAGTTTTATCTGAAATCAAATCTGGGCTACAAAAATATTGTTCGACAGTATATTCTCGCAGTGGTATCAACCAGATGTGGATTTTAAAGAATTCGAAGGAACTTTTAGAACATCTGAAATCCACTCATTTTAGTAGAGTCCATTCGATCAAAGCCTTTGATTTTTCGACACTTTACACTACAATTCCACATTCTAAATTGAAAGAAAGACTCGCAAAAATTATAAGTAATGCGTTTACAAGTAAGAACGGTAATCGCAAATACAAATTTATTGTTGTTAACTATGACAAAACCTACTTTGTAAAAGAAAAGTCAGATTCTGAAAATAAGTACACTGAAACAGACATTATTCAGATGTTAAACTTTCTGATCGACAACATTTTTGTGGTGTTTGGAGGAAAGGTCTTCCAGCAAATTGTCGGAATTCCAATGGGTACCAATTGTGCCCCACTCCTTGCCGACATTTTCCTTTACTCGTACGAAGCTGAATTCATTCAATCTTTGGTCTCTGAAGGGAAAAGATACTTAGCTTCTGATTTCAACTTCACTTACAGATACATAGACGATGTGTTGTCCATCAATAATCCAAAATTCGCGGATTACCTGAGCAGTATCTATCCTTCGGAGCTTGAAGTCAAAGAAACTACAGAGAAAAATAATTCAGCATCCTATTTGGACATAATGTTGTCCTACGACACTGATGGTCACATGAACACCTCACTCTATGACAAACGTGACGACTTCAATTTCAGCATTACGAACTTTCCTTTTCTGAGTAGCAACATCCCTTCATCGCCTGCTTATGGCGTGTTCATATCTCAGTTGATACGCTATGCCAGAGCAAGTACCAAATATACGGATTTTGTTCTGAGAGCTAGGCGTCTTTCAGATAAGCTTCTCAGTCAGGGATATGTTTGTGACCGACTAACATCGTCACTGAGGAAGTTCTACTGTCGATATGGGGAACTCGTCATACACTATGATGTCCCACTATCCAGAATGGTGGATGATATTCTGTCATAGACCATTTGAACCATCCAACCAAAGATTGTCCTCTATATCTTCCAAAATGGAAGTAACCGGATGTGACAGTTCTACCGAATTGAAGCGACGGGTGTTGCATGCAAGCAGGAGATGCTTACTCTTCCTGGGCACCCGGTCTCACTCTCATATCGGGAGTTCGCTTCTTTTCATATGGTGGAGGTTTTTGTTTGCTTTGGTTCCTGTTTTGTCCTGATTTTGTATGCCTTCGGTTTCTGATCTTCTGAATTATCGATTTTGTACTGTAGACAGGGATATGGTCATTATCCATATTTGTCATGAAAAACATATGATAAATTTCGATGTCAGTGGAGTAACAAAATTGTCATTGGTGTAATCGTCAGAATCACTGGTGTAATGAGGGTTATATTTTTAATAACTTCCGTAAAAATTCCGATATCTGATTTTTTTTCACTGTTGAGAAAAGAATCTAATTCATTTTATACAAAATGAGGAACACCAATTCTAAGGAATATATCGGTTCCAATTTAAACTCATTAAATATCTTGTAGCTTCATGCATTTGTCCATATTTTGAGTTTGTATGAACATAGAAATTTAAACTGATCATGAAAAACTAGCAGGAATGAAAGAAATAGATAGATTTATAAGCCGTTCACTTGATTACAAAGTTCCTTTTGTGCTGTTTGCATCAGAAGTCGAAATAATGGTATTAAAGCATACGTTACACTACTGACAAGTTTTCCTAGTTGACATACTTTACGATTCTTAAAACTCTATTTGTCATGCTTATTTGTTTGCAAATTATATTGATTTGAATTTGTGGTTACTTGTTTCTATTGTCATCGAAAAATTATTTGAAAATCAGACGATATTTTTCTGATTTTTCATGCTTCAGATTTGGCTGCAATTTTTGATAATGACCCATTTAAAGATTTAAAACCTGTTTGTTATTATTGCCCGCGCGTTCAACTGTCGTGTTTGCGACATCCCAACAGAAGTATATTATCTATCAGTTTTTAAAAAAATAATCACGGAAGTACATATCAGGTATTTAGACTCAAAGTCGAGAAGGCAACGGAAAATCGTTAGAAATCCGATTGGAACGGATCCGAAGTGAGACCAAGTGCCTGGGGAGAGTGGTATGCACATGTGCCAAGTGCACCATGTGGATAACCATATCATTTGCCACTACTATATTGCATAACAGACGGCCGTCGTTTGTCTTTACCGTTCGTCTCGTAAGTTCATTGTTTTGACGATTTCTTTGATGATTGGTTTCTATTGCCCATTTAGTAAATCTTATCATACTCGTCAAATCTTTGTATTGCGTTTTCGCATTACAGTAATCTATTATGGGTCCTTATTATGATCCCATTCTTTCTTTAACATGAGTTGATTCGTACCAAAACATCTGTCCATATGTTTTAAGAATCCCCAATGAAAAATTCAAATATCCAAGATGTTTCATGTGTAATTTCAGATCTCTTGATTAAAATATATCTCTATCAATTGGCCTTTTCATTTTTTTTATTTCATTTCTGATTGATATTCCTTCCTATACACAAATTTGTCTGCACTTTACCTCGATATAAATGCTGATAAAAAGCCAGGGGCCAGTGTAATTGAGGATCTGTGACTTTATTCCATACGAAATGGCATGTTTCAATCAGATTATACTTGTTGTAGGATATAGCATCCCTTCTGCAGATTGTGTAACGTATCACTATTATATTAATCAGGGAATACCGATTCTTCGCATCTTCGCCCTACAATGATTGAAAAGGTGAAGGAGCGAAGAAGTAATGTAAATAAGCGAATAAATAATATCAAAAAGCAAAAAAAAAAAATAAAAGTAAAGAGGCGAAGAAATGATGCGAAGTAATAATGCGAAAAATCGAAGAAATGACGCACAAAGCGAAGAAATGATCGCTTCATCATTATTTCTTCGCTTCTTCGTTTTTTCGCCTGTTCATTTATTGTAGGTCGAAGAAGTAATCTCCCCTAAATAACACCGTATTTAACCCCATTGTTTTACAGGGTACTGCAGGATCTTCTTAAATTCACCTGAATGTAATGTTGCTTAAAGCACTGTCACACGTTCCGGATCACGGATAATGCCGTATGTTTCAAGTGCGAGGCACGTTTTTATCACACGTGCCTTCCTAGATTTTCCTCGGGATATGAATATGAGCACTTCTTTGCCAGGATTCAAAGCATGAGGCCATATTAGTATTATTTTCAACACATTCCTAATTTCTCCAGCGTCCTGTCGAGTTTTTAATCTATTTCAGGTCGCAGTACACTCAAGCATTAAGGCAAAAAACACCGTCTGTTTCCCGGGAGACATTCTGTTGACGCATTTTGGTCGATATTAAGCCATAAAGAGCAGTGTGAACTTACCTTAAATATCAGAATTTTCTTTTCAACAGATATGCGTTTTTCTTAAACCTCTGTCTTTTCCGATATGACGGATTGTATGTGCATGGCAATTTGATAAATAACACCATCCAAAGCATCTAGCAAATGACAGTCTAAAATCGGCGCCGTGTGGACAATAGGCTCCTTCAGTTTGGGTATTATCCTTCATTTTCAGGATTTTGCTTTCGCTTTTGTCGGTCCATTTAGTGATACTTTTGTGTTTGATGTCGTCCATAGTAGACCACACGAAATCTGACGTCAGCACTTTCGTCTATTAAATAACACGTGACTAAATATTGTGAATAATCAGGGGCGATGTAAATTTCCAAGCCAATACGATTTTTTCATTAAACTTCTCTAATATGTACACTACATCTCCTCATGACAAAATTAATGATCAATTATCTAAGCTTATTAAATGGTGTTTTGATCGAGGGCGGAAAACTTACATTAGTACTGTGTAACATCTGAATAAAAGGGTTTCTTTTCCGCAACAGACTGCAAACAATACAAATTATTGACATGTTGTGCCTGTGTAATGCCCTGTCATTCCTCTTGGACAACATTTATGTAAGATTTGGTTAGGATCTATACAAGCAGGTTGTAGGGATTCCCACGGGCACTAACTGTGCGCCTCTTCTTGCGGGTTTATTTTTATACACTTAGGAGAAAGAATGTATTTAAAATCTTCAAAAGCAAAGAAAATTTGATGATTTGAAAAGTTTCAGTCATTTTTCTAGGTATCTGG
The DNA here is from genome assembly GCA_033119305.1 of Pinctada imbricata. NCBI lineage: Eukaryota > Metazoa > Mollusca > Bivalvia > Pterioida > Pteriidae > Pinctada > Pinctada imbricata. The sequence goes on from VSWD01000007.1 coordinate 10,183,331, forward strand.
ATGATATTCTGACTATTGAAAATCCCTGCTTCTGAATAACATCAGAATGAAATTTTCATCCACAAATTAACACTTAACAAGGCAAACGTTTCAAACACAGAAACACTATATATGGGCCTAAATATCAAAATTGTAAACGGAAAGATTCATTCAAGTGTCTATGACAAAATATATAATTTAGGATTATACATTGTAAAATTTCTCTGGCTTGACGATGACGTATATTCCAACACTACAGCCATATGGCATTTACAAAAAATAGCTAATCCGGTACGCCAGAGCATGTACTTACAAAATGTATATGACAAATATTGAAAAACCATATCCCTATAGAGAAGTACAAAACCGTCAATCGAAAAATCATCTAACCGTGGTAATTCAAAATCAGGATGAAATATCAGAACTAAGGCAAAGGAACAGAAATAAATAAAAAAAAATCTACCATATGAAGAGAAGTGAACTCCCTGAGAAGGCCCAGGAAGAGTAAGCATCTCCTGCTTGCATGCAACACCCGCCACTTAAATTTCATATTTTGGATTTTTCACAGTAGAAATCTAAAAATTAAGAAGAAACCTTTAGGTCAAGGTTTCCTCTTTAATAATTACAAATATGGATAATGACCATATCCCTGTATACAGCAGAAAATCGATAATTCAGAAAATCAGAAACCGAAGGCATACAAAACCAGGATAAAACAGAAACCAAATCAAACAAACAAAAACCTCCACCATATGAAAAGAAGCGAACTCCCGATATGGGAGTGAATCCCGGTGCTCAGGAAGAGAAAGCATCTCCAGCTTGCATGCTACACCCGCCGCTTCAATTCGGAAGAACTGTCACATCCGGTTACTTCCATTTCGGAAGACTTAGACTATAATCTTTGGTTGGATGGTTCAAATGGTCTATGACAGAATATCATCCACCATTCTGGAGAGTGGGACATCATCGTGAATGACGAGTTCCCCATATCGATCGTAGAACTTCCTCAGTGAGGATGTTAGTCGGTCACAAACATATCCCTGACCGCGAAGCTTATTTGAAAGACGCCTAGCTCTCAGAACAAAATCCGTTTATTTGGTACTTGCTCTGGCATAGCGTATCAACTGAGATATGAACACGCAATAAGCAGGCGATGAAGGGATGTTGCTACTCAGAAAAGGAAAGTTTGTAATGCTGAAATTGAAATCGTCACGTTTGTCATAGAGTGGGGTGTTCATGTGACCATCAGTGTCGTTTGACAACATTATGTCCAAATAGGATGCTGAATTATTTGTCGCTGTAGTTTCTTTGACTTCAAGCTCCGAAGGATAGATACTGCTGAGGTAATCCGCGAATTTTGGATTATTGATAGAAAACAAATCGTCTATGTATCTGTAAGTGAAGTTGAAGTCAGAAGCTAAGTATATTTTCCCTACAGAGACCAAAGATTGAATGAATTCAGCTTCGTAGGAGTAAAGGAAAATGTCGGGAAGGAATGGGGCACAATTGGTCCCTATTGGAACTTGTCAAGACTTTCTTGAAATTTTACAAAAATTACACAGTCCAAGAGAATACTGTAAACAGTAATATTACTAAAACTAATAATATAACTTTAATTAGAGTTATTTTTATTGGAAATGTATCTCCTTTTTTTACCCAAAGCAGTAACACTATATAGATTGTCAGTTCGCTCTTATATCAGTTGATTCGGGGAGAAATGAGGGTGATAAGGAGTTTATCTCATTCCAATGAATACTGAAAAATTGTTTAAAATATCAGGAAAAATTTTTCTTCAACATATTTGAAGAAAATGTGAAATCGAAAAGAAGAAAAAGTGAAAAATAGGTTCCAAATGGACATTATTTTCACTTTTCTGTATAAAAGTTGTTCATATTTAATGAATTTGTTGGTTGAATGAAAGAATTGTGTGATAAATTTGTGCTTGTAGCTTTAAAATGTTGCTTTGTCTATATCATGTATATTACAGAAAGAAGTAATATAAGGTGGCAACATTACTGTTTTCAATAATATAAGGAAATATTGTTAACAGTAATATTACAGTTCTAAGTAATATTACTATTCATAGTATTCTCCTGGACTGTTACAGTCAACTTCTTTTAAAGTTGGATCAATAAAACATGTACAAGCAATAGAGTACATTACTTTTGGTATTACACAACCTACCTTTTATGGTGATATGATAAACAAAATTAGAAGGATCAAAGGTAGACAGCATAACCATCGGAAATGCATCAGAACAAGCAAACACCTTTTATACCATGGATATGGTCCTAATGTCACCAGACGGACACTAGGCTTGGTACTTGACCAATCTACAGTTTTTAGGGCTGGGCGGTGCACCGAAAATTTCGGTGCTTCGAAATTAGAATTGACGGGTCGACGCATCGACGTAGAATTGCAGATTTCGATTCGGTTCAGACTTAATTTATCAACGTGAATTATAGCAAAATAGAAACCAGAAAAATGTTTGAAATAGCTAAAAAATTACATTTAAGAAGACCAAAAAGTAAAAAAAGAGTGTACATTCACTCATCGTGCCGATTTCAGTGAATCCCTCCCTTTCAGAACTCCCACGAAAAGGAAAGTGAAAGTAGATCTACTTTCGCTTTCCGTGAACTGGTAAGAAGTTTTGTACAAGCAGCAAAAAAATGGACCGGGATTGTAGTCGCCAAATATCATGAAAGGAAAGCTGTATGTCCACTGAAATATTTACTGGAAACCTGTTTATACTTGGTTGTTGAAAAATGAGGTGTTGAAAGTTGCTAGCTTGTATTTATATCTAATTTTCACAGTACATGCTGTTGTGTTGGAACATAAAATTGCATCAACAATAATTATGAATGTTAAACTGATATGGGTTTTTTAAATATATATACCAACACATTTTTTAGATATATATGCAAATTGATGCTCTATAAGGTGATGGCTTGGTAAAATCATTTTAGATTTTTTTTTTTCATTTTTGTGAAATTTATCCATTTCACATATACTATTTTGTATCTTAACTCATTCAAATGAACCGAATCGAAATTAACCGAACCGAGGCCTTGTGATTCGAAACCGAACCGAATCGAAGGATACCCGAATAGTCCCAGCCCTAACAGTTTTGTACCAGCACATTCTTAAGACTTGCACTCCGACTGATTACGACGACGGGACTCAATGACCGGCCCTGTCCAAACCTCTTTAGAGAAGACAGGGCCTCAACCACCTTTCCTCTCTGAATGTCAGTCGGACTCCTCGGGTGATAGCATACATAAGCTCGCTACAACCGGCAGATCACATACTGTATTACAAACGCCCTCTTTTTATATCCATCTGTGTTACAAGAGGCCGCTGCGTTTAACTATCTTGTTTGTGTTGTCACCTTACAGTGTGAAGTTTTATGTTTATACAACAATTGTGTGTCTATGAAGACCTCTGTGTATGCGGATAAGTGGAAGTGTTGTGCGCAAGTAATCCGGATAACCACACCATTTGCTAAAAGCAGATGGCCGCTTAAAGTCGGCGCCGGGCGCTCATTGGTCTCCTTCATTTTATGTGTTGTCAACAATGTTAATTGTTTCTGTACGTCTCTTACGATTGTTTTGTATGATGTTCTAGTGAATATTGTTGTGTCTTTTGCGATTTGGGGTTTGTATGATGCCATTTAAGTGTCAATCTAATGTGGGTTTATTTCGCAGGGTGGTCATGCTTGAGATCATTCTCTTTTCCATTTACGTATTCATATGTGTTGCTTGAGTCCCTGTGGTTTGCGGTCTTGTTTGTGTGTGGTCACCTAACAATGAGGAGGTTTCTTTTAAACCACCATTGCACATTCTTCGAGACATCTAGGTAATCGGAAAAGTGAGAAGGTTGTGCGCACGTAATCTAGGATAACCACACAATTTGTTAGTTGACTAGCAGATGGCTGTCCTTGACGGCACGGTTACCCATTAGTCTCGTTAATTTATGTGTACATGTAGTCTTTTGTGTTTAATGTTTCTACATGTATGAAGTATGTATGTTTTTCGTCTTTTACTGTACTCGTCTTCTCTCTGCTTTTTGAATCGGGTATTTTGGTGTTTTGTTGATTGTACTGCAACCAAATATGGTCGGAGATCCCCCTTCTTTCAAACCCGATTTTTTAATTGCAGGGTGGTCATGATGGAGATCTTTATCACATTCTTGTTAAAGGATAACATTAATTAGCAAGGGTTGTTTTCTTTACATAGTTCAAAACTGTACTCATTACAGACGAAATAAAAGAAGTAAGAAGGTATATTGGTACAACGAAGGAAATATGTTTTTGTTCCTAGTCTTTACAATGTATCAGTGACAAATATGGACAATGACCATATCTTAATACACAGTACGAAATCAATAATTCAGAAAATAGTCAATCTAAGGCATACAAAATCAGGCTAAAACAGGAACCGAAGCAAACAATTAGAAACCTCCACAACATTGAAAGAAGCTAACTCCTAATACGGGAGTGAGACCTAACGGTCTCACTCCCGTAAATTATCGGTCTCACTCCCGTTTCTGTCTTAACGGTCTTTCGGTCTTAACGGTCTCACTCCCTTGTCATGTCTGGTCCATGTTGCAAATTTATCTGTTCTTAAATGATGCTATTCAATTTGAAGACGTTTACACTGGTACCCAGGAAGAGTCAGCATTTCCGGCTTGCATGCATCACTGGTCGTTTCAATTCGGCAGAAATATCACATTCGGTTCCATTTTTCTAAGATACAAGTATATTCTGTGGTTGGATGGTTCGAATGGTCTAAGACCGAATATCATCCACCATTCTGGACAATGGACTATCATAATGCATGACGAGTTCCCAGTATCGACCGTATATCTTCCTCAGTGACGATGTCAGTATACACTATGAAACTGAAAAGGTAAAACACTGATGTGTATAAGAAATCGTAAAGCATAAAATTCAAAGACGCTAATATAGTAATATGTACATAATGACGTAGGGATCCAACTCTATACCTTTTTAAAGAAAATCTATGTTCAAAATAGCATTGGAGGAATGGTGCTAAGATGTTAAACTCCTTTTATTTCGATGATATTTATCGGTTAAATGGCTAGTTTCCGAAATAGCAAAACATATGAATATGATGTCACTTTGATAAAAGGCCAAAACAAAGGTTCTTTCCGATGACAGAGCTAGAAGGAAGTAATTAATACACTTGACAAACATCAGGTCATGGGAAACGATTTTAACTGCTCAACACAGCAACGTGAAACGGGTGTTGCATGCAAGCAGGAGATGCTTACTCTTCCTGGGCACCTGGTCTCACTCCCATATCGGGAGTTCGCTTCTTTTCATGTGGTGGAGGTTTTTGTTTGTTTGCTTTAGTTCCTGTTTTGTCCTGATTTTGTATGCCTTCGGTTTCTGATTTTCTGAATTATCGATTTTGTGCTGTATACAGGGATATGGTCATTATCCGTATTTGTCATAAGTGTGTATATTAATAATGTCGAAGGGTTCCAACTCTATACCTTCTTGAAGAAAATTCCAAACTAATTTTCATGCACCAGACACGTGTTTCGAATATTAAATTCTCATCAGTGATGCTTCTAGCGGAGCCACCAAAAGTCATTTCAGTAGCGCCCTCTTTAATTTTTTGAATTCAGATTTGTACATTTCCATTACAGCGAGTGCGCGCGGCTCCAAATTTCCTGTAGGATGGATTCAGTAGTATATCCAAATAAAATCTATGTTCAAAATAGGATTGGAGGGACGGTGCTGAGATGTTAAACTCAATTAATTTCGCTGATATTTATCGATGAACTGGCTAGTTTCCTAGCTTAATACTAATTCATCACTTGGACATTACAATAATTAGGCACGGTCCATTAGATATTCTGGGGGGGGGGGGGGGGGTTCGCAAAAAATAATTTTGCTCTCAATTTTGATGAAAAAAATAAATTTGCTTATCGTGTGACGGAAAGAATAATATTGCTCTTACAAGTAATCTAAATTTGAAGAATAACCATAGAATTTGCTTCGCTTCGCTCGCCGCGGTTTTTACTTTCAATAAAAAAAAACATCAAATTTCACAAAAAAATATCAAAAGTGTGCATGTGACTGAAACAAGGGGCTTCCTTAAATGCTTAAGTACATTATCAAAATAATTTTTTACAATTAATTTTAATAGATACATGTCCCACCATAGTGTTTAATTTTTCATACAAGCTTGGAAGGAGAATTTATTTAGTTTTTCACTAGTTTTCATTTCTACATGCAAAAACTTGTATTATGAGACCCTCCCCTCAGACCCTGTTACATGACCTTATATACATTTTGTTTACTGAATATTATAAATCGCATATTGTAAAAATCTAGCATTTATCTCTCTCAGTTTAGAAGTGAATACAAGTTTTACATAAAATAAAGTAATGTTTAGAGTTTTATCTAAGTAAAAATAAAGAATTTCTATTGAAAAAACACAAACATTCTTAATACTCACATCAATTGTTATTAAAAAAATTCCTTACTCCAACTTTGCAAGAAAAAAAAATTTACTAATGTACGTATTAATATTTTTACAAATATGAAGTTTGAATAGATAGTTTTAAATTGATGTTACCGGCCACTTGGCCTTTATCAAGACTAGTGCAAAATCGACGACATCGTCCTTTTTCACTTCATTCAGGACAAGGGACCGAAAAGTTTTCTGTTTGTATCTATTTATATGCAATTATTAGAATTTTATATCATTCCTATACATGTAGTATCATAATCGATAGGGAACCAAATTCGTGTTAATCAATGGAATCCTGTACTTTATTGTGGTCATCACAGATATCTTATCATGGTCATACGACGAACCCATGGCCGGACTGCTTGTACTGTTTATTTTCCTTTCCCTTGCAGGTAAACTAGATATGTTTTATTTTTATTATATTATCGATTCTATTCTTTAATGTACCATCTTCCTTCAACTTATCATATTTTTGTGAGGAGGCAATAACTTGATTTTATCACGGGAGGCTTTGCAATGAAAATTTTCAAACGAATGTCCGTTTGCATAATCCCGTGGAATATTCAAAGTAGCAAAATTCATCCTGTCCCCTTACCAAATTTCAAATGGTGAATTACCTAATCTATTCATTTATATACTTTCTACAGTTATTATATATTTGTACAACTTGGCTTCAAATCACATATACACTAAATCATTTTCATCGATCTTATTATACTTCTTTCCATCTTTACACATACCAGTATCATGTGAATCACTTGCCAATTGCACGTCACCTTGGATAGGCATGTACAAGAATAACTGCTACTTCTTCAGCACAACATTAGAGACATGGAGCGAGGCCAGAGTAAGGTTTTCTTTGTCAGTATAATGTAGCTATACCTTACAGTGAGGCGTGTTTAAAAATCATTAATCGTGCGATTTTGGGGACCTCTGTTCACCTGAAAATGTGGGAAATTATCCAGTCCTGCTATCTACATCATTTACTATTCAAACAGAGAATCAAGATGGTAGCTTAAATTGTACAGTATATATGTCTTCTCGCTTTATCAAGTGCCTTTACGTGTTTCATACCTTCTTTGCTTTCGATATGAAAAGTCAAAGTGATTCTCTGTGGATTTAACCTTTCCTTGCCGTACATAAACTCTTATTAAAACATCAAAATTCAATACATAAATACTCGGTCTAGTAAGATAAGATCATGTGCACATATTTGTATTTTTGATATTGTCGGAGTCATTGTCGGTCGGTGTCATTAACACAATAATTTAAAAGTTTTTAATTCATGATTAACAATATTACGATTACTTAGGTCTTCCGATGATGTTTATTTCCAGATTTCTTGCATCGAGATGGGCGGTAACCTTTTGGCGATCAACGAGGCATATGAGCAATTAGTGATAAAGATCAGATTATCCACAAAATTAAGTACGAGTGTTTATTTCTTTCAGCTTAATAGGGAATGATATGACGTAACGAAGCATTTTTGTTGTTTTGACGTCGAGTATTTGATCAAGCTAATTTCGTCATAATCAGGTTATCCTCTACGATAAAGCAAGATATCTAAAATAACCGGGATTAAAACCAAGGAAACTGTTACCTCTTTTGATAATGACCATTATAATGTTTTTTTTTCTCATTTCAGAAAACAAACCTATAGTTACAGTATATAGAAAACTTTACCTATGATTTATCATTAATTTTATCTTACTCGAAAATGGGGGCTTTTAAAAATTTGACATTAGAAAATATGATAAGTTTTAAAGAAATGATTGGATTCCCTTCAGAATACAGAAACTTCTGGACAGGAGGAACAGATTTTGGTCACGAGGGTGTATGGCGCTGGGACGATGGTCATCCAATGGCGTACAAAAACTGGCTGCCTAGTCAACCTGGCGGCAAATATAACGAGAACTGCATGTATATTGGCTATAGCTCACATTACTTTTGGGCCGATCTTTCTTGTGATATATCTGAGTATTATATCTGTGAAAAAGAAAATAAACCCTGAAAACAACTCAAGTCGATTACTTTGTCTCGAAAAACGGGTCCCTGTAAAGTGCGAAACGAAACAAAAACGAATCGAAACGAAACGAAACAAATCGAAACCAAACGAAACAGATCGAAACGGAACGAAACAGTTCAAAACGAAACGAAACATATCGAAACGAAACGAAGCAAAACTTTAAATTTAAAGAATATGAGAAAAAGAGGAAAAATCGCCGAGAACGAATATTTCTAGCATGTCATATTGCCTAAATCCAAGAGTTCTACATTTGTAACTAGTGCCGAGAGGGTTTCTTGAAAGATTCAAAGTTGACGATTAAAAAAAGTAAATTCAAATCCATTCATGTATTTAAGATGAATAAAGGGGAGGGGATAGAAAACCACGCCATGACACCGTATGAGATCATACAACTGGGGAGGGGACATTTCAGGAGAAAAATCTTATCCCTTTTCAAACGAAATGTGCCCCCCCAGTATTTGTTCTCATTTTTCTGATAAAGTTTTCAAATACACATAACGGAACAGCTCCGTTTCCTCTGTACTAGTCTCCTCCCTACTAAATAATATTTTTTCCGCCTATGACGAGGTTATTCATCCCGTTCACTCTCCTTTAATCCTTTAATATATTATGTTTTAATCGTCACCTTTGACCCTTTTAAAACCCTCCAGCCACAAGAACTAATGGTTGAAGGCAATAATATATGCAGATATTGACATCCGTGCTAGTTCTCTGCATTTACATCAATTTTTCTCATGCTCTTTAAGATTTATGTTTTGTTTCGTTTCGTTTCGATCTGTTTCGTTTCGATTTGTTTCGTTTCGTTTCGATTTGTTTCGTTTCGCACTTTACATGGACCCGTCGAAAAACACATAATCTGAAGATCAACACAATATGCTAGTACTATTGCATTTATCATACATATTACACATATATGCTCGTTCAAGCAAAGAATACACTTGTTGTGTGTTGCATGCCGTAACAAAAAAAAATTCTGACATTTATTCTCTCTATATATGCCATAATCATTAGTTACATTCTCGTTTTTTGAAATCGCGTTTTCATGGATAATATGTACTTCCAAACAAAAACGCAATATAACAAACAGAGGTAACACTAGTTTAACTTTCCCTCATACCATTCAATGCATACTTATCTCATATTCCCGCAATCTCCATGGCATTATCTATGCTATACGGAAATGAATTTGGAAAGAAAGGAGGTGATTTCCAACAACAAAGTTAGCTTACCTACGTCTCTTGTGCTTTAAGATCATCAAGGTGTGTTTCCCTCACCAAAGGAAAAAAGACTTAGTGTAAAAAGTTCGATGGTTATATGATGATTTTATTGTCAACGGGCTTAAAAGATTAGAGTCACTGTGACCTTGACCGTTGACCTAAAAATAATAGGGCTGTCTTCTCCCATTAAGATATATTTGTGCGAGTTTAAGGTATCCTACGATGATAGTTTTTGTATCTTTTAAGCTGTTCACAATTATGTTGATTTTTACGCAACAGTAGTCTTAAACTTGAAAGTCAAACGGATTCACTTTCTACCCATTTGAAACATTCGAACAGGGATTGTGATCTTGTAATGATTGTTTAATTTCTATGCTGTTCTACGGGATTTTAAGCTTGAATCAAGAGTGGTTTCGATCCTTAACCATGCAAATAATTATGGTTTTTTTCCCTCCCCACTAGAAACGTTCTGATCTTTGACGATTGTTTGATCTTTTCTGCCGTTCACAAACACACAAACGTCTTCAAATTGAATATCCACCGCAACAGAATTATACATCTTTGAACAGAAGAATACAACTAAATGCATCTCAAAGGAATAATTACGTGTTAAAGCGGTATATGAACGAGCAAGTTGTGCATTTTTTGCACAGATGAGTATTCTGATCAAACATGGAACAGAAGTAAAGTAGATAAGAAGGGTGTGTACTTCGTCACATGAGAATATTCTGATCAAATATGGGCACATGTAGCCAAGTTCCATCAACTTCGGTTGATCGTCTGTCTCTTCAACGCATTAGAATATTTCGGTTACAAAATTAATTTCCTGTAATTTCTAAAAGGTGGGTGCTATAGCATCATATCCCACCCATTTTGCTACATGTACGTCTTTTGGTACATTTTTAACATATAAATCTTAAACTCTTTTGCCATATGACATTGTTTAGATTGAGGATCACTTACGAGAGTTGAGCACCCGAAACGTGCATATCTGGTCCATGCTGCACTTGTATCTGTTCTTAAATGAGGCTGATGAATTGAAGAACTTTAACATTTGTGCTACTTGGTGATTGTCACTGCTGGTGGACCAGGAGTCTCTGAGGGCGCATGTAGCAAAGTTCGATCAACTTCAGTTGATCATATGTCTCTTCAACGCATAAGAAAATTTAAGATTTACCAAATATTTTGAAATTTCTAAAACTTGTGTTCTGTAGCATCATATCCCATCCATCCTGCTACGTGTACGTCATTCGATTCATTTTTGAAAATAGTAATTTTCACACTCTTTGGCCATATAACATTGATTAGATTGAGGATCACCGACGAGGGTTAAGTACCAGAAACGTGCATGTCTTGTCCATGCAGCAAATTATCTGTTCTTAAATAATGCTTTTGAATTTGAAGACGATGTAAATGGTAGGTAATCCGGTGTAACATGCGGATTCCATGTACAAAAAGCTCAAATGATCCAAACAAGTGCTGTAAGATATATAAAAGCATCATTTTGACGTAATTAACTGACATAGGCAAGCCTGTACACATATAAAAATCTATGAGAGCCAAAATTAAAAAATCTACTGTATTTATATTTAGACTTATTTTTCTAGATCAAATACTGATATTTAGGATTACGAATATTTTCATACCCATTCTTATCTATCTTCCTTTTCCTCGGCTAGCATAGTGTTTGTCAACACCAAAGTGTAGATTCTGCATGATTGGCTACAATTTTTCCAACAATTACCGACTAAAAATGCTAATGCTCATTACCAAACTACATATGTTTAGTCATTTGTGTTTGATGTTTCTATGTGATTTGCTTTTCCTTGTACCTTTTTGTCTCTTTCTGTGCCATGTGTTTTGCATTGGGTGTTTTGGGGTTTTGCTATGGGTTTGCAAACAAAATGTCTTGGCGATCCACTCCTTTCTTCAATTAACACCGTTCGATGTGAATTTAGCTATGTGTCGGATATGTTCCGCAATAATCAGTAAATGGTATTTCAAAGCCTCTAGAGATATCATCCATTTTCTTCAATGGATTCCAGAATATTTATTTCCCAGGCATAGTGTATCAAAACCTGCAACGGAGAAGGTCCACTTGTCCCTAAATTGTGACCTGCATTTTTTTTTCTTGAAAAATAATTTTATGAAAATCATGAATTTCTATTTTTTATATATTTTAAGAATATGTGCGAATATTTTAGGTTCATATATGAAGTAGTTGTACATTGTAAAGTCACGTGCGTAAGTTATGACGCTGTGACGTCATTTGTCTTGAATAACAGAAAATGAAGAAAAAGAACCTCATGCTAGGCAACATCTTCTAAACTGACATGGTAACGAACTCTCGACCAACGTAAGTTTTATATAGATGGAAGGATAATTTGCGTAGCTATCAATTAACGTACATATCATTTTGGTTTAGGTTTCGCACCCAACTTATTTACCTTGATTTGTACAGATATTTGACATGTTTCATCCTTTTACGAATTGTTGATGCTCGCGCAGTGTCCATTCCAAACACAACAGTATGGTTGAAATGTACCTAAAAACGGGCATCAATAGGTACTTAGCTTATATAGGTAAGCGTTAAAATCATTTTACGATACGAGCAATTGCCACTGATCGAAAACGGAAGAACAATGATGCTTAAATATGTACAGCAACTTCAAAAACTTATCAGTAAACAGAAGTAAATTCATTACATTGAATAAAAATACCCAAAGTGGTAGCAAAAAGACATTACATTACTTGATTAAGATTGCACATTTCAAAGACAGTTCAAATGTTATGCAAGTTTGTGCATGATATGAATGTTTTGGTCACTTACTATGTTTCAGGAATTGATAAATTAATTTGACAGAATCATTGTATTCGTGTGCATTGCAGTTCTATAATTTCATCTTTTATATTCTCTTCAGATTTCATGTGAACCTGGGCCTTTTAAAAGTAAACACATCTTGGAAGGGTAGAGAATAAACATTAAGTTTGATCAACTGCGCATTTTATTGGAACATGTCAAATATCTGCACAACGATGTCATTACATTCAACTATCTATACATCCTTCCTCCTTCCCTGAAACATTTTCGTCAGATGTTTCCTCGCTTTCCTTGATTGGATGACGTTTCGTTTGAATCCATTTTTGTCTTTTTTGACTTAGTTTCCATCAATAGTTTGGTATTTGAATCTTCAGTAGTTTTTGCATCTCAAGAGTCCGTATCCTGTTCCGTTTTTCGGCATGATTGGTCTAGTTTATTTTCCTCGCTAGATTGACCAATTTCTATATTCTTTGCTTGCTCGAATACCATGCCTTTTTTTAAGTGTCTGTGTAATCCATTCGCTTATTGTCATGCTGTCGTCTCTTATCAAATCCTACTCATAATCATTATACTCCTCTATTTTATTTCTTTCATCATAGGACTTGGCTTATGTGGATTAAAGGGAATTATATAAAAACGCTGGGAGCGAGTAAGATAATGTATTTTCGTATGGGTATAAACAGCTTCAAACTATTCTGATCAAAACAGATTTGTGAATTTAAAACATTTGCAAAACATTGACATTGAGGATCGATGAATATATTTCATTCTATAAATGCAATGTACATGGCTTAAAATTTCCCGGCTGAAACGGTTTATTATCTGTCTTATTAATAATTTGACGAACTGGGCGTATAAAATGAAAGAGCTTTACAATAGTGTTTTCTACCACGAAAATGTTTTATCTATGGCGAATGACACTAAGGTTTTTTTCTATTCAGCAGTTGCATTAAATGTACGTATGTCCAAATATTCTGAGGGAAAGTGTGTGAAACTTCTATTTTTTTAATAAACAATATACGAGTCAATATAAAAAATAGCAGCCTTTTCTGTCAGTAGACAATTGCCATACTTCTAGATAAGTTATAAGACCAAAATTATATTCTATGATATTGTTCACAATGGATTCTATCTAATGAGCACACTTTCTTTGTTCAATAACTAAGAAATCATTTCATTCCGTCCTATAGAAGGTCCATTTTATGGCAAATTTTGCTGTCAACTGGCTTCAGAATTTTCTGAATGACTTCTTTGCGATAAAGTATTGTCAAAATAGTTAACTGCAATTGAGATATTATGAGTCTATCATAAAAAACATGAAAAAGATTGAACAAATACGTGAGAAATATTATAAATACTAGTTGCCATATCTTAAATTTCCTCGAAATAACCTGGACTGTACACCATGAAAAAAGATTTGTCAATGGTGTAACAAACGCTTAATTAGTCATATATTGTCGCTTTCTGTTTTTTCAAAGTATTCAAAGACCTACTCCTTATCTACTTAATATCTTGTCATTTATTTTCTCAAGTTCACTCTTTTTGAGATAATTTGAAACAAAGCTTATACGGTTCCATTAAGGGTTAGTTGAACCGTACATTGGTTTCATGTCAGTGGTGTTACGTTTATTTTTATCAGTTGTATAATACTTAGCATGGTGTACTTTTTCCTTGCAAACGTTTATAAAACATAATGTTTATGAAAAGTATTACAAAGGCCAGGGACAACACTTTATCGATGTTATTGTAAACTAATGATGAATACATCATTGGTGAAACGGTCAGTGGTGTTATAGTTACACCATTTACAATTTTTGTTACACCAATGACAAATACAGTCTAAATATGATTGGGTATTCATTTTGTTTTGGAAATGAAGTATTCAAAGAATATAAATGTCCTAATGTTGTGTTAAGCATGAAACGTATGTAGGTTATATCTATTTAAAGAGAGCCAATTGCACGATAATGCTAGTTGTGTTACACCACTGACAGACCGAGTAACACCATTGACATATTGCGATTTTTGTCTGGATTTTGTCTTTTATGTCATAAAAGAAAACTATAATTTAAGTGAAATACGATCAGTAGTGTGTAATATGTTCATCAAAGTATCACTATCAAAGTTTCCCAGAATTTAACTTCTAAAAAGCATTGTGTCTTGAATCCTGTTACACCAATGACTATCACATCATTCGAGGACAAGAAATGATTATGAGGTGGATGGAATAAATAGCGGAAAGAATAGATATTTAGGGAGAAGGTGATCTTCACAAAGACCCCTTGTAACATCCACAAAAAATAAACACGTTAACACTTCAATTTGACGGCACACAAGGAACAAACACACACACAAATTATGAAAATAGAAGAAAAAGAAAGACAAATAATTCATGAACCTAAACATCAATAAATATAGAGATTTCAATATCACACATATCAAACATACATGTAAATGACCGTGGTGGACACCGAAAGCATGTTCCAGTTAATAGGGTGACACCGGTGTTATACACGTGAAGTGGTCTTATGCGAATTGTTATGGGTCAGAATACCCCAAAACGCCAGCAAAAATCAGACAAAGACAGAATATAAATTTACAAGTTTAATTATGTACAAAATATATATATTTACAATGATTACAACTTACAATACAATGTCCGGATCAAAGTGTCCGTTACGGTCCACAAAGTCTATCGATTGTATGGTTTCCGGTAATCACAAACGTTCTCGAAAGATCGGTGTCCAAACGTTGTTAAATGGATTAAAGTCTCAACAAATTAAGTGTCCCAGTATATCAGAATAGATGAATGAATCGTGTCTACGAATGTGTACGAATGCCCCCTCAACACAGTTCCTCAGAGGTATTTATACTTAATACCGATGAATTAACCAGAAGCTTCTAGAACAATGACTCATTACAAATGATTAACAATAGAGTAAATTCTAGAAATCACAGTCATGTGATGATAATGATGTAACAAAGAACATACTGGAATATTCTCTATTGAAATAAACATGACATAGTAAAATCTAGAAAGAACCATTATGAAATCATAATACAACATGACTAAGTACATGTGTACCTACACATAAAACAAAACTAAAATAATACATGACCCACAACACCCCCCCCTTAAAAAAGTTTGAATGTCAATGAAAACTTAGGTGGTAAATTCTGCAAAAATCACTCATGAAACTCTCGATAGTGCATCTGCAATCACATTGTCTTTGCCCTTGATATGGTTAATAATGATATTGTAGTCTTGCAACAATAAACTCCACCTTGTAAGTCTTTGATTCTTGTTTGACATTTTGTGCAAAAATGTGAGAGGGTTGTGGTCAGTATATACAAGAATGGGATGTAAAGTAACATTCAAATAAACATCAAAATGTTGTAAAGCTAACAATAATGCAAGGCACTCTTTTTCAATAGTAAAGTAATTCTTTTGACATTTTGTCAATTTCTTTGAAAAATAACACACAACTCTATCTACACCATCATCATTTTCTTGAAACAAAGCAGCCCCGATTCCTACGTCACTGGCATCAACAGTAAGCTTAAATTGCTTATCAAAATTTGGAGCTGACAGGACAGGACTATTCATAAGAACACATTTGATTTTCTTAAAAGATTCGTCACAGTCATTGGTCCATGCAAAATTCACTCTCTTTTGTAACAGATTCGTAAGTGGACCAACAACTGACGAGAAATTTGGACAAAATTTTCTGTAAAATCCTGCCATTCCTAAAAATCTCATGATCTCTTTCTTATTGGTAGGAATCGGGAACTTTGAAATAGCTTCAACTTTGGCCATGATAGGAGTAACAAAACCTTGACCTACTTTGTGACCCAAATATTCTACAGTCGCATGACAAAATTCACTTTTCGCAAGGTTCACTGTGAGGTTTGCTTTCGCCAGTATGTCGAAGAAAGTACGCATGATTCGGAGATGATCATCCCAGGTGTCGCTGTAGATGATGACTTCATCGATGTACGCCTCGCATCCTTCGAGATGATTTAGGAGCGAATGAATCATCCTCTGGAATGTGGCTGGTGCGTTTTTCATACCAAAGGGCATTACTTTATATTGGTATAGCCCATCTGGAGTCGCAAATGCCGATATTTCTCTGGCTCTCTCGGTAAGCGGGACCTGCCAATAGCCTTTAAGCAAGTCAAATTTACTGACAAATTTTGCACTGCCAATTTTATCTATACAGTCATCGATTCGTGGGATCGGATAAGAGTCAGTTTTGGTGACTGAATTGACTTTTCTAAAGTCCGTACACAATCGGTAAGTTCCGTCTGGCTTCGGAACAAGAATACATGGGGAACTCCAGTCACTATTGCTGGGTTCAATAATGTCATTTTCAAGCATGTATTGAATTTCTTTCCGCATGTATTGAAGCTTTATCGGGTTTAACCGATAGGGATGCTGTTTGATAGGTGACGCATCACCCACAATAACGTCATTATGAGATGCATTCGCCTTTTTTGGAACGTCCGGAAAGATGGTCGTATATTCCCGCATTAATTGGTGCACTTCCTCTTTTTGATGCACGGTCAAATGTCCGAGTTTCACTTCCGGATTTGTCAGAATTTCAGAATTCTTCAAACGGACACTTTGAGCGAAGTCTTTTTCGACAGTCTCTTCATTACATTCAGGTTCAACACTATTTTCTAATGTATTTACATTGGCCAAAGTGGAAACTGGTTTTACAAAATTTCGGTCACTTCTATCAAAATACTCTTTCAACAAGTTAACATGACACACTCTTTTTTCTTTTCGCCGACGAGCCCCCAATTCTTTTATGGGTCAGAATACCCCAAAACGCCAGCAAAAATCAGACAAAGACAGAATATAAATTTACAAGTTTAATTATGTACAAAATATATATATTTGAAATGATCACAACTTACAATACAATGTCCGGATCAAAGTGTCCGTTACGGTCCACAAAGTCTATCGAATGTATGGTTTCCGGTAATCACAAACGTTCTCGAAAGATCGGTGTCCAAACGTTGTTAAATGGATTAAAGTCTCAACAAATAAAGTATCCCAGTATATCAGAATAGATGAATGAATCGTGTCTACGAATGTGTACGAATGCCCCCTCAACACAGTTCCTCAGAACGTTCGGACCTAGGACCGGACGTAGAACCACCTTGAGATGGTGACTGGGAACTAATGGACGACTGAGACTCTTGTAAATTTTTCTTTGGAACATCTGACGTTTTTGCGCTATCGCTAGATTGAGTTTTTGACACAAAATTTTTCTTATGAGTGAGAGCATACGTATCAGACAAAACAGCGGCTTCTTCAAGAGTTTTAACATTTTTGTCTTCCAAATGAGTTCTTAAATCTTGATGTACACACTCTTTGAACTCCTCTATCAGAATTATTTGACGCAAATTGTCAAATGAATTGGGAATTTTCTTAGATCGAAACCACTGGTCAAATAAATCTTCTTTTTCTCGAGCAAATTCAACATATGTTTGATTTTCAAACTTTTTGTACTTTCTAAACTTTTGTCTGTACGCCTCAGGTACTAACTGATATGCTCTCAAAATCGTGTCCTTGACCTTGTCATAGTCTGAACTCTCAGCAATACTGAGCGCCGAGTACACTTCAGCCGCTTTACCAATAAGTACGCTTTGTAACAAAGTTGGCCAAAAATCACGTGGCCACTTCAGATTGGCCGCGATTTTCTCAAAATGTGGAAAATATTTGTCCACGGACTTTTCTTGAAATTTTGGTACTAATCGGATGTTTTTGGTGGCGTCGAATTCAGACTTGACAAGCGAAGGAACAGGATTTTCCTTAGCGCTTTTCTCTAACTTTAACTTTTCTAACTCAAACTGGAGTTCTTTCTCGTGCATACGTTCCTGTTTCTCTCTTTCCTCCTTTTCTCTTTCAAATTGTTTTATTTTTTCTTCTTTTTCAAATTGTCTCTCTTTTTCTTCTCTTTCAATTTGTAATTGTATTTTCATTTTCTCTAATTCAAACTCAAATTTTGACATTTTAGTTTCGCTTGAAACAGGTTCAACAGGAAAATCGTATGACGAAAAGATTTCCTCAGCTAAAAGCTCTTTAGCCACAATATATCTAATTTCTTGTTTTCTCATAGAAGATTTTACATCTAACTTCAAGTGAAGACCTAAACCAATCAAATCATCTTTTTTCAGTGATTCGAACTCATCTACAGTCGGCGATTTCAAAAATTCAGTGACCGAAAATACCATGATTGATTTCTGCTGGCAAAAGTTTTGAGAATTTTCCTTTTTTCAAAAAAACGAACTTTACGTAAAAATGCAAATATGCAAAGATTACTATCCCGGACGAGCCCCCAATTCTGTTATGGGTCAGAATACCCCAAAACGCCAGCAAAAATCAGACAAAGACAGAATATAAATTTACAAGTTTAATTATGTACAAAATATATATATTTACAATGATTACAACTTACAATACAATGTCCGGATCAAAGTGTCCGTTACGGTCCACAAAGTCTATCGATTGTATGGTTTCCGGTAATCACAAACGTTCTCGAAAGATCGGTGTCCAAACGTTGTTAAATGGATTAAAGTCTCAACAAATTAAGTGTCCCAGTATATCAGAATAGATGAATGAATCGTGTCTACGAATGTGTACGAATGCCCCCTCAACACAGTTCCTCAGAGGTATTTATACTTAATACCAATGAATTAACCAGAAGCTTCTAGAACAATGACTCATTACAAATGATTAACAATAGAGTAAATTCTAGAAATCACAGTCATGTGATGATAATGATGTAACAAAGAACATACTGGAATATTCTCTATTGAAATAAACATGACATAGTAAAATCTAGAAATAACCATTATGAAATCATAATACAACATGACTAAGTACATGTGTACCTACACATAAAACAAAACTAAAATAATACATGACCCACAACAGAATACAGAATGTTGTTACGTGTGGTTTACAAGTATACCTTAGTAATTTAAATTAAACGGAAATAATATGACGGAATAGGTATGAGAGCATTTTGTACTTTATGAACAAGTGTGATATGTCCCTTTTGTATTTAAAAGCATGAAAAACATATGATAAATTTCGATGTCAGTGGAGTAACAAAATTGTCATTGGTTTAATCGTCAGAATCACTGGTGTAACGAGGGTTATATTTTGAATAACTTCCGTAAAAATTATGATATCTGATTTATTTTTATTGTTGAGAAAAGAATTTAATTCATTTTATATAAAATGAGGAACAACAATTCCAAGGAATATATCGGTTCCAATTTAAACTCATTAAGTGTCTTGTAGCTTCATGCATTTGTCCATATTTTGAGTTTGTATGAGCATAGAAATTTAATCTGATCATGAAAAACTAGCAGGAATAAAAGAAATAGATAGATTTATAAGCCGTTCACTTGATTACAAAGTTCCTTTTGTGCTGTTTGCATCAGAAGTCGAAATAATGGTATTAAAGCATACGTTACACTACTAACAAGTTTTTCCTAGTTGACATACTTTACGATTCTTAAAACTATATTTGTCATGCTTATTTGTTTGCATATTATATTGATTTGAATTTGTGGTTACTTGATTTTATTGTCATCAAAAAATTATTTGAAAATCAGACGATATTTTTCTGATTTTTCACGCTTCAGATTTGGCTGCAATTTTTGATAATGACCCATACAGGAGATTGAAATATTCCCCATAGAAGGAAAGACTAATTTGAATATAAAGATAAACACTCAATTTCAATATAGACATTTATGGGCAAAATTGTGTGTAATACTAGTATAGGCTATGTGTCTTTATTCAAAATAAAAGGTAGGTTTTAATCATCTTTGTTTAAGTCTATGTTACGTATTACTACGATAATTATTGGGGGATACCGATTTTTTTTAATTATTTGAGAAGGCGAAGAAGCGAATAAATGCAAAGTTAGAGACGAATAGATAATGCAAAGAAGTGGAGAAATGATACGAAGTAATGATGCGAAAAGGCAAAAAGCGAAGAAATGGTGGTTGTAAGCAATGTCGCCTGATGAACATCGTATATAACCCCAATCTAATTCAAATCAGCTGTTCGGATCCGCTCACTATCATAGTGAGCGGATCCGAAGAGCTGATTTTAATCAGATTGATATAACCCCTGTGTTTAACCGGGTATAGAGTGTGATCTCGCATAAGGAAGAGTATCCCTCAGGTCAAATTGCTGGTAATTCTATGTCTGCATACCCTATTTTTTCTCGTAAGGATATTGTTCAGATTATCAAAGTAATACGTTTTTGGAAAGAGAAATTGTCGTTGTGTATAATTGATTTACTCTATTGAATATTCTGTTGATATGTCATTCTGAGTGAAATGTCCCAGCTATTCACAGTATAAAGAAAATTTCACAATTTAGACTTTATTGGTTATTCTCCTTTATTCCTAGCTCCAGGACTTTTAGTCATGTAGTTATTGCTCAAAATACTTTGTCAGGCATGCAAAACACCCTCTGGAATAATGTATTATTTTAGATTATTAGTTGTATATCGCTCTAGATATTTTCACTACTTGAATTCCCTGTACTTCTGAATCTAGCTTCATTAATTAGACATAATTTAACGAAATGCATGTATGGTGCAGATACATTTCATTATTTAATTCAAGAACCCAAAATGTTGACAAGAATTATATTCAACAAATTTTATTTTCCTTCTTTTTCACACATATAGCTACCGGTTTCCATACAGCTAATATCAATCCAAGTGTAATTGATTCTGCTTCCCATTTTCCATACACAATCTTCATTTATCCACCCGTTTGGTTCAACTACGTCCCAGTTAGTAAACGTTAGGTTCTTCCCGCTGTGTAACCAGTACCAGTTGCCCTCTGATCCGAAATCAGTTGCTCCGATGAACGAACGAAGATTGACTAATTTCAAATAAAAGCAAATGTATGCATTATATTAATATATCATCGTTTGAAATGTTACGATATCGACTTCAAAATCAAAGACTTTGCTTTGTACTTCATTGATTTTACCTAATGGTGAATTAATATTGAAATTATCTAAAATATTCCAAGTTAACTCATACTACAAAGGTTTCTTTGGAAGCGACTGATCAACAATGTACAAATATTTCGGACGATAAAATGAAAAAATAATGGATTTAGATAACTATGATATTTAACTGTATACATAAAACAGTGTTTTATCTATTTTCTTCACAGGTGATATCAAACGACGATCCATGAAATCTGACAACATTTTCTTAGGGATTCATGGTAGAATAATGTTTTGATTATTTTCTTCAGTTGTGTATTTTTGCTGGTTTCATATATCTTACATTTTTGTTTTAAATATCACTCACTTATGATAATTTCTCGTCAAGAAATCTCACAATGTAAGACGGCTTCTTCTTTGTATTGTACATAGTATCAATGCGAAAATCCCATAGAGAAATGATTCTAAACTTTATTCAAAATCTTGGACAACTTAAGAATCAGCGTATAATTTGAGAGACTATAAGTCCATTGTCTTTGTTTTCTCTTGACTTGATAATATTTAAAAAGGATAACATTATGCAGAAATGTTCCAACTCTTTATCATATTCTTGAAGAACATTTCAATGCACCAGACTCGTGTTTCGGATAGTAAATCCTCTTCCCTGGTATTATTAAATGCCCACGTGATTTCTGAGATATTCGAATGTATTTCAGAAGCGACCTCTAGTTTTATTTCAATTTAAATTTATGCATTTACTTTGCAGAGAGAGCGCGGCTAGCAATTTTCTTTTGGGTCGATTCAGTAGCAAAATATACTGAAATTTATGACCAAAATAGCATTGTAGGGGGTGCTAAGATGGAAACCTTCTTAAATTTCAATGCTATCTTTGGATGAAATGACAAGTTTCCGAAATAGCAAAATAATATATAGGATGATAAATTGATTAAGGTAAAAACAAAACTTCTTCCAGCGACAGAGCAGGAATTATTACACTTTAAACATACAGTCACGGGTAGAGAGTGCTCTTCTCAAAATGTTGTAAAGGGTAGATTCATTAGCATGGTTAAATTAAATATACGACCAAAAATGTAGCATCTGTACCCCTACCTTTTCAACCTGTAATTATAACATCTTTCACCAAATTTATTTGAATAAAATAACTATTAGGAATCTTATAAAACTTTAAGGTGGCTCCCTACTCGAACCGTTATAGGTTTTTCCTTATATGCAGCAGTCTGCGTATAATGTTTTACAATGGCTGGTGAGGGACGAGCGAGCGCATTGAAAAACACAGACAGAACATCTTAATGCCAAAAAAAGCAAAAGATGGTGCAATCTATCAATGTCGGCACCAATCATATAGTATAATTTCTTAGTTGAAAATGTAATGAAATTGTAAGGGGGTACCCTTATGTTTGTAGCCATATCTTGATTATTTATAGAATTGTATACCTGTATGCGATTTTTTCACCATGTATATATACTATCGTATAAAATGATACAATCTGAAGAAATTCCATCCGTTGTTTTTTGCACAAAAGTGTGATATACTATATTATATTTGTCAAAAATATGATATTATTATAAGGGGGTACCCCTATGTTTGGAGCCATACCTTGATCATTTCAAAAATTGTGTACCTGTATGTGATTTTTTCTTCATCGACATACATAATTTTATAAAATGTTACAAAATGAAAAAAATCATCTGTTATTTTTTGCAAAAAGTTGGATTTAGTACATATTCTTGGTCCAAAATGTTATGAAATTACAAGGGGGTACCCTAATGTTTGGAGATATATCATACTTAGATTTATGTTACAATATCATTTTATGTGTTGTATTTCTTCTATATGACTTGTTATCATAAGATAAAACAAAACAAATAAACTAACATCGTCACTGAGGAAGTTCTACGGTCGATATGGGGAACTCGTCATACACTATGATGTCCCACTATCCAGAATGGTGGATGATATTCTGTCATAGACCATTTGAACCATCCAACCAAAGATTGTACTCTATATCTTCCAAAGTGGAAGTAACCGGATGTGACAGTTCTACCGAATTGAAGCGACGGGTGTTGCATGCAAGCAGGAGATGCTTACTCTTCCTGGGCACCTGGTCTCACTCTCATATCGGGAGTTCGCTTCTTTTCATATGGTGGAGGTTTTTGTTTTTGTTTGCTTTCGTTCCTGTTTTATCCTGATTTTGTATGCCTTCGGTTTCTGATTTTCTGAATTATCGATTTTGTACTGTAGACAGGGATATGGTCATTATCCATATTTGTCATTCATATCATCACTGAATTTGGAGGGTTCAAAAGCATACGATGGATATTTGTTATTTCTCAATTTTTAAGTTCTAGGGTACCTTTCTTTAATGTACTGTATCTTTAATGAAAACAAAATTACCTATCTATGTCTGTGTTCATTATGTCATTTTGACTATAATGTATAGAAAATAACCTTAAAATACAAAATTCATTTAATTAAATTTACGAGTAGGGACCCACCTTAAGTTTTAGCCTGACCAACTGTTATCGAGATTGGAAAGACAGCGCACGAGAAATGATCGTGAGCTTTCAGGGCTAAATCCGGCCCTTATCTTAACAGCTCCTTTCTCTTGAACCAGAAGTGGTAGGAATTTGTATTTCATATGCAAAGTACTTATTATGAGAAAATGATCTTTGACAATGTGACCTTGATCTTGAAATTTGACCTACTTTTCTCCAAATTTAAACTCAGGCATCAATTTTGAAAATGATAAGTGGTCTTTATATTTCATATACATGTACGTGTATGTGTTGGCTTTTGGATAACCTTGTCATAAGTATCAACAGTTTGACCTTCGGACTTTGATTCATGATTTAACTGTTTTATTTTTCTTAAATCTACCACTTGAACCATTAATGTTCCGCAAACATAGAGCTTGTTATTCCTCATATATATATGTGATTCATTTAATATTAAAATGCCAACTCGAAACCGTTTTCAAAAACTGTTAAAACCAAT
The DNA here is from genome assembly GCA_033119305.1 of Pinctada imbricata. Classification (NCBI taxonomy): domain Eukaryota; kingdom Metazoa; phylum Mollusca; class Bivalvia; order Pterioida; family Pteriidae; genus Pinctada; species Pinctada imbricata. The sequence goes on from VSWD01000007.1 coordinate 10,207,891, forward strand.
CTTGATTTACTAGAAACGTGTTTTGGAAAGATAATTTTTATCAATGGTACATCAAGTCAATTTATTTATGTAGAGTCTTTTCATTTTATGTATTTATTTTGATAAGAGTACGCTGCATCACATTCACTCTGGTCGAATCAGTAGAATGTTTTGATAAAATTTATTATATGACCAACAAGTATTTCGGGAACGGTGTTAGGATGTTAACCTTCTTTACCTTCAATGATATTTTAGATATAAATTTATAATTTTTCCAAATTAAGATAAGTGTATACATGTACATGTATGATATATCTTTCATCTCGGTCAGACTGAATCATGAAAAAGTACCCGCATAACGTGAGGGGGTATTATCGTTGATATGTGAGAAACCATGTACATTTCAAATTCTTATCTTTAATATAATATGTGCGTTTGAATACACAAGAGAGGTTAAGTTACAAAATTTAGCTCAACTTGTACGTATAACATCATCACATCTGCGTTCTTTGATTAAATGACGTCATAACGTGTAACTTCTGTTCTTCTGGTGACTTCTGTCACGTCTGGTCATACTACATTGTTTGGATTGAGGATGACTGTCGAGTGTTAAGTACCCGAAACGTGCATGTCAGGTCCATGCTGCTAATTTATCTGTTCTTAAATCATGCTACTGAATTTGAAGACGTTTTCCTTCTGTAAAATTTTTCACACTCATCATTCATCGAATTTTCAGTTTTTCCTACTATACAGCACTGTCGGGATTCTAACTATTCTTACATTGAGGTTTAACGAATTTCGATGTACATCCCCGTAGTCGGGGAGCTAGTGGGGACCCCCATGCACCCCCTTGAGTACTTTTTTTCACGGGTACCAAAATGTTCCTTAGGGTCTACAGAATCGGTTTTCAGGAAGTACTAAAAAATCAACTCATTTAGGCTATGTGTTTTTCGACCGTTTCCATGGCAACCCCCTGTTAAATTCACGAAAGCACTTTTGGTTCAGTAAAATAGCCATATCTTGGCCAAATGTTGAGCTAAACATCTGTAACTGGTATTAATATAACGAGGAAATGTTGTTCTATTAATCACGTGCGTGATCATATGCAAAATAATTAATTTGCATATTCATGAATATTCATGAATTGAAATAAAAATGCTTGAAAAATATATAAAAATCGACACTTTTCATTTAGTTTTTGCTCCTAAGCTCTATAGTTTTATCTATGATCGTTATTAGATTATATAATAGATACATACACAGTCTTCTCTCTCCAATGACATAATATTTGGCTCAATATTTAAGTTCAATGGCTTCTCAAGTGATTTTTTTTTACAGAAAAATGGCTATTTTAAGTAAGATAAGCTGATTTTTGTATACTAATTATAAGATATTTACTACATATAAAATCGATTATCTGAACCTGTCTTTTGGTGTATTTTCATGTTTTTCTCATGAAATAAATGTTTACAAAACATGATATATGTATTTTTGGTAATTTTGGGGCCAAAAAAACCCGTATTTTTCAGTAAAAAACAACAGATATCTGGATATTATCTATTAAAGGCAAACAGTTCCTGTAATCTATAAATGAAACTATATATTGATGTAATTCCATGGTTCTAAGATCGGGTTTTGTGTTAGAAGAAAAAAATGTATTTTTTTTCTGCTATTTTTGGTTAAAATTGTCGGTTTTTCATACTACATTTACAAATTTCTGAGAAATATTCTGAATATGATTTACAATTCAATAATACAGTATAATCGACCAATAAAATAGCAAAACCACTCAATAACATGACCTTTCAACCTTTACCACATAATAATTCAGTATAACCGCACAATAACGTAGCAAAACCACTCAATAACATAGTAATTTGACCCTTTATAACATAAAAACATCTTAGTACAGTGTAAACACCCAATGACATAGCAAAACCAGTAAATAAAGACACTGTTTGACCCTTAACTATATGAAAATCACTAAATAATACAGCATAACCAACCAATAACATAAAAAAAACTCCCAATAACGTGATGGTTTGACCCTTTGTTATAACAAAACCACTTACATTTGTAATAACACAGCATATCCACATTATTACCTAGCATTACTACATAATAACGTGATAATTTGATCCGTTATTGTAACAAAACCACTCAATAACACAGAATTACCACCCCAAAAGATAGCATTACTAATCCATAGCGTGACGATTTGACACTTTATTATAACAAAACCGCCAAATAACTTAGCATAACTACTTAATAAGGTGGTCGTTTGACCCTTAATTATATCAAAACCACTCAATTACACAGCATAAGCACCCAATAACATAGCATTACCAGTCAAAAACGTGATGGTTTGATTCTTTATTGTAACAAAACCATTTAATAACACTGCATAATCACCCAATAACTTAGCATTTCTACTCAATAACAATCTTTCCTCGCTCTCTCTATGGAACCAGGACTGTTTTAATGTGGATTTTAGCAATATAAAGGGTCAAACAGGCATGCATATCAGTGATTTGATACAATAAAGGGTCAAACCATCACATTATTTGGTGGTTTTGTAATGTTATTGGGTACTCATGCTTTTTTCTTGAGTGGTTTCATTATAAAAAAGAGGCAAACGACCACGTTATTAAGAAGTTTTTGGTGGTTATGGTGTGATGTTAAGTGGTTTTGTAATAATAAAGTGTCAAATCATCACGTTATTGAGTAAGAATGCTTAGTTATTTGGTGGCTATACTATGTTATTGAGTGGTTTTGTTATAATAAAAGATCAAACAATCACGTTATTGTGTGGTAATGCTAAGTTATTGGGTAGCTATGCTGTGTTATTGGGCGGTTTTGCTAAGATAAGGAACAAATCATGACGTTATTTTGTGGCAATGCTAAGTTATTGGGTAGCTATGCGGTGTTATTTTAAATTTTTGTTATAGCAAATGTTCAAACCATAACGTTATTGGTTGGTTATGTTGTATTGTTAAGTGATTTTGATATAGTAAAGGGTCTAACAACCACTTTATTGATGAGTTTTGCTATGTTATTGAGTGTTTACACTGTATAATTAAGTGGTTTCTATGTAATAAAGGATCAAACGACTATGTTATTCAGTGGTTTTGCTATGTTATCAAGTGATTATACTGTGTTATTAATTTGTGTATATATAATGAAGGGTTAAAAGACCATAATTTGAGTGGCTTTGCTATGTTTTGGTTGGTTATACTTTTTTTATTGAGTTGCTCTGTTACGTTATTGGGTGGTCATACCGTGTTATTCACGATTAATTGAGTGTTTTTGCAATGTTATTCTGTGGTTATGGTATGAATTTCTATATTTCTCACTATTTTATTTTTCTAATTTGATACTCTTATGATATGTACAAATAAATTTAGTTTCATATCCTATATTACAACAAATATTAATTATATTTGAAATATTTCTCAGAAATCTGTAATTTTAGTATAAAAAAAAACTGACAATTTTACCCAAAATAGCAGAAAAAGAAGTATTTTTGCTTCAAATACAAACATCGATCTTAGAGCCATGAAATTACATCAGCATATACGTTTCATTCATAGATTACAGGAACTGTTTGCCTTTTATAGATAATATCCAGATATCTGTTGTTGTTTTTTTACTGAAAAATACGGTTTTTGCCCCAAATTACCAAAATTACCAAAATTATGTACATGTATATCATGTTTTGTAAACATTTATTACATGAGAAAACATGAAAATACACTAGAAAACAGGTTCAGATTTTCGATTTTATAAGTAGTAAATATCTTAAAATTAGGATACAAAAATCAGCTTATCTTACTTAAAATAGCCATTTGTTCCTGTAAAACCATCAATTTAGAAGCCATTGAACTAAAAATATTGAGCCAAATATTATGTCATTGGAGAGAAAAGACTTTGTATGTATTTCTTATATCATCTAATAACGACCATAGATAAAACTATAGAGTTTAGGAGCCAAAAGAAAAGAGAAATTATGTATTTTGCAAGCATTTTTATTTCAATTTATGAATATTCATGAATATGCCAAATAGTTAATTTGCATATGATCACGTGATTAATAGAACAACCTTCCCTCGTGATATTGATACCAGTTACAGATGTTTAGCTCAACATTTGGCTGTTTTACTTAACCAATAGTGCTTTCGTGATTTTAGCAGGGGGTTGCCATGGAAACGGTCGAAAACACATAGCCTAAATGAGTTTATTTTTGAGTACATCCTGAAAACCGATTCTGTAGACCCTAAGGAACATTATGGTACCCGTGAAAAAAAGTACTCAAGGGGGTGCATGGCGGTCCCCACTGGCTCCCCGAGTAAAAATTTTGTTTTAATAAGTGTTTTTGCAAGTTTTTTTTTTATTCAAATTGCAGGTTTACGATTTAATGAATTTCATTTGAAATAGGGTCTCGAAATCGGAAGACCAAACATAAAAATTCCCGTCATGAAAGAACGTCGCACTATAGATAAGGCAACAACACCAATAAACAACCAGTGAAGACAAAGAACTAATTGTTCCAAAATGGTGTAATGGTCCGGATTACGTCTGCGACCCTCCTACTTGTACGATTACCATGTGGATTCACCAAACGCACAATTATCGCGTATAATGGAGGTTTTACTGTTAGGTATCGACAAAAACAAAAGTGCTAAATGCGTGGGCCCAAATGAGATAAAGAAGATACAAGTATACACAGATGAATGAATGTCAATTGATACATGTATGTGAAACAAAGGGCGTACGGAAAGTAGTCCGTGCTCTGTCGGCAAACAATTATCCAAGGAGTCTGACTAACTTCTAAATATGTCATGTTGTCATAGTCCTGTCTTCCATCATTGAGTCCTGTCATAACCGTCAGTTAGAGTGCAGCACTTGATTATGCTGTGGATGGCTCAAATACCATGCAGATTATCTTTCTTGAAACACCAGGATCATATCCATAGTATAAAGCAGAATTGACAATTGTTTACTCAAACAAAGTTTATAATCTTCTTAACTTATGATTTTAAAATAGATAATAAATAAGAGGTATATGTTAACTATTTAAAGATCTTACTGTTGTGTTGATGTAGATATGTATCAATAAACGCTTCTTCCTCCTTCGTCTCAAAACTGATAAGATGCCCTCCATCTACTCTACATTGTATCTAGGTGACATATTTAAAACATTACAGTAATATAGGGATACGTATGTGGCAATGTAGGCTTGAAGAGAAATATATTATCTGCAATATAGATAATGTCACAATTTTTCAACAGAGCACAGATTTGCCATGCATTGGATTCCATTCATAATTAATGATTTATCTATGTATCATAAATGAGCTAAAGAAGATCCTGACGATAATCTCAACATCACTCACAATGGAGCACTAAACTGAGCATCGACGGACACCTAGCAAGCTAGAGGTGGGACCAGGTGCCAGGGAGGAGTAAGCATCCCCTGTTGGCTAGCCGAACCCATCATGCACGAAAATGATCACAATAAATAAAATACATGTGCGGTTATATCTATATTGAAAGTGCTATATAAGAGATGTTCACAGCGCAGCTATCAAAAGTTTCAATTCAAATAAAATTTCCCAATGGAATACATATTTAGCATGGGATTCACATAAACCTAGTATTATATCTATTTCTAAAACGTGGGTCCTGTAGCATCATATCCCACCCATTCTGCTACGTCTTTTGGTACATTTTTGGACAATCATAATAATGTTCATACTTTTTGGCTATATTACATTGTTTAGACTGAGGATCACTGACGAGGGTTTAGTACCCGAAACGTGCATGTCTGATCCATGCTGTAAATTTATCAGGTTTTAAATGATGCTATTGAATTTAAAAGACGTTTAACATTTGAACTACTTGGTGAGTGTCACTGCTGGTGGACCAAGAGTCCCCGAGGGCACATGTAGCCAAGTTCGATCAACTTCGGTTGATTGTCTGTCTCTTCAACGGATTTGAAATTTTCTGTTAAAAATTTCTTGAAATTTCTAAAACGTGGGTCCTGTAGCATCATATCCCACCCATTCTGCTACGTCTTTTGGTACATTTTTGGACAATCATAATAATGTTCATACTTTTTGGCTATATTACATTGTTTAGACTGAGGATCACTGACGAGGGTTTAGTACCCGAAACGTGCATGTCTGATCCATGCTGTAAATTTATCAGGTTTTAAATGATGCTATTGAATTTAAAAGACGTTTAACATTTGAACTACTCGGTGAGTGTCACTGCTGGTGGACCAAGAGTCCCCGAGGGCACATGTAGCCAAGTTCGATCAACTTCGGTTGATTGTCTGTCTCTTCAACGCATTTGAAATTTTCTGTTAAAAATTTCTTGAAATTTCTAAAACGTGGGTCCTGTAGCATCATATCCCACCCATTCTGCTACGTCTTTTGGTACATTTTTGGACAATCATAATAATGTTCATACTTTTTGGCTATATTACATTGTTTAGACTGAGGATCACTGACGAGGGTTTAGTACCCGAAACGTGCATGTCTGATCCATGCTGTAAATTTATCAGGTTTTAAATGATGCTATTGAATTTAAAAGACGTTTAACATTTGAACTACTTGGTGAGTGTCACTGCTGGTGGACCAAGAGTCCCCGAGGGCACATGTAGCCAAGTTCGATCAACTTCGGTTGATTGTCTGTCTCTTCAACGCATTTGAAATTTTCTGTTAAAAATTTCTTGAAATTTCTAAAACGTGGGTCCTGTAGCATCATATCCCACCCATTCTGCTACGTCTTTTGGTACATTTTTGGACAATCATAATAATGTTCATACTTTTTGGCTATATTACATTGTTTAGACTGAGGATCACTGACGAGGGTTTAGTACCCGAAACGTGCATGTCTGATCCATGCTGTAAATTTATCAGGTTTTAAATGATGCTATTGAATTTAAAAGACGTTTAACATTTGAACTACTTGGTGAGTGTCACTGCTGGTGGACCAAGAGTCCCCGAGGGCACATGTAGCCAAGTTCGATCAACTTCGGTTGATTGTCTGTCTCTTCAACGCATTTGAAATTTTCTGTTAAAAATTTCTTGAAATTTCTAAAACGTGGGTCCTGTAGCATCATATCCCACCCATTCTGCTACGTCTTTTGGTACATTTTTGGACAATCATAATAATGTTCATACTTTTTGGCTATATTACATTGTTTAGACTGAGGATCACTGACGAGGGTTTAGTACCCGAAACGTGCATGTCTGATCCATGCTGTAAATTTATCAGGTTTTAAATGATGCTATTGAATTTAAAAGACGTTTAACATTTGAACTACTTGGTGAGTGTCACTGCTGGTGGACCAAGAGTCCCCGAGGGCACATGTAGCCAAGTTCGATCAACTTCGGTTGATTGTCTGTCTCTTCAACGCATTTGAAATTTTCTGTTAAAAATTTCTTGAAATTTCTAAAACGTGGGTCCTGTAGCATCATATCCCACCCATTCTGCTACGTCTTTTGGTACATTTTTGGACAATCATAATAATGTTCATACTTTTTGGCTATATTACATTGTTTAGACTGAGGATCACTGACGAGGGTTTAGTACCCGAAACGTGCATGTCTGATCCATGCTGTAAATTTATCAGGTTTTAAATGATGCTATTGAATTTAAAAGACGTTTAACAATTGTAAGGTCAGATGTAGATGAAGCAATGGTTGCTTAATACAATATATGTACAACGTGAAATCTAATTCATAATTTAGTTTTATCTTACGTCGGAGGGGAAATTCGTCTTTTAAAGATTAGAATTAGATTATGTGGTGCATACCCTCGCTTCACCAAATGTAAGTTCCGGTTTCATACCAATGTAGTAACAGGAATTACCATGGGACAATGTCCAAGGCTTTGTACAAACAACAGCTCGACTGTATTCTGAAATCGAAATTCGTCAAAACATGTACATATTAACAAGCTCCTTTTTGTTTTACACCACAATTGTAACGTTCTTCGAGACGTCTGGGTAATCGGAAAAGTGGGAGGGTTGTGCTCACGTAATCCAGGATAACCACACCTTCTGCTATTTCCGTGGCAGATGGCCGTCCTAAGTCGGCACCGGTTGTCCATTGGTCTCGTTGGTTTATGTGCAGTCCTTTGTGTTTGATGTTTCTGTGTTGTGCGTTGACGTTCCTTGTCCCTTAGTGCGTCTCTTTCTGTGCTTATCTGCTTTGTGTTTTTGCATTGAGTGTTTTGGGTTTTGCTGTGGGTGCTGCAACCTAGTGTTGTTGGAGATCCCCTCCTTTGTTTGCTAACTAGTATTATTCGAAAGTATGATGCTTTCCTTATATAAAGATGCAACTTCTTTCAAGAACTAATTGTTTTAGTATTAATCTTCATCTGATTTTCTATTCTTATATATATATGCTCTATAATCAAATTCATACCGATTGTCGTCATTTCTTCTTTTGATTTATATCTGCTTATATATATAGAAATATCCATAGGTTTTAAGACATGTAAATCTCTTTTAATTATATATGTTGGATCAATTACAAATAATCTTGCATCTCGGCAATTTGGTTATAACCGTTAAAGTGCGGTATTTTTAGTTGATGTAGCGTCTTACTTTTTTCATTGAAGTAAAGTGACTTGCAAAGACGTTAAGATTTTTCTCATTTTGATTCTATAGATATTATTAATCCATATGGTTTGCATTTCAATTTCAATTATGTCAATACTAGTGTTGACTGGTTTGTTGGATAATATTTTTTCTCTTAGACTATATCTTTTTAATTACTGGGTGGTTTATCCGTCTCTCATGTCCAATAGGAGTGTATTCCCCTGTATCCAAAGCAATGACGTCATAAGTGGGGTCTCCTCCTCATCAGTTATACATCACTTTGATTACATTAATATTGTACTTCGCAGGAATGAAGTTATTGAAACTAAGATATGCAGACACGATCAATTAGATCACAAACTACTTTTTAATTATTGGAAAATTGAAACATTGATTGAATAACCCTTACCTTACCTACAAAACATTTGAACTGTATAAATTAAATGATTACAACACTCACGAATTGTACTAAAGGACAGCAGTATGATAACGAGTTCCTTCATACTTTCCAATTTTATCCTCCGACTGATAAGGCAACCGAAAGCGATGATTTATTTTGTCCTTAGGCACTGTCCATTTTATATTAAAGGGGGAAGGGGTCGTTCTGTTTTCTTTATCGGTGCGAAATTGTTTGATTTTCGTCTTGCAAATTGGAACAAGATTTTTTTTTCTATCAAATGATGTGCTTTTGAAGCTCACATAAACATAAGCTCAAGTACGGAGCGCCGTCCGGCACCCGTCGTCGTCCTTCGTTAACTTTAATAGTTTTCGACATATCCCCAGCAACTGCTGCACAGAACTTCATGAACCTATACAGAAGGCTAGTTCTCAATGTCTCTACAAAGTTGGCGTTTTTCGTACCGATCGGTAAACGCATACATTGTATGGTCACTGAGGCTCTGATATGCTGACACATTTTCGAAGTCTCCTCTGCTGTCGCTACACATATTCTCATGAATGGTTACAGGAAGAAATGTACTAATGTCCGCAACCAAGTTTGTGTTTTTCATGCCGATTGTTCAATATATATAGGATATGATCCTAAAGTCATCAAAAGAACATTGATGATAATACTGAACCTATCTAAAGTTTAATACGATAATATTTTCCAACAACACTAGCCAAATGTAACAATGCGACTCAATAAATGACCCTGTCCAAATCTCGTTAGAGAAGTCTTGGTCCCTCTGTCGTATCTGAACGTTTGTCAGGGTGATAGATCTTGAGCTCCAATAAGGTAGCGCGAACTGTAATACCCATGCCATTTTTTTCCATTGTATCAATCTGCATAGAATACATGTATGTGCGACCCGAGGCCGCATTTTTGTATTTATGTGTCGCTGTCTTGTGGCTTTGTTCCGCTAGGTCAGTGCAGGGTGGTCATGCTGGAGATCCTTCCCTTTTCTAGTAAGGGAGCGAGACAGGGTGCCTTGGAAGAGTCAGAATCCTCTGCTTGCATGCAACAACCGTAGCTTCAATTCAGAATGACAAATATGGATAATGACCATATCCCTGTATACAGCACAAAATCGATAATTCAGAAAATCAGAAACCGAAGGCATACAAAATCAGGATAAAACAGAAACCAAAGCAAATAAACAAAAATCTCCACCATATGAAAAGAAGCCAACTCCCGATATGGGAGTGAGACCAGGTACTCAAGAAGAGTAAGCATGTCCTGAAACAAAACATGCCACTTCCAGTTACAATGTACTTCTACTAGGGATCCTCTCATTTACCAGTGCATTCTGTGGTATATGTAGGATGGTTCCAATGGTATAAGAAAGAATATCATTTACTATTCGGGACAATGGAAAAGGAAAATATGGATAATGACCATATCCCTTTACACAGCACAAAATCGATAATTAAAAAGAATCACATGAAAAGAAGCGAATTCCCGATAAAGGAGTGAGACCAGGTACCCAGGAAGAGGATCATAGTGTATGACGAGTTCCCTACATCAAGCGTAGAACTTCCTCAGTGACGATATTAGTAGGTCACAAACCTATCCCTGACTAAGAAGCGTATTCGAGAGACACCAAGCCCTCAGTACAAAATATGTATACATGTATTTGGTACTTGCTCTGGCATAACGTGTCAATTAAGTTATACGATGAAGGGGTACTGCTACTAACTAAGGAAAAGACAGTTTGTGATGCTTAAAATGAAGTCGTCAAGTTGGTCATAGTGTTCATCTAACCATCAGTGACGTAGAACAGCATTATGTCCGAATAGTATGCTAAATTATTTCTCTTTGTGGTTTCTATGAAATCAAGTTTCAAAGGATATATTCCGCTGTGGTTATCCTCCAATTCTGGACTATTTATGGACATCATATCATCTATGTATCAGTATGTTAAGTTAAAGTTAAGATTCAAGTGTTTTTCAAATCAGAGATAAGAGATTCAATGAATTCATATGATTATTTTCATAAATATCTTCTATCTATCAATTGTCCGCCAGTTGTACTGTCACTAAGCGTAAAAACCCGTTATAAACGGAGCTGTATGGTGAAAACGTAAATCTAGGAAGTTAAGAAATCATAATTTTCATAAATTTAGCGCGAAATTGCCGATTGTTTTAAAATTTACCGTAGATGGCGCTATTGGGATACATTGTTTGCGGCGCCGAAAACATCTATGTCAGAATCGTCTGAAAGTTTAATTGTTTTGGATGTCAGCATCATTATTCCTCTCGGACCATCCATCTTTAAATTTATTCTCTTATACATGTAGTTCTAGGATTATTCTTTTGAGATGCAGAGTGATTTTGTCATGATAAACTTCACATTATTTATGTCGACATTCCAATTATCTACTCTATCCATATGCATATTATACGAAAACTTACAAAACATTGCAACAACGCGCAAGGAATTTATTCAAACGTTAAATATTGCTTATATATAAAAACATGTCACATCTAACGTGACACGGTAGTATATTCGAATGTAATACTTGTCTTCAATATATATACATATTGGTAAAGCCCTGATCACAACCAGCCGTGCATGTTTTTAAGACATGCATGTTTCGAGAGATTTCGCGCGCTACGTAAATTTTTCTGCAGACGCAAGGGAGGAAGCGGCTAGAGTACGAAACAAACATGTTTTTGAACACCTCTCCCGATATGAAGGGTGGTATGCAATGGTAATCGGGCAGAAACAGCATTCGAAGCATCTACAGATGACAGTCTGGACTAATGGAATATATTTCCATATGACATTAGGGACAAGGGAATACAACCCGAGTGTCCAGCATTTGCTTGTACAATAATGGGGCTTACCGAGTTGTAAACAAAAGCACATCCTTCATACGTAGGTTCAATTTCCATTTCCCTGATCGCGTACAACTGGTGGTTGATTATTTTTCTCCAGGCGTGCCCATTGCTACCTCAGTCCACAGTGATAGATAATAGTCTCCTTAAATTTAAGTATTGTCTCTCATTTTCAGGCCTCTTCCTTTCATTTGTGCTGTTCCATGTGCATTCTCCGAACAGAGTTGTCTCCTCCTTACAGTCGAAACAATCTCTGCCAGAGAAAAGTAATTATGACGTCAAAACAGCGTTACGTTAAGATATACTTTATGGCTACAAGTCTGTGGCAGTGATGTTGTGAGGGAACGTAAACTTGAGCTGGCTGCGTATCTGTCCATTCGGTGATAGTTTTGTCTTTTCTGTCGTCCTTCGTTGACTATGGTTATGCTTTATTTTCTTTGAGAATGTAAAGAGTTTGAGCACTTAAACTGTTTCATAATGAGCATCGTTACTTACAATTCATTGTGCCTTTCGCTGTTCTAATAACATGTTGGTCTAATAGGGATCTTTTTTTACATTCTTGCTTAAGAATAGCATTTATGAACAAGCATAATTTTTTTCATATTTCAAAACAGTACTCGTTACAGATGAAATAACGAAGTAAGGTCAATTCCAGATGTTACTTTTTTACCTACTTTATTGGTTCAACAAAAGGGTTACGTGTTGTTATGTGTTTAAACAATGTATCAGGAAAATCTGTGAAATTGAAAAGGTAAAAAATTCATGTGAATAGGAAATCGTATACATGGTATTACTTGGAAATTGCAATATGTACTTATTAATATATAAAAGTGCAGTAAGAATCAAATGTTTCCCCGTATTTGAAACACGGGCATTCAATTTCATAAAAAACAGGCCCGGTGGAATTTATCAAGTGCAAAATTTACTAAAGCCTTTTTCACTTGGACCGAATATGTTTGTGTTTGTATTTATATATATCTAAATTCAATTATTATACATAAAATTTTATATCATTCCACTACGTATACATGTAGTGCCATATTTGATAGAGAATCAATTCGTGTAACACAATGGAATTCTGTACTTTGTCGTGGACATCAAGGATATCTTATCACGGTCACACGACGACACTATGGCCGAAATGTTTGTACTGACTATTCTCCTCTCCCTTGCAGGTAAATATCATTAATTTTGTTTCATTCCTATTGTATCGTCATTTCATTTCCTTCATGAACTATCCTCCATCATTCTGTCATTTTTTGTGATGGAGCAATTATTTCATCTTATTGCTTCGCCAATAAATTTTAACCAAAAATATACGTCTGTGCAAAATGCCGCCAAATATTCAAACCGGCAAGAGTCATCCTTCCCCTAAACTCATGGTTACTACAGTTACATGTACCTAAGCTATTCGTGTATGTACTTTCTACAGTTATGGTATATTTGTACATTTTGAACATTGAAATTACATATACATAAAATCATTGTCACCAATCTAATTGTCCGTAAAAATCGTGGACTGCCTTGATAAAAGCTAGCAAACAATGGAAAAATCAATGAAAGTATCATTTTTATTAAATTCAAGTTTCATATCAATAATATGCAAAATTTCATCACAAACAAAGCACAAATGGTTATATTTCTAAAGGCACGGTCCATTTGATATTCTGGGGGGGGGGGGGGGGGGGGCTTGGGTTTTTTGTCGAAGCAAGATTATTTTTTTCGCCCCGGACCGGGGCAAAACTATTTTTTTTCTTGCAAAGTTGGAGCAAGGAAATTTTTTTCATAACAATTGATGTGAATATTAAGAATGTTTGTGTTTTTTCCATAGAAATTCTTCATTTTTACAATTCAAATTACTCCAAACATTATTCTCATGTAAAACTTGTATTCACACTTCTAAACTGAGAGAGATGTAAGATTGTTACAATATGCGATATATAATTCTATGGGCATGTATCTATTAATAATAATAAATTATATTGATAATGTATTTAAGCATTTTAATTGTGTTCAGTCACATACATTTTTTTTTTTATATTTTCAAATATGAATTGCCAATACAGAAGAGAACTATGGCGGGAATTTTAAGCGAATTTTATGGTTATTCTTCAAATTCAGGTTACTTGTAAGAGCAAGATTATTTCTTTCTGTCGCACCATAAGCAAATTAATTTTTTTTCATCAAAATTCAGAGTTAAATTATTTTTTTCGAAAAAAACCCAAGCCCCCCCCCCCCGAATATCAAATGGACCGTGCCATACAATATAAAAAGGACCCTACCTCATACCCGGAGCACTAGCATGAAAATCCTTGACGTTATCCGTTACAAACTGTTTTGACAATTCTACTCTCCTCGCTAAATTTAGATTAATTTTCTAAGAATTTTCGGAAATCATCCAGCACAGACATGACTCGTTGTAGGATAATAGGATAAGATTTTATACACGATTTTCTAAATTTCAAAGTTACCTAGTGCATACCGTCCTGCAAACTGTCCTTAACGTCCAAAAATCCTCCTTGTCACTTGAAGACTAGTTTTATCATTTTTTCCGCCTGTTAAAGTAATTTATGGGTCTCTGTCGGTGTTTTCCTGAAGCATATGCAAAATTTTATCGCTTTTCTCTGCTCAACCTCTCGAGAAAGCGTCAGTTTTTTAAACGTGACGATCACGTCTTATTACCTTAAGATCCGGTTTTCTCTGTCGTCTTGATACTTTGAATGTTCAAATTTTGCATGTGTGATGTTATAACTATTGTCAACATCATAATGAAAAAATGATCGTTTTATCAACGGAATTTACAAAATGCAAATGAAATTAACAAAATGATAAACAACATATTTCGGTTCAAATTGACAGTGCTCCGGGTTGCCATCCTATGTCTAATTACGAAGTCATGGTTGAAATAATAAAATCAAAACATGATAACTTTTTTCATTTCGTAATTCGCAAATAGTATATGATAATAAATATACTGAAAATAAATATCTTTGACGCTAATTTTCCGTAATTTAGGACTTGTCCCCGAACTTTACGGACAGCCCTCGTATACCTCAGAAAACAAAGTTTGAGGGTATATAGGGATCACCCTGTCTGTCCGTCCGTCTGTCTGTCCATCACACCTTGTCCGGAGCATAACTCCACCTTTCAATCGTACTTCATTGAAATGTCCCTTAGGACCTACGGGTGTGTCATGACCTTAACCCAATGTCAAAGCTCAAGGTAACAGTATATATCGTAAGTAAAACATTGTCCAGAGTATAACTCCTTCCCTTGTCCTTGGATTTCCATAATATTTAACAGAAATGTTCCTTAGGACCTAAGGATGTGTTTTGGCCTTTTATAAATGTGACAATATATAATTTTGTTTTGCTATTTCGAAAACTAAGCCATTTTTCCGATTAATATCATCGAAATTAAAGGAGTTTAACATCTTAGCACCATCCCTCCAATGCTATTTAGAACATAACTTTTATTTGGATATACTACTGAATCGACCCTACAGGAAATTTGGATCCACGCGCTTTCTGTAATGAAAATGTAAAAATCTACCTTCAAAAACTTAAAGAGGGCGCTTCTGAAATTATTTTTGGTGGCTCCGCTGAAAGCATCACTGATGAGAATTTAATATTCGAAACACGTGTCTGGTGCATGCAAATTGGTTTGGAATTTTCTTTAAGAAGGTAGAGAGTTGGAACCCTTCGACATTATTAATGTAGACACTTATTTCACGTTGCAGTGTGGAGCAGTTAAAATCGTTCCCCGTGGCTTGATGTTTGTCAAGTGTATTAATTTATTTTTTCAAGCTCTGTCACCTGTAAGAAGCTTTGTTTTGGCCTTTTATTAATGTGACATCATATATATATATTTTTTCCTATTTCGGAAACTACCCATTTTATCGATAAATATAATCGAAATTAAAGGAGTTTAACATCTTAGCACCATCCCTCCAATGCTATTTACAACATAGATTTTATTTGGATATGCTACTTAATCGACCCTACAGGAAATTTGGAGCCGCGCGCTTTCTGTAATGTAAATGTAAAAATCTACCTTCAAAAACTTAAAGAGGGCGCTACTGAAATTATTTTTGGTGGCTCCGCTGAACGCATCACTGATGAGAATTAAATATTCGAAACACGTGTCTTGTGCATGTAAATCGGTTTGGAATTTTCTTCAAGAAGATAGAGAGTTGCAACCCTTCGACATTATAACTTTGAACCGATGTCATGGATCAAAAGTCAAGGTCACATTAGACATCATTAATAGAACATTGTCCGAGGCAAACATCCTCCCCTGTGGATTGATTTCACTTATATTTCACAGAAATGTGTCTTAGAGTGTATCATGAACTTAAACAAAGGTCATAGGTCAAAGGTCAAGATCACAATAGACGTCATTAGTAAACCCTTGTCAAGAGCATAACTCTTCCCCCTTTGGATGGATTTCAATTATATTTCACAAAAATAATCCTTGGAACCGAAGGATGTGTCATGATCTTGACGAAGGCATAGGTCAAAGGTCAAGGTTACAATAGACATAATTGGCAAAACCTTGTCCAGAACATTACTCCTCCCCCTGTAGATGGATTTCAATAATATTTCAAAGAAATGATCCTTATGACATAAGGGTGTGTCATGATCTTGACCAAGGTCATTGACCATTGGTCAAGATTACAAAAGACATGATTAGTAGAACGTTATGCAGAGTATAACTCGTCCCCCTTTTGATGGATTTCAATTATATTTCATAGAAATATTTCTTAGTAAAAAGGGTGTGTCATGACTTTGAACCAAAGTCATAGGTTAAAGGTCAAAGTCACAATAGACAACATTAGTAAATCCTTGTCCAGAGAGCATAACTCTAACTCCTGTGGATGGATTTGAAAACTATTTCACAGAAATGTATCTAGGACCTAAGAGTGTGTCATGACCTTGACCCAGAACATAGGTCAAAGGTCAATGCCATAATAGACATCATTAGTAAAACCTTGTCAACAACATAACTCCTCCCCATGTGGATGGATTTCAATAATATTTCTCAAATTTTTCCAAAAGAAGGGAGGAGATCTCCAACAAGATCCCGTTGCAGCATCAACAGCAAAACACCCGATGCAAAAACACAAAAGACGAGTACAGCACGAGACGGAAAAGATACACACGACATGTAAACATCAAACACAAAATACTACACATAAACCGACGAGACCAATGAGCAACCGGTGCCGACTTTGGAATGGTCATTTGTCACGCAAGTAGCAAATGGTGTGGTTATCCTGGATTACGTGCGCACGACCCTCTCACTTCTCCAATTACCCAGAGGTCTCGAAAAACGTACAATT
This sequence comes from Pinctada imbricata, assembly GCA_033119305.1. Taxonomy (NCBI): domain Eukaryota; kingdom Metazoa; phylum Mollusca; class Bivalvia; order Pterioida; family Pteriidae; genus Pinctada; species Pinctada imbricata. The sequence goes on from VSWD01000007.1 coordinate 10,225,101, forward strand.
GTGGAGTAAAACAACCTCCTCACCGTAAGATGACCACACACAAACAAGACCGCGAAATGTAGAGGCCCCAGAAACACAGATGAATATGTAAATGGATATAAAAAGAGAGCATGCTTAATACAGTCCGTGCTCTGCTGGCTGTAGCGAGCTCATGTATATAATCACCCGAGGAGTCCGACTGACATTCAGAGAAGATGTGTCATGAACTTGGAAAAAGCGCATAGGTCAAAGGTCAATGTCACAATGGACATCATTTATAATTTAGTAATTTATTTCCAGAGCATAATTCCTCCCCCTTAGAATGGATTTCAATAATATTTCACAGAAATTTAATGTTCCTTAGGACCTAAGGGTGTGCCATGACCTTGAACCAAGTTCATAGGTCAAAGGTCAAGTTCACAATAGACATCATAAGTAAAACCTTGTCCGGAACAAAAGTCCTCCCCCAGTTCATGGATTTCAATAATATATCACAGAAATCCATGTCCAGCGGATAACTAACCCCCCCCCCGCCCCCATTGTGAATGGATTTCAACAATATATCACAGAAATGTTCTTAGGACCTGAGAGTGTGTTATGACTTTGAACCTAGATCAAAGGTCAAGAATACAACATACACTATTGGTTAAACCTTGTCCAGATCATACCTCCTCCCCCTTTGCATGGATTTCAATAATATTTCACATACATGTTATTTAGGGTCCAAGGGTGGGTCATGACCTTGATCCAATGTATAAGGACAAGGTCACAGTAGACACTTTACCTTGATCCAAGATAAATTTTTCAAACAGTTTTCCTTCGGGGATATGTTCGTCCCGTTAGGGGCAGATTTTAATTCTACTTCTTTCCATTTTAACACATAACAGTATCGTGTGAAGCACTTGCCAATTGCACATCGCCATGGATAGGCTTGTACAAGAATAACTGCTACTTCTTCAGTACAACAATGGAGACATGGAGCGAGGCCAGAGTAAGGTTCAAGTCGAGCTTAATGTAGCTACACCTGACTTACAATCAGGTCAACCGTAGTCCGTATTATCAGGACTCTAAACATATGAATATGTAGAGTCCTGAGGGGACCCCTTGTCTAAAAGTATAACTCCGCAAAAAGATTGAAGACGATAGTAATTAAAATACTTTGAGAGCTTTCATGGAAAAGTCTTCGGTCCATATCTATTTAATAGGTTACCAGTTCTTACTTTGCATGGATAATTTATCCCAAGTCCTTATACATTAATAAACACTTTTCTCACTGGCATCAATATTTTATGTTGGGACAACTCGACGAAATTACTAAGTCAATCCATCCTTGTTTCCGGTTGCCCCGCCAATGTAGACAGTTTGTCAGATTTCTCTCTCTTCAACCTGTGTAAAACTGGCCAATTTTCTATCCATCGTTTGGATAAAATTGTATATATTTCCTCCAGACACCGCCATCTATGCGTTTGGAGCATCATTTCGACATTTTATAGCAATATTTTAAAGCTTTGTCAGATTACAGTACAGGTCAGAGGAAATCAGGAATCAGTTCACATAGATTGCATAGGCTGACATTCGGTCTGGTGACAGTGCAACTGTGGGGGGGGGGGGGGGTCCAAATGGACTGCCAAGGTTTTTTTGTCGTTCCCCAGGGCTCAGTGGTTGTTTTGCTCTGAGTACTTCGGTTTCTCCCACCAAAATCAGCTGGGTTACTGACATTCTACCGGAAACAAGGATGGAGTGACTTAGATATTTGGACAAGTTGTCCCAACATAAATTTGACACAGAAAGAGGAGGGGCCAGTGAGAAAAGTGTTTGTATGTCGACTTATTTGGAATAAATTATCCATGCAAAGTAAGAGCTGAGAGCCTTTTGAATAGATATGAACCAAAAAATTGTCCATGACAGTGCTTGAATTATTTTTATTTACTCCGCAAATTTGACACGATGAGGATTACACTTCGAGAAAAGGGGTCCCCTCAGGACTCTTACATATTCATATGTTCTGAGTCCTGATAATCCGGATTAGGTCAACCGTTTTTTTTTTTCAAATACCTATGCTCTTCTGAAGATGTTGGTGAATATAAGCATAATATGAATTATGGCAAAGCCCTTGAAGCGAAGCGAAGACGGTGCATGAAATTGCATGGGCCGACGCAAGTTGCAGTGTTTAAATAGGATACGAAACTATGGATTTTAAAAAATCCATATAGCTGCATACGAAACTAAGGATTCAAATATTTTCTTACAGGATACGAAACAAAGGATTCAGTCTCCTGTTGAGACACCATAAGCTAACACTTTTCAACTATTTCACTTCTTTTCATCCTAACTTTCTATTACACACTGCACTGTAAAAACCATATCTACACCATATAGCTACAATAATAGAGATTCATCTAGAAATATTTTCGTATAAAAACTGACTAAAATGGCGGCGCCCATCTTGCCAATTCTTGGTTGAAGAAAAATAAATTGGTCAGTATGTATATTTTCTTCCATATTTTCGTTCATTTTTCCACTTGTTTCATATATATGTGTTACCATTAAAGCTTGCTCGCTTCGCTTCGCTATAATACGGATAATTCATACTTTGTTATTCATTTAGATGAAGCATTCGGGTGTACATAGGTCTCCCAGGTCTTAAATCAAATGTCATTTCATGTTCCGAACTTTCCTTGCTTTCGATACTAAGATTCAAAGTGAATCCCTATGAATTCAATCTTTCTTATCATCATATAATCTTTTTAACATGGAAATGCAATACATGTAAATATTTGGTATTTTAGTTACAGCAGACGTTGTGCAAATTGTGCATTGTTGTTTGACATTGTAAAGGTACCTAATAATAACCAATTGACGTCAAACGATGTAATGTCCTTTCAACTTTTAACTATAATCATACGTATTTCTTATGTGATTATCTTTAATTCCAGATTTCATGCATCGAAAAGGGTAGTCACCTTTTAACGATTAATGAGGCAAATGAGCATTTGGTGATTAAACTCAGACTATCCACAAAATTAAGTACGAATATCTATTTCTTTTTAGCTTGCGGGTGAATGGGATGACAAAATAAAATCTAATTTTCCTTATTTTAAATGGAGCATTTGAAATTTCAAGCTCTAATGAAATATTTTGATATTATAATAGCAATATAACTTTTAAAAATTGCCAGTTCTTTCGGTAATGACTTTTTTCATTTCTCAAAACAAACCTATAATACATGTACATGTATGTTACAGCCTATAGCATATAGAAAACTTTACCCATTAAAGAGGGTTTGAACACCAAGATGGCGAGGGCATCATTTGTTTTCTCGCTTCCTAAAAAAAGTACAGTCTTAGTTTCCTTAAAACATTTGATACTCTGATTGATATACGCATTTGAGTATCCTGATGAAGTTTGGATAATTCCCGGCGTCATTTGAAGATATCATGACGATTTTCGAAATTTAGGACTTTTATCCATGAGCAAACCACTACGTCATTTCGACGTTTCAGGAAAAATGTCGTCACAAACCTTCGCATTCAAAATGAAATAAAAACATTATTACTAAACGTATTGCATTGAGACTTAGCATGTATTAAATCGAAAATTAAATCGTCATCACAGTTATTCGTTGACAAATTGACGTTACAGGAAATTGGATGTCACTTCATTGAAAATGTACGAGTTTGGAAGAAAAAATCGGAAAATATAAAGCCTTGTAATATTTTAATCCTAAATTCAAATTTTCCAATTTAATCATGAAATCGTCTCTGGACATTCTTGATACTTTTGATAGTTTTTGACAAAGATTAAACCACAGGATTCCTAATAATTTAATAGCAATTACAGAAAATTGGCTCGAAATTGCAATTTTTTTAACGCCAGTGTCATCTTTTATTCAAGTATCCTGCCTGTGTTTAAAACACAATTCATATTATCTTTTCCATATGTCAGTGCAATATATTTATGGATATTTTGAAAGTTAAATCAAAATTAATTTCCAATAGCTTTACGAGAACTGGAATGACACTTTCTATATTATGACATCATCAAGAAATTCACGAAAACGTCGATTAATGCATATTTCAAAGTCTCGTAGAAAATTTTCCTGTGGACAGAATCAAATGTTTGTTTGTATAGTCAAGGACAGACAAGAATTACATAATTTCAGATTTTTTAAAGAAAAATTGAATTCGGCGTCCAAGTGTTCAATACCTCCTTAAATTGTATTAATTCGTTTTACTCTAAACTGGAGGCTTTTTGTCTGATAAACATCAGATGAATAATTTGTAAGCAGGTTGGATCTTTTTCAGAATATAAAAACTTCTGGACAGGAGCAACAGATTTTGGTCACGAGGGTGTATGGCGCTGGGCCGATGGTCATCCAATGACGTACAAAAACTGGCAACCGAGTCAGCCTGGCGGCAAATATAACGAGAACTGCATGTATGTTGGTATTAGCTCACACTATTATTGGGCTGATCTGACTTGTGACAAATCTGAGTACTACATTTGTGAAAAAGAAATGACTTGAATAAATGAAATTGAGAAACCTGGAAGCAACACAATTAAATTGGTTTATCTCGAAAAGCAAACATGCTGTACGGCCGTAATGCAATTCTTTGACAGTCACAAAGACGGAAAAAAGAAATTCGCATTTATTATGATATTCAGTTTCATCTTAAGTAAACACAATAAGATTGTCCGAGAATCAGACAGCAAAAAAAAAAAAAACAAAATAAAACAAAACAAAAAAAACAAAACAAAACAAAACAAAACAAAAAAAAAAACGATTGACAAAACGACCCACCCCCTCCACCGAAAAAACCCCGAACTAAGAACGATACACATTTGATAAACCTTTGCTGATTTCCAAGATATGTAGTAATGTGCAATTGTAGTTGGCCATTGCCGTCCCCATCGGCTATAAGAATACATATAATAATAGCATAATTTACAATTTATAGGAAAATGTTTTTCTTAATTTAGATGATAGAAAATAGTTCCCCTATACTATATATCATTTGCAACAGTATTTTCATTTAAAAAACTTTAAAGTGGAAGGGTTATGTACATGTCATCCGGCAAAGCGTAGCAGATTTTCTGTCCTACGTTGGCATCAATTGGTCTTTTGTGTTTGGTGTTTGATGTCATGATCCCCTCTCGTCTTTGATCCAATATTGTGCGTTCTTTGTTTATCTTATGTTCCTTTGTGTGTTTCTTTACTCTGATTTCAAAGAGGGGTAATTTGATAGCATTTTGATAGTTTACTACAACTGACTTTTTACGAAAATCCCCTACTTTAAATATCTTCTATGTACTATTATTCTTTTGTTAGGGGAGAGGGAGGGAATGGTTATCGATTAACGGGCACAAAATTGGATGAACGATTTTATTAGTTCCCTACCAGCAACGCCGGAGGGGACTCTTAGTTTCCTCTCGGTCTGTCTGTCTGTCCTTCTGTCCGATTTTCAGTTTTCCGGACTTTTCTCTGCAACGATTGGAGATATTCAGAAGAAATTTAATACACAGCTTGGTCTTGGATAGTTACAGAGCAAGTTCGGCGTTCGTAACGCTTGACCTATTTTTCAAGGAGTTATGCCCCTTGGTGACTTGCAAAATTCAATTTTCGACAGTTTCCGGACTTTTCTCTGCAATAAATAGAGATATTCAGGTGAGATTTGATACACAGCTTGGTACTGGATAGTTACAGAGCAAGGTTGACTTTTGCCACGCTTGATTCATTTTTCGAGGAGTTAAGTCCCTTGATGACTTGCAAAATTAACTTTTTGTCAGTTTTCCGGACTTTTGTTCTGCAACATAGTTTTTATTTTCGTGCATGAACATCGACGTCGGGTGTGGCTAGCCAACAGGGGATGCTTACTCCTCCCGGGCACCTGGTCCCACCTCTAGCTTGCTAGCGGTCCGTCGATGCTCAATTTGGTGCTCTATTGTGAGTGCTGTTGAGATTGTCGTCAGGATCTTCTTTAACTCATATACTGTAGAGATATTTAGGTGAAATTTGATAAGCAGCTTGGACTTGGATAGTTACAGAGCAAGTTCGACCTATGTCAATCTTGACCTAGTTTTTGAGGGGTTATGCCCTTTATGACTTGAAAAATTCAGTTTTTGTCAGTTTTTCCGGACTATTTTCTGCAACAAATAGAATTTGATACTCAGCTTAGTCTTGGATAGTTACAGAGTAAGTTCAACTTTCGTAACGCTTGACCTCTTTTTTCGAATCGATAAAGGAGATAAAGCCTCAGAACTGAGCTGCACAGACTGTAAGTTCAATTAAACTCATGTTTAATTGAAGACTTCTTTACAGGCAGAGTTGCAAGACATAAATATTTGCCACCGGTAGGGGACTTACATCGTTAAGGTTATTTTTTCGATTCTTATACAGAATGTTCTAATTAGTATTTCCTAAAGCACTTACAGCTCCGCTGGAAGCATCACTGATTAGAATTTAATATTCGAAACACGTGTCTGGTGCATGGAAATTGGTTTGGAATTTTCTTCAGGAAGGTATAGAGTTGGAATCCTTCGACATTATTGCATCAAACAATCTACATGTATTCTTACGGTATTACAATCTATGATAAAAATAATATCATATAACAATCCTCGGCACTAACTAAGCTATTGAGAAAATGATCAAAAAGTCAAAATTACTTTGATCTATGACTCTTTACCGTAGAAATCAACAAGGCTCATCCTAACATGTAACATTTATGGAATGGTCGACAGTCATGTGATGATTTCTTTGTCGCCTATGCTGTTCACAAGGATTTTAAGATAACTAAAACAGTGACATTAAACTTGACCTTGCAACTTAATTCAATCTTCTCCCAATGACTTACATTTATGTTAGGTTTAGAAATCCAACGATCATTGTTTTGTCAATTCCGCTGTTTACAATTGTACTATATCTGACACAAATTTTGTTTTGACCTTATAGTCTTTGACAGCCAAACGTTTTCATACCCTTGGGTACATTCGTAAAAGGTTTCGTGATCATATCATGATCGCTTTATCTTCTATGCCGTTCACAAGAACTTTAAACAAGTGATGTATTTCCGCACAAATTAATATTTACATCAAATATTAGTACCCGAAACGTGCATGTCTGGTCCATGCTGCCAAATTATCTGTTCTTAAATGATGCTATTCAGTTTGAAGACGTTTACATGTAACAGTAAGGAATTACATAAAAAAGCAAATTGTATATTTCCACAAAAAATAATATCGCAATCAAATACGTAGCAATAAGGAAAAAAATACGGAAGTGTTCCAATTCTTTACCTTCTTGAAGAAAAAATTCAAATTAATTTTCATGCACAAGACACGTGTTTCGGACATCAATTCCTCATCAGGGATGCTTGCTGCCAATGTGCTTTTTATAAGTCACCAAAATTCATTTCAATAGCGCCCTCTGGTTTTATTTTAAGAATTTATTTTTTTGCAATGACTTTACAGAGAGTGCGTGGCTCCAAGTTTCCAGTAGGGTCGATTCAGTAGCATATCCAAATAAAATCTTTGTTCATAAGAGCATTGGCGGGATGGTGCTAAGATGTTACGCTCCTTAACTTTCGATGAAATGGCGAGTTTCCGAAGTAACAAATATATAAATATATGATGTAAAATTGATCAAAGCCCAAAACGAGGCTTCTTTCAGACGACAGAGTTGGAAAGAAGTAATATATACATTTAACAAACATCAAGTCACTCGGGACGATTTTAACTGCTCCGCACTGCAACACGAAAACTAAAGAAATAAAAACGACGCCATTCTTCATAATTGACTGACAAAGGCAAGACTATTGTAACACATATAAATACCTATGAGAGTCAAAATTAGACATTCACACTGAATTAAGATTCTAAACTAATTTTTGTCAATACCGATAATGGGTAGTGCGATACTAATTCCGATTAATCTCCCTCGATCAACATATGTCTTACAACTCCAAGAACTGCAATAAACATGTAGACCAATGCTGTATGAATAACTTCAATTTGCAACAAGGACTCGACTCCAAATAAACCCAAATAAACCTTTCTGCCTCTGAAATAATGATCATCACAAATCATCCTCTTGCTTCCTTTTGCTTCGACACTAACAATTTAGATTTAGATTTACCATGCATATACTCCATACCTAAAATGCACAAGAATCCGTACAAACAACAGTTCATCGCTGGTTCCTCAAAATGTTCTACCAAATCTGTACCTGATCTTACTCACCTAAGTTTTATCTGAAATCAAATCTGGGCTTCAAAAATATTGTTCGACTGTATATTTTCGAAGCGGTATCAACCAGATGTGGATTTTAAGGAATTCGAAGGAACTTTTCGAACATCTGAAATCCACTCATTTTAATAGAGTCCACTCGATCAAAGCCTTTGATTTATTGACACTTTACACTACAACCCCACATTCTAAAATGAAAGAAAGACTCGCAAAAATTATAAGTAATGCGTTTACAAGTTAGAACGACAATCGCAATTACAGATTTATTGTTGTTAACCATGACAAAACCTATTTTGTAAATGATAAGTCCGATTCTGAAAATAAGTACACTGAAACAGATATCATTCAGATGTTAAACTTTCTGATCGTAAGTGAAGGAAAGGTCCTCCAGCAAATTGTCGGAATTCCAATTGCACCCCACTCCTTGCCTACACTTTCCTTTAGTCGTGCGAAGCTGAATTCATTCAATCTTTGGTTTCTGAAGGGAAAAGATACATAGCTTCTGACTTCAACTTCACTTACAGATACATAGACGATGTGTTGTCCATCAATAATCCAAAACTCGCGGATTACATGTCTATTGAGTAGTAGCTATTCTTCGGAGCTTGAAGTCTACAGACACAAATAATTCAGCATCCTATTTGGACATAATGTTCTCCCACGACATTGATGGTCACATGGACACCTCACTCTATGACAAACGTGACGACTTCAATTTCAGCATTACAAACTTGTAGCAACATCCCTTCATCGCCTGGGTATGGTGTGTTCATATTTCCGTTGATACGCTATACCAGAGCAAGTACCAAAATATACGGATTTTGTTCTGAGAGCTAGGCGTCTTTCAGATAATACAAAGGAGGGGATCTCCAACAACGCCTAGGCTACAGCACCCACAGCAAAACCCCAAAACACCCAATGCAGAAACACAAAGCAGACAAGCACAGAAAGAGACGCATAAGGGACAAGGAACGTCAACGCACAACACAGAAACATCAGACATAAAGGACTATACATAAACCAACGAGACCAATGGGCAACCGGTGCCGACTTAGCTTCTCAGTCAGGGATATGTTTGTGACCGACTAACATGAGGAAGTTCTACGGTCGATATTGGGAATTCGGCATACACCTATGATGTCCCACTCTCCAGAAAGGTGGATGATATTCTGCTATAGACCATTTGAACCATCCAACCAAAGATTGTACTCTATGTCTTCCGAAATGGCAGTATCTGGATGTTACAGTTCTACCGAAATGAAGCGGCGGGTGTTGCATGCAAGCAGGATATGCTTACTCTTCCTGGGCACCTGGTGTCACTCCCATATCGGGAGTTCGCTTCTTTTTATAGGCTGCTGGAGTTAGTTTGTTTGCTTTGGTTCCTGTTTTATCCTGATTTTGTATGCCTTCGGTTTCTGATTTTCTGAATTATCGATTTTGTGCTGTAAACAGGGATATGGTCATTATCCATATTTGTCATTACATGCTTATCATCAAACTACAGTTCAATAAGACCGTTCGATGTTGATTTAGCTAAGTGTCATGTTTTCTTCTCTTTTGATGACAGATGTTTACTCTGATGTTCAAACGAGGTTTGTTGAGGCTGTGTTCCGCTTTGATTATATTAGAAGAAATCTCCATTTTCTTCAATATGATCCACTTGAAATGTATTACATGTACCAGCACATGTTAAACCTAGATACGCTGTATGTAAAATTCGACATTTAATGAGGGGTTGAACACCAAGATGGCGGTGGCATTATTTGTTTTCTCACTTCCTAGGAAAAGTACAGTCTTCGATTATCTAATCTCATTTAATGGTATTTTGATCGAGAGCAGAAAAATTACATTTTGTACCTCTGAATTAAAGGATTTCTTTTCCTCGACAGACTACAAATCATACAAATCATGACATGTACTGACCTGTGTAATGCCTTGTCCTTCCTCTTGGACAATATTTATGTTAGATTTGATAAGGATCTATACAAGCACGTTGTAGGAATTCCTATGGGTACTAACTGTGCGCCTCTTGTTGCAGATTTATTTCTATACACTGATGAAAAAGAATTTATCCATAATCTTCAAAAGCAAAGGAAACTTGATGATCTGAAATGTTTCAATAATACTTCTAGGTATCTGGATGATATTCTAACTATTGACAATCCTACTTTTGAATTATATAAGAATGAAATTTATCCACAAGAAATAACACTTAACAAGGCAAACGTCACAAATACAGAAACACCATTTTGGGACCTTAATATCAAAATTGTAAACAGAAAGATTCATACAAGTGTATATGACAAAAGGGATGATTTGGGATTCAACACAGTTAATTTCCCCTGGCTTGACGGTGAAGATTACCGTCTTACGGCATTTACATATCACAGCTCATCCGGTACGCTAGAGCATGTACTGATATTTTAGATTTTCAAGGTAGAAATTTACAAATTACTAAAAACTTTTAGGTCAAGGTTTCCGTTTTCATAAACTAGTTAAGACTTTCTGGAAATTTTATAAAAATTACAGTCAACCTCTTTTGAATTTCGGATCTGTACACGCAACAGAGTACATTACTTTGGGTATTACACAACCTGTCTTTTATGGTGATATGATAAACAAAATTAGAAAGATCAAAGGTAGGCAACATAACCATCGAAAATGCGTCAGAGTCATCAGACGCCTTTTATACCGTGGATATGATCCTAATGTCACCAGACGGACACTAGGCTTGGTACTTGACTAATCTACAGTATTGTACCAGCGCATCCTTGAGACTTGCACTCTGACTGACTGTGATGACGGGACTCCATGTCGGGCCCTGTCCAAACCTCTTTAGAGAAGACAGGGCCCCGACCACCTGTCCTCTCTGAATGTCAGTTGGACTCCTCTGGTGATCCCATACATGAGCTCGCTACAGCCGGCAGAGCAAGGACTGTATTATGCACGCCCTCTTTTTGTGTCTCTGGGGCCTCTACGTTTTGCGGTCTTGTTTGTGTGTTGTCATCTTACAGTGAGGAGGTTGTTTTACACAACAATTGTACTTTCTTCGAGAAATCTAGGTAATTGGAGAAGTGAGAGGGTTGTGCGCACGTAATCCAGGATAACCACACCATTTGCTACTTGCGTGACAAATGGCCGTCCAAAGTCGGCACCGGTTGCCAATTGGTCTCGTCGGCTTATGTGTAGTCTTTTGTGTTTGATGTTTACATGTCGTATGTCTCTTTTTCGTCTCATACTATTCTCGTCTTTTGTGTTTTTGCATCAGGTGTTTTGCTGTTGGCGATGCAAGAGGGTCTTGTTGGAGAACCCCTCCCTTCTTTCACATGCACATTTGAGTATCCTGATGAAGTTCGAATAATTTTCGGCGTCATTTGAAGAAATAATGATTTTTTTTTCTAAATTGTGGACTTTGGGAGTTTTATCCATGAGCAAACCACGACGTTATAAGAGAAAATGGTGTCACAAACCTTCGCATTCAAAATGCAATAAAAATATCAATACCAAACATATCCCATTGAAACTTTGCAGGTATAAAATAGAAAATTCAATCTGCATCACAGCAAATTCGATGGCAAATTAACATCACAGGAAAGCGAATGTCACTTCAATGAAAATGGACGATTTTCGGAGGAAAAATTGGAAAATATAAAGCTTTATAATATCTTAATCCAAATTCATTTTCTTTATTTTATCATGAAATCATCTCTGGACATTATTGATAATTTTGTCAGTTTTTGACAAAGATTCATCCATACGATTCCTAATAATTGACTATCAACTACAGTTAATTGGCTCGAAATCGCAAATTTTTGAGCGATAGTGTCATCTTTTATTCAAGTATCCTGCCTTTGTTTAGAACACAATTAATCTCATATTTTCCATACGTAAGTGCAATACATTTATGACGATTTTGGAAGTTAAATCAAAATTAATTTCCAATGGCTTAACGAGAACTGGAATGACACTTTCAATATTATGACGTCATTAAGAAAATCAAGAAAACGTCGATTTATGCATATTTCACTTGTTGGAGACCTCCTTCCCTCTTTCAAAGTCTCGTAGAACATTTTCCTGTGGATAGGATCAAATGTAAGTTTGCATAATCACGGACAGACAAGGAATATATAACTTGAGAAATTTTGAGAAACATTGAATTTGGCGTCCAACTATTCAATACATCCTTAAAGTCGCATAGAACACGACGGCGGATCACAAGTCAGAGGAGGTAAAAACTAAAACTCGAGTCCTACACGAAAGTGAAACACTGATATGTCATAAATTTGATTTAGTGTCTGGGTCGTAGGATTAGTCCTCTGATCCTTTAACAAGGATCAATAAATCTTTATTTTGTTGATTTGTTATTTAATTCAAAGACGTCATTTGCGATAACAATCACACTGTAGTAATAATGATAAACATCGAAGTAGTACCCATATAGAATCCAGTTTGAAATAATTGGTTCCCTTAATGCGTTTATTTTCTCCAAATTTCAACATTATTTTGTCATCTTCATTATTATTTCTTTAGATCGTTCAGATCATTTGTCATTGTCAATTTTTTCTGATTATACACAAAAACATTATATAGAGATGCGTCAAATTCCTTCACTGCCAACTACGGAGAATAAATGAAGCGAGAAATACAAAAGAAAACAAATAACATGTACAATGTATTATATCGAATGAAAATACCTAAAGCGATGAAAATGATACATTACATCTGTTTAAGATTGCACATTGTATAGACAGAATCCCTATTATGCATGTATGTATACAAACATGTTTTTTTTAAAGATTTGATTACTTGCTCTGTTTCAGAATTGATAGAATGATTTGGCAGAACCATTGAATTCGTGTACATTGCACTTCTATTTCATCCTTTATATTTTCTTCAGATTTCATGTGAATCTGTGCCTTTGAAAAAGAAAACACATCTAGGAATGGTAGAAAATAAACGTTAAGTTTGCCCAATTGTGCATTATATTTGAGCTTCTCAAATAATTTCACAATGATGTCAACTTTCTCAACATTCTGAGAGAAGGACAAATCAGCAGCAATTTCAAAAAGGCAGTTTTTTAACATGTAGCTTGATATTTCGCCATTTGCATGAAGAATTTCTCCACCTTCCCAGTGCATTGTTCCGTCAGATATTTCTCGGTTTACTTGATTGGATTGCATTTTGCTTGAATCCAATTTGTCTTCTATTGACCCTGCTTCCATCACCATTCTGATATTTGACGCTTCTGCAGTTTCTGTAGTGGAACATTCCATATCCTGTTCCAATGGTCTGCTCGATTGGTCAATTTGGTTTGCTTCGCTAGATAGACCAATCGGTTTATTTCTAAGTTCGGATTCCAAGTGCTTTTTCAGCTTCTTTGTTATCCATTCGCTGACTGTCATCTCATCGTCATCGACAAAGTCATCTTCAAAATCATTATCAGATCCTTCTATATCATTCCTTCCTTCATAGGGCCCCCACCAATGCCATGTTTTGTTTCCTTTCTGAACAGTTAAAAGTTGACATTTTGTTTCCAATATGCTATGCTCCTTTCCAAGTTCCATTGAGAGATTAGGACTTACATTAGCCTTCATCGGAGTAAACAACTTATTTACTATGCCGTCCTCTAATTCGATAATCCAGCATGACAGAGGATTTAGTTCTCCATTATTGATAAGTATTGCCCCTTTAAGAACCGACACAGAATCATTATCTGATAGTACAGTCGTTTCTACATGCTCTGCACTGTCGCGCGTTATGGTATCGTCTTCTTCGCAGTCGGTGTCATTTTCGCTATTAACGTCGTCGTAATCCTCCGCCTCACTGTCACTATCGTGGACAATTCCATCATTATTTCCCTGGGATTTTTTCTGTGCTTCCTTAAAGATAGATTCTACATCAACATTGTCTTGTAGCAGAATTTTTGGACAGAAATATTCACTGACAAGAATTTTGGCAACTGCATAAGAATCTTTATATGGTGGAGGGAGATCTCTGATAAAGGATAATTCGCAAATCGACGAAGAAATCCTTAGTAGTCTTCGATGGTCTAAATCCAATTCTTCTGGAGGTTGAAAGAGTAAAACATAATTTTTGTTTTGTCCGTTCAAACCCTGTGGTGTTTTTAAAACTCTATCTTTCATTTCAACTGGAGACCACTGAGGGAATATTACGGCCGGTACAATGTCTAAACTCACGGTGATGTTTTTCATTATCGGTCCAAAGTAATCAATATGCATATTTATGTTGGGTTTTTCATTTTTAAATTCCATCAGACCGTCAAAAGAAAGACTGGGAGCTCCTTGCCAGACTTCTGGTGAATTCACCGCCTCCGTAAAGACATCTTTGAATTCATCTCGAACCAGATGTGATTCGATAAAAAGTTCTTTGGAGACAAAGGGGGCAAGTAGGTGTTTTTCGTCAATTGATTTGACTTTGAGAACGGCAAAGCCACTATTAATGGTGTCTGCTTCCTGATACGGGATGCACTCTTCTGAAAAATATTCAAGACAAAACATAAAGTCGAGTTCATCTGGGTCCCCAATTTTGCTGCCATCTGCAGAACTGCCAACATGGAATACACTGCAGCGAAATAGCGGATGGTTTGTACTTATTTTGTCTGCTATAATTCTCATAAAGTTTAAAATGTCAGATTTCACTTCCAAACTATTTTCTTGTCTTTCTACGAGGCCTACCCTTTTTGATTTCAATGCCTCGTTAACGAGTTCAACAGGGTCGTCATTAAATTCTAAAGCCCTTCTTAACAAATTGTCCATTTTGTCAATGTCCTTGAAACTAACATAAACATTGCTATATTTGATAATGTTGTCGAAAGTATCCTTTGATGTTTCTTGATCTGGCTTCAACAAATTACAGATATCGAAGTTTTCAAAGCGAAGTGCAAGGTCATACGGTGTAAAACCACTTTTATCCGATAGTTCTGGATCTGCACCGTGCTTTAGTAGGATTGACGTCATGTCCGGATGTCCGTACCAAGCAGCATAATGCAAAGGTGTGGAGTTGTACATATCTCTCTCATTGGGATTAAGTCCTCTTTCTATCAAAATTTCTGCTAGAGGTGGAAACGATGCCACACTTTCCGAAAGTGTAATTCCACTTTTTGGAGACTGTTCACTCGTATAAAGGAACATTTCGTTAAGCGGAGTGCGTCCATATTTGTCTTTTGTGTTCAGATGTACTCCATGCTTGCACAATAGCTCAAAGTCCTTGATAGTGAACACCCGAAACATGGATGACTGACCAAAAATGTTGACAACATTCGGATTTGCTCCAGATTCCAGCAAGACTTTTACTATTGGAGTTTCTCTGACATAGATTGCGTCCATTAATGGCGTTATCCCAATATTCGATGCTGTGTTCACATCAGCACCACAGTTTATCATGTGCTTGATGGTATCAATGCTATATTCAACGACATTGGAGTATGTGTGAAAAGCGCTAGAGCCAAAAACATCCTTATCATTCAACAGTTCCTTGACAGTAGATAAAGCGGTGAACCTTCCACTTAAGAATTCATTTACTATCTTTTCGGTTTCTTCTACAATTTCATCAAAATCATCCCTCTCTTGAAGGCTTTGTCTAAAACCTACCATGAATTTGTAGAAAACCGTATACCCAGTGTTGTCTTTCAGGAAATGATTATACTGGAGTTTAGAGTTCTCCAATATATATCGTATAATATCCGGTGCAAATCTGTCATAACTGTTAAAGACACAATGTAAAGGAGTCTCAAATAACTTATTCTGAATGTTGATATCCGACCCTGCATCAAGCAAGAGCTGAACCCCTCGTTTCAAATCCTCCAGTTCATCAAACACATTATCATCCAGAAGGTGATGAAGTGCTGTATCACCATGAAGGTCCTTACCGTTCACGTCATAGTTTCTACTTTTCAGTAACGTTTCAAGCTCATCAAGTTTATTGCTATTTGCTGCTAAGTGAAGTGGTGTCCTTCCTATTCCGTCTGTAAAACGTTCCTCCGTAGATCCCGCCATTATTAAATTGTTTTCCTTGTTTATAACATCAAGTGGTTCAAAGATCTAGTAATTATTATATTCAAATGTTAAACGTCTTTTGAATTTTACACCAAGTATCTATTAAATATCAACACCGATGATTACAAATACTCTCAACTTTCGGTTTAAATTTCCAGCTAAAACAGGTTATTTAAAGAGTTTATGCACAGTGTGTCATACATATACATGCGTGTGCGTTATTGACTTTAAATCACCAGCTATGCGGTATTTACATATAACACCTGATTAAATTACGGAAGCCCATTACTACCTTGTGATAATAATAACCTTTATTAAAAGTAATTTTATCTTACGATTTCTAAATTATGATATATACATGTATGTCAAAACAGAAATAACATGTTTATGATAATGATAATGGTAGAATTGATTTACAGTATTACCATAATCTTAAGCATGCGATAATCAGTATAGATCCAGTACTGTACCTGACCGTCATTGAAATAAACAAAGGACAAAATACTAATGTAATACCATAGAGAGTAGGAATCAGTGAATGGAAGTCAAATAAAAAATTCAAATTCAGGATGAAAAGAAAGCATTCATCAATTGGCATTACACACTTTGAAGAATACAAAAGAAACAGAAGATAAATGGGAATTCCTCAACAGTAAAAACAGAGCATTGTCTCATGACACTTGGATAATAGGACTTACAAACGGATACAAGAATAATACACCCTACAAACAGGAAAGCACAATACACCACAGGAACTCATTTTTCCATACAAACCTTCTGCATTGAATTCAAAGTTAAAACCGAAATTATGTTCCACAAATCAAAAGAATGTGGCCCCGTATAGATATTAAAGCGATTAAAATAGATCAGAATGAACAATTCAATTCTCAATTGCTGAAGTATTATGACAGGAAATGTTGGAATATACAATGTATACACAAAAAAGGAAATATGGAACTCTGGGAAAATAGCACTAGCGTCTGTTTAATTAAGAACATTTGTTAAAACAAGAAGTTGTTTCCATGTTTTTTTCTCTCTGTATCTTCCTACTTTTAAACCTATATGTAAGGAATGAAAATGTTATATTTCGGCTAAGTATGTTGTTTCTTAAAAATATGAAAATATAATTCTTAATTGAAACCAGAATGAATCATAAGGTAAATCTAAGGTTAACATGTTGTATGTAGAACAGTTACATGTATACTGGGTCAATAAATAGTTATATATATGAATAGAATTAGAGCATTTATATCGCTCGAAGTAAACGTAAATCTGATTTGTTATTCTTATCAAAATTTATGTTGCGTTTATTCAGAACAAAGTCATTGTATGGACAATGAACATGAAAGCAAAAGATTTAACTGGAATCATCGTCATCTTCCTACCTACAATAGGTAACATTTGTTCATCTTGTGAATCTTTGTACATTTTGTTTTGAAAGTGGTACACGTATATTGTCAATCATTACATAAATATATATCATGTACTTCTTTCACTAGAAAGGAGCTGTTAAGATAAGGCGTAAGTAGAATTTTGAAAATGGTAATTTCAAAAACTTTTATATGTAAGATGTATACCTATACTGCATCCCATCAGAAAATGAATTTATTTTTATCTGTTTTGCATACTATTGCTAACTGTTGGGTCAAAACTTATCTTTTTCTCATAGTAATCAATAGAAAAGAAAGGAGGGGATCTCCAACAACACTAGGTTGCATCACCCAGAGCCAAACCCCAAAACACCAAATGCAAAAAAACACAGAACAGACACCCACAGAAAGAGACGCAAAAGGGACAAGGAACACCAACTCACACCATAGAAACATTAAAAATAAAAGACCACACATAAACCAACGAGACCAATTGGCAGCCGGTGCCACGTAAGTAGCAGACGGTGTGGTTATCCTGGATTACGTGCGCATAACCCTCCCACTATTCCGATTTCCCAGAGGTCTCGAAGAACGCACAATTATGGCGTAAACAACCTCCTCACTGTTAGATAACCACACACAAACAGGACCATAAAACGCAGGGGTCCAAGCAACACTGGTGAATATGTAAATGGATATAAAAAGAGGGCGTATGTAATACAATCCGTGATCTGCCTATGCGATCTCATATATGTTATCACCAGAGGAGCCCGACTGAGATTCAGAGAGGACAGGTTGTCAGGGCCCGTCATGGAGTCCCGTCGTCACAGTCAGTCAGAGTGCAAGTATCAAGGATGCGCTGGTACAATACTGTAGATTGGTCAGGTACCAAGCCTAGAGTCCGTTTTGTGACATTAGAATCATATCCACGGTATAAAAGGCGTTTGATGATTCTTACGCATTTTCGATGGTTATGTTGTCTATCTCTTCTTATTTTGTTGATTATGTCATCATAAAATGCAAGTTGTGAAATACACAAAGTAATGTACTCTGTTGCTTTTGTTGGTCCGAATTTCAAAAGAATTCGACCATAGTTCTTTTAATATTTCCAGAAAGTCTTCACTAGTCTGTGAAAGCGAATCCTTGACCTAAAAGTTTCTTAGTAATTTGTATATTTCTATTAAAATCCAAAACATCAGTACATGCTCTAGCATACCGGATGATCTGTGAAATGTAGATACATGTACAAATGTACCATAGGACGGTAACTTAGGAACATCACCGTCAAGCCTGGGGAAATTCACTATGTAGAATCCAAAATCATCACTTCTGTCATACTCTTGTATGAATCTCTCAATTAACAATTTTGCTATTTAAGTCAAAAAATGGTATTTCTGTGTTTGTGATGTTTGGCCTAATTAGAATCAATTATTGTGGATAAATAACATTTTCATACTTTTCAAAATCAGGATTGTCGATCGAATGAATAACATCGAGGTACCTAGAAAGAAAAGGGAATGATCTCCAGCATGACCATCCCGCATTCAACCAGCAAAATAAACCCACAAGAAAGTGACACATAAAGGACATCATACAAACTCCAAATCGCAAAAGGACACAACAATATTCACTAGACCATCATACAATCGTAACAAACGTACAGAAACATTGAACATTTAAGACAACACATTAAAGGAAAGAGACCTTTGGACGGCCATCTGCTTTTAGCAAATGATGTGGTTATCCGGATTAAATGCGCAAAACCCTTCTACTTATCCGGATACACAGAGGTCTCCATAGACACCCAACTGTTGGACAAACTCAAAACTTCTCACTGTAAGGTGACATCACAAACAAGATAGTTAAACACATCGTCCTCTTGTAACACAGATTCTATGTAAATGGATCTAAAAAATTCTATGGCATGCGTATTATAGTCTGTGCTCTGGTGGCTGAAGCGAGCTCAAGACCAATCACCCGAGTTGTCTGACCAACTTTCAGATAGGACAGATAATCAAGATCTAGTCTTCCCTGACGATTTGTATTCTACTGAGTAAATATAAAGAATCCTTTTGTGTCAGAAGTACATATTAATGTTTTACCCTCTCGATCAAAACACCATTTAATAAGTTTGGATAAGCGATCTTTTATCTTTTCATGAGGGAGGGTGGTGTACATGTTAGAGTAGTCGTAGGATGAGATAGAATCGGCTTTAAGATTAAATGATTTGAATTTGTCGATAACATTACCAGAATTCTTTATTGACCAAGAAGAAGTACCAATGAAGCATTTCACATCATCATGTTTTCTTTTCTTTCATTTTTTTATACGTGTATAAAAATAAATCTGCAACAAGAGGCGCGCAATTAGTACCCATAGGAATTCAAACAACGTGCTTGTAGAGTTTCTCACCAAATCTTACATAAATGTTTTCCAAAAGGAAGGACAAGGCAATACACAGGTCACCACATGTCCATGATTTGTATTATTTGTATTCTGTGACGAAAAAGAAATTTTTTGATTTAGATGTACAAATATAAGTTTCCCGCTCTCAATTAAAACTCCATTTAATGAGTTTGGACAATCGATCATTTATTTTGTCGTGAGGAAACAGGGTGTACATATTAGTCTTATAAAGAAATCGCATTTGCTTGATTTGATTTTTTTATTTCATTTTGTCAATCACATCCTCTGATTTTTCGATAGACCAATCAAACTTGCACGTTTACTTATTAACATGTTCATCTGTAAGCTCTTCTATGTACTGAACTCACATGAACGAATAAAGAACATTCGACTAACAACAATAAGCAATATATAGATCATGGCGACAAAATTGTTATGACAGTGTTAACCACAACACTTATGTATATGTTATACATTGAAATACGATTGCCTTATATTTAATAAATTAGTACCAATATGACAAATATGGATAATGACCATATCCCTGTATACATCACAAAATCGATAATTCAGAAAATCAGAAACCGAAGGCATACAAAATCAGGATAAAACAGGAACCAAAGCAAACAAACAAAACCCTCCACCATATGAAAAGAAGCGAACTCCCAATATTCTAGGTTTCATAATATTCTTAGAAAATAATTTATAGTGAGTTTCCATTTCTTTCAGATTTTTCTTTATCAATTACTTGTCAGCCACCTTGGAAACTTTCACATGGCAGTTCCTGTTACCTTTTTGCATCGGATCCTCCAATGTCTTGGAATGAAGCAAGAGTAGGAATGGGTCTAGTCAAAATATCTCAATATGTAATCTTTGGAGAATGGGGATAAAAGACACTCATTCAAAACATCCGACATATGGTTTACTTTTATTTTTCACTTATTAGTAGTAACATTTTAAAAGTATTTACATCACTTTCGTTATTTTAGAATATGGTAGCAATAATGTAAAAGAGTGGCCGTTTTATATGAATATGTACTGCTATATCTGGTGTATATTTCCATATTCAATTTCTTTTTATGTTTCATTCAACTCCCAATAAAAGTATGTGGTCCCGAACATTGCCGAAGCGAATCCCCAAAACACTTGACTAAAAGTACTACAAAAATATCAAATAGAAATTTTGATGAATCCCCCTCCCACCCACACAATACTAGAGAATGGACCTTATACAGCTGAAAACCAAGATACATAAAGCAATTTATGAATCAGCTGAATGTTTGATACTTTAGAATAAATAGCTGATAGCAAGAGGGAGAGAGAGAGGCGATCTTGAAATCTTCAATCATCTTCAAACCTCAAAGTCAAGTAGATTCATAGATTTATTTCGCATAAATCTTTAGTGTTTCTACACTTGACTTGAAATACATGTGTAAATTCCCTGTCATTAAATTAAACAAACTCTAAAACTGAAGGATAATTCCCTGATAGCATAGATCTGTCCTTAACAGGTTCTTTGACCGACATTTTGGGACAAGTTTAGACAATTTTAAACTTTTGTACTTCTGCAAAATTTCATATGATTTGGATTTTTTTCTGCCTCGAGGAGACATTACTTGTTGAAATGTGCATATCGTGCACTGGAATTTAATAATAAAACATATATTTCAATATTGACTATTAAGTTTCAAGCAAACATTTAAAGTGTCACATACTTCGGACGAATGATCTTGCACGTAGAATAGCAACATGTCCATTTACGTATTTATAGAAATATTGTATAACGATATCATAATTTTTAAGCATGATTTTTGAGGAATCATCCTGCAGAATGTCGAAACGTATAGGAATTGTTGCCGTGAGTTCTTTTAACTCCGTTGACATTTTATGAAAATTGTAAGCACTTTCGATCAATTGCGACAACCAGATTCCATTATTGCTATGATTTTGTTTATTAAGATACAGTAAATGTATTTAGGCATTACTTTTACAGTTGGAATGTAAATTTCATGGTGGTTACCTTGCTGAAATAAACAATCGGGCTGAGGATAATTACACCACATTTGCAATTTCGAAACTAGGTAGGTATCAGAATATTTAATAATCATTTAACGCTATCAATATCTATTAATTGAATATTCCATTTTGGCAGTTTATTGATTAAGATTAATCCAAACAAAATTTATGTAGGCTATAAGATTACTTCAATCAATTGTCAAACTTGAACATTACGTTGGTCCTGTAGCATCATATCCCACTAATTTTGCTACGTCTTTCGATACATTTTTGTACTGAATAATTTTCACACTTTTTCGCCATATTACATTGTTTAGACTGAGGATCACTGACGAGGGTTAAGTACCCGAAACGTGCATGTCTGGTCCATTCTGCGAATTTATCTGGTTTAAAATGATGCTATCGAATTTGAAGGGGTCCCTGTAAAGTGCGAAACGAAACAAAAACGAAACGAAACGGAACGAAACGAAACAAATCGAAACGAACGAAACAGATCGAAACGTTTTGTTTCGTTTCGTTTTGATCTGTTTCGTTTCGTTTCGATTTGCTTCGTTTCGTTTCGATTTGTTTCGTTTCGTTTCGTTTTTGTTTCATTTCGCACTTTTCAGGGACCCAATTTGAAGACGTTTAACATTTGAACGACTCGGTGAGTGTCACTGCTGGTGGACCAGGAGTCCCCGAGGGCACATGTAGCCAAGTTCGATCAAATTCGGTTGATCGTCTGTCTCTTCAACGCATTTGAAATTTTCTGTTACAAAATTACTTGAAATTTCTAAAACGTGGGTCCTGTTGCATCATATCCCACTAATTTTGCTACGTCTTTCGATACATTTTTGGACTGAATAATTTTCACACATTTTGGCCATATTACATTGTTTAGACTGAGAATCACTGACAAGGGCTAAGTACCCGAAACGTGTATGTCTGGTCCATTCTGCAAATTTACCTGGTCTTAAATGATGCTATCGAATTTGAAGACATTTAACATTCAATTGTAATCATTTCAAAACCCTGATTGATTTTTCCCAAGAAGTTATGTTTACCATCCCCCTTCTGGTACACACTTTCTAATGGAGGCAATACAAAAATCTTAAAACATATTACATATATCAGAGAAAATACAATTTTCCTTCAATTAATAACATTCCAATCAATTTTGACATAAAATTTTAAATGAATTCAATGTTCCAGCTATAGCTACTTTTAACCTAAAAATGACCTTGACCTTTGATGGATGACCGTAAGTGACCTTACTCCAGAAGGGTTATACTATAAAAAAAGACTTTGTGATATAGCTGTACATGTATTTTTTTACATTCCCCTAATGCTAAAAATAAACAAAGGAGAAGGTACGTAATCGGCCCTGTTGTATCCTGAGTAATTCAAATCGTAAAAATTGATCAACTGTGTTTATTTTATTTATCTACAAGATCAGTTACATGTATACATAAAATGCGCTTTTCATCTTGATGCACCCCTAGGAAATTATAGCTCATCAAACCAAGGAAGGATTAACAAATCCGGATTTTTCTCTAGAAATCCACATATATTTTCGAGAATTTCATATAGAGCAAGACAATCTGCTAAAAATAAAAGTAGAAAAATGAATCAATAACCTCCATATCTGTCGATTAAAGGTGAAAAATTAGTAGCAGACGCTCTTGCTCTAGTTGAAAAATGATGATTTGTCTTGCGTAGAATGTATATGGAAAATGCATGGACCACGTCGACACGGCGTTATGACGTCATTATAATGACGTCATTTTATTTACACCGCAGGTGCATGCACTGGCGTGACATATTTAAATCAGGAATCGGTTTTCATTACATGTATTAATAAAACAGATGACTGGCGGGCTAAATAGCGAGCAAAATTTTCACATCATAGTACTAAAACCTTGGATTTTCACATCATTGTACTTGATTAAAAACGGCGAGCGATAGCGAGACGTTGATTTGCTTTTGTTTTGGTTTTTTTTTCAGAACAAGTCCTCTATTCGTGTCTTTTTCAGTTTCATTACTCTTAGTGCCCCTGTTTATTGACCAAAGTATATGGGCTTTTGAGGAAAGAGCAGCATCTTTTGAAAAAAAAAACAACGTATGTGCCGTACTATTTGATCTAAAAGGGTTCCGAATCCCTCCCTCCCCACCCCACCACCACCAACATCACCAACGTTTTCCGCTTTAAAATTATGAAATAGCATATCGATTTTATATTAAAAAAAATATGCCAGCGATTCGATACAAATGTATAACAATTACAAACTGTTCATTTAGTGAACCATGTGCATAATTGGGTGTTTAGGTGAAAGAAAAACCAAACCAAACCAAACCAAATACACACTGTTTTGGAAAAGTACATCACCCTGATATACTGATATACATTAGTTATTATGTATATAAAATTATTAAATCAGTAAACTGAACTGAACACTATAGCCATAAGAAAAATATAGTCTGCGTCTGTCTTTTAGTAGCTTTCTCGCAATCTTGTACCTTCTCGTAAATACATCAATAAATCGAATTTACTCACAGGGGCTACAGTACACAGAGTACAAAATAACCCCCCCCCCCCACTTATAATACATAAACAAAAAATGTTTATGTATTATAAGGGGGGGGGGGGTCGAATGTATATTGTACTCCCTGTGTACTGTAGCCCCTGTTATACACCGTGATTTTATCGAATTCTTTCAGTGGCGCCATCCATCACAGTTTCTTGCAACGGCTGTGATAACTGTATACGCAAGATTTATTCTATTTATTTTTCATTTTATGTTTTATTCGTATATTCCTCATTCATTAATTGCAGCTAGATACATATAAATGTACATAAATTAAACAAACTAAAATTCATTTTAAATTAATGCTTATTGACGTATTTACATGGGCGTTTTGGGCGCCACCACCAAAAAAAAAATTGGTATGTAGGGTACATTTGCATTAGTTGGGCTTATACTTGAGTTTTGATGTCGAACGTTCGTAAAATTATTTTCTCGCTCCCGGCCTCTCGCCACGTAACTGTTTGTTCTTTGCATATGAAATTGCTCTAAAAGAAACTCCGACTTTTTCTGATAATTATACTAAGTAAGTCGACATACCTTTAATTACAGCAAGGGGTGTGTGACCCTCCCTCCCCCCCCTAAAAATTGCTGGCTTGCTTTGCTCATCAGATTATTCTCGATCATAAAATATAGTTTTTCATAACAATCCAATAACCATGATACAGATTTCAAATGGCTATTTCAATACTGACTTCATCAAGTAAAACGGTCAATCGCAGCAAGATAATTTTCAGTCCCCCTCCAGGAACGCCCTGGACCCCTTGGACAGGGACTCTAGTCGCTCTTCCAGACTCATGCATTGATTTCTGATATTCACTACATCCACCATCTCAAATTTAAGCGGTAATATATCTGTCTTTTCGTTCGTTTGAATGATTGTGTAATATATGCACGGATATGATTTTTAAAAACATCGTAATTCCCTTAAATTATCGAATCAGTTATAGCATTTAAATGAGGCAGTCTCCACGAATAACACAAAAGCTAAAAGACGACGTACAATACTTTATCAATCGCAGATTTTCGAGGATTCATGAAATCGTTTCATGGCAAAAACTTGAGCAAAACAATCATTATGAATAATGTAAGAATACAGCAATTTGTTATCTGACAACGTTATATCACGACGTGATCATAACATCACATGACGTCAAAGTCAGTGGAGCAGAAAGCTCACCTACGTGTTTTCAAATTGCTATAAAATCGCAATGGAATATCCGATTCTCAAAATTTAAACTGATTTACATTCTATATATATTTTTTTTCATTGTTCAAAGTTTGCTTCATTTCTGAGATAGGGCCGATTTTAGCCCATAACGCACCTTCTCCTTTGAATGAGTTGTTTAGATGATATGAGTTGGGACGGACGGACAGAAAGACAAACGGACACGACACAGACAGGGTTCCCCCGATTTTTTTTTTCGGGGAGCATAGTAAGCATTAAAGAAAGAAAGGAATCTTCCAGACCATTCGATTTCAGCAACAACAACAAACACATACTGAGTAGACATGCACAGCAAGATACTAAGATTTGACAAGGAACACAAAATACAACTTAGAAAAATTCAACACAAAAGATTACCCATAAAATAACGAGACCAATGGGTAATCGGTGCCTATTTATGACGGTGTGGTTATTCATAAAACATGCGCACAGTAATTCCACTCTCGAAGAACGCACACTTGTGGTGTAACATAACTTCATCTTATTAAGATGACCATAGAAAGAAGACAGCAAAAAGAAGGGGTGCAAGCAACACACAGATGAATGGATATAAACACAGAGCGCATGCGGAAAACAATCCGTGCTCTGCTGGTTGTAGCGAGCTCTTTCACCTTATCACACGAGGAGTCCGATCGACATTCCGAAAGGACAGGAGGTCGGGTTCCTGTATTGGAAAGGGTCCGTCATGGAGTCCTGACGTCATAGTCAGAGTGCATTTCTTTGAATGCGCAGGTACATTGCTGTACACTCGTCAAGTACCATGTCACATGATCGTCTGGAGACAGTAACACTAACAATCTTACCTTAGATACCAAAATCGACACTTTTTAAGTCAATGAACATCGTTTGATTGCAATACGATCGACATCTTATTTATACTTAGCACTGTAAAGAAAGTACAGAACTTTCACACATGCGCTAAACTCTGTTTGTTATTAATGAAGGTAATTTTTGGTTTTGGATCGGTGGTACCGACTTTGGAAACGAGGGACATTATCATTGGGACCAATCTGGAAAGACTGTGACTTACGCGGATTGGAGCAGCGGGGAACCTAACGGGAAATATGATCAAAATTGCTTGATAAAAAATGGATTGAAACACAATGGTCAGTCATGGAACACCATACAATGTGATACCGCGTCTTCATATTTGTGCGAGAAGAATTAAGTGATCAATAAATAAAAGTTAATGATTACTTGTATGTCTTGTTACAGTTTTACTTTAACTAAATCCATCGAGAAATTAAAAATATGGATAATGACCATATCCCTGTATACAGCACAAACTCGATAACTCAGAAAATCAGATACCGAAGGCATACAAAATCAGGATAAAACAGGAACCAAAGCAAACAAACAAAAACCTCCACCATATGAAAAGAACCGAACTCCCGATATGGGAGTCAATCTTCTACGCATGCGTCCGATTTCAGTTCCGCTTTTCTTCATTTTGAAATCTACCTCTGCCGTCATCGCCTATTGTTTGTCTGCAAGATTCTTGCAGACTTGAACTGGGGCTTCATATTTGTAAATTAAGTATTGCAAGTATATACCATCAGGTTTGACTACATTTCTGAGGTATATAGTGTACATGTAACGTTTTTCTTTCGATGCAATAAGATGCAGTATCAGGGATTCTTTCTTCATTCGCACATTGCCAACATAATCAGCAGAGCGAGAAGTTTCCAGTAAAAATACAAATTCTAGCTATAAATCTAAACATACCCTCTTTAGACATGAGTCTTGTATAAATTTTCCTACATCAAGAATAGAATCGCTTCCTTCATTGCCCTTTTACTCGTCCCTAAACACTCAAATATGTGTCTCTGGCTTTGAATATTTCGCAATGTTTACGTCAGAAGTTCGAATGACTTCATTTTGACGACATGCCGTACCTGCGATGCCTCTCGGGTTTTATCATTGCGTGAAATGGCGTAGGAAAATAGCGATGACGGCAAGGTTATATTGCAAGCCTGTG
This sequence comes from Pinctada imbricata, assembly GCA_033119305.1. Classification (NCBI taxonomy): domain Eukaryota; kingdom Metazoa; phylum Mollusca; class Bivalvia; order Pterioida; family Pteriidae; genus Pinctada; species Pinctada imbricata. Next base: position 10,252,898 of record VSWD01000007.1, read on the forward strand.
TCGCCTATGACCTTGTTGCAAGTTGATATGGGAGTGAGACCAGGTGCCCAGGAAGAGTAAGTATCTCCTCCTTGCATGCAAATTACATGTAGCATATCCAAAAACAGGAATGAAATAAAACAAACAAAAAACTCCATCACACGAAACTCCCCATAAGAGAGTGAGGCAAAATATATATAAAGAGTCAGCACCTCCTGCTTGCATGCAACACTCGTCGCTTCCATTCGGCAGTTCTGGTTACTTCCATTTCGAAAGATACAAGTATTTTCTGTGGTTGGATGGTTCAAATGGTCTAAGGGAGAATATCATGCATCTGTCTTGACAATTAGATATCATATCGTATGGCGAGTTCCCCGTATCGACCATCGATCTTTATTTGTGACAATGTTAGTCGGTCACAAACCTATCCCTGACTGAAAAGCTTATTTAAAAAACGCCTAGCTCCAAGAACGAAATCTGTACACTTTGTACTTGCTGTGACATATGACAAAGTATCAATTGAGGTATGAACAGGCTATAAGCAGGCGATGAAAGAAAGTTGTCACTCAGAAAAAAAAAATAGTTTGTGATACTATAATTATAGTAGCTATATATATATATATATATATATATATATAAAGAGCACAAAAGTGGTGCGAGAGACTCACGAGATTAAATTAATTTACCTCAAATTTTCAGAGCACCTCGGCTCCTTCTTCAGGAGACACTCAGAACATACATTCAGAAAAAAAAAATGAAAAAGGAAAAGAAAAAAAAATGATGATTTTTTTTCTTTTCCTTTTTCATTTTTTTTTTTCTGAATGTATGTTCTGAGTGTCTCCTGAAGAAGGAGCCGAGGTGCTCTGAAAATTTGAGGTAAATTAATTTAATGTCGTGAGTCTCTCGCACCACTTTTGTGCTCTTTATATCTTTTTTCTGCGAGAGACATGCATTAGCCTTTGGGCCGATCCGACATTTTCTGAATACTTAACGTTGTTGTTTATTTTTTTTCCTGTGCTTTTTATATATATATATATATATATACATATATGTTTGTTAAAGATAAACATCAAATATGTTCCTATCAGATATTTAGTCTCAAACTCAAAAAGGCAAGACAAAATCATGCGAATTTCCATTGGAATGGTTGCAAACCTCAGAATACATGTAACATTCCGACCAAGCTAGTGCAAGGGGAGAGTCAGCTTCCCGTCACGTCTCGCAACAGCTCCTTGAAAACTAATCAAATTCAGTATTTGTCTCGATGAACATATTGATGTGCATATAATATCGGGAAAATATATCTTATGATGGCAGCCATTCGATCGCAGATCAGAATGTCATGGATCATTCTGAAAAGGGGATCTGATATGTTTTTTTTTTCTATTATATCCTTTTAGATTGTTTATGTGGCCATCAGTCTTGTGGGACAGCATTATGTCCAAGTAAGGAAGCAGCAATTTGATTATGGGTAGGGTGGAGGCAGGAAGACTATTGCCAGCCGAAAAACAAATTAAGCCATTCTAATCGCCGGGAATTATTTTCCGATGGCCCTGTGGGCCGGATTCTTTTTTTAATTTCCAATGTTGAAAATTACTCTTACAGTTTAAATTATTCAGCGGAATTTGTCGGCATCTCTTGTTAATGTTGTCCTAAGACACTGATGGTCACATGAACACCCCACTCTATGACAAAGGTGACGACTTCAATTTCAGCATTACAACCTTTCCTTTTCTGAGTAGCAACATCCCTTCATCGCCTGCTTATGGCGTGTTCATATCTCAGTTGATACGCTATGCCAGAGCAAGTACCAAATATACGGATTTTGTTCTGAGAGCTTGGCGTCTTTCAGATAAGCTTCTCTGTCAGGGATATGTTTCTGACCGACTAACATCGTCACTGAGGAAGTTCTACGGTCGATATGGGGAACTCGTCATACCCTCTGATGTCCCACTTTCCAGAATGGTGGATGATATTCTGTCATAGACCATTTGAACCATCCAACCAAAGATTGTATTCTATATCTTCCAAAATGGAAGTAACTGGATGTGACAGTTCTACTGAATTGAAGCGACGGGTGTTGCATGCAAGCAGGAGATGCTTACTCTTCCCGGGCACCTGGTCTCACTCTCATATCGGGAGTTCGCTTCTTTTCATATGGTGGAGGTTTTTGTTTGTTTGCTTTGGTTCCTGTTTTATCCTGATTTTGTATGCCTTCGGTTTTCTGATTTTCTTGGTTATCGATTTTGTGCTGTAAACAGGGATATGGTCATTATCCATATCTGCCATCGCTAGCAACTGACACTTCTTTTTATTTTTGGAATGGCATATGAAACCTATAATATTTTCACTTAAATGATACTCATATTTATGATATATATTGTGCTAATGAATTTTGAATTAGAGCTGTTTCACTTTTACTTGTACTTAGTTTATGACACACAAAAAAGTATTTACCGGGCAAGTAAAAGGGTAGGAAGAGAGGTATGTGTTCAACGAAATGGAATGATATCAAGCATTACCACCCTGCATTCACCCAGCGAAATAAACCCTCAAGAAAGTGACGCATAAATGGCATCATACAAACTCCAAAACGCAAAAAGACACAACGATATTCACTAGAACATCATCCAAAACAATCGTAACAGACGTATAGAAACATTAAACATTGATGATAACACATAAAAGGAAGGATACCAATGTACACCCGGCGCCGACTTTGGACGGCCATCTGCTTTTAGCAAATGGTGTGGTTATCCGGATTACGTGCGTACAACCCTCCCACTTATCTGGATACACAGAGGTCTCCATAGACACACAATTGTTGTATAAACATAAAACTTCTCACTGTAAGAAACTTGCAACAAGGTCATAGGCGACACAGGCTTGCAATATAACCTTGCCGTCATCGCTATTTTCTTACGCCTTTTCATGCAATGATAAAACCAGAGAGGCATCGCAGGTACGGCATGTCGTCACAGTGACGTCATTCGGACTTCTGACGTAAACAATGCGAAAGATTCAAAGACAGAGGCACATATTTGAGTGTTTAGTGGCGAGTAAATGGGCAATGAAGGAAACAATTCTTATCTTGATGTAGGAAAATTTATACAAGACTCATGTCTAAAGATAGTAGGTTTCGATTTATAGCTAGAATTTGTATTTTTATTTGGGACTTCTCGCTCAGCTGATCGTTTTGGCAACGTACAAATAAAGAAAAAATCCCTGATACTGCATCGTATTGCATCGAAAGAAAAGCATTGCATGTATATTGTATACCTCAGAAGTGTAGTCAAACCTGCTGGTATATACTTGCAATACTTAATTTACAAATATGAAGCCCCAGTTCCAGTCTGCAAGAATCTTGCAGACAAACAATAGGCGATGACGGCAGAGGTAGATTTCAAAGTGAAGAAAAGTGGAACTGAAATCGGACGCATGCGTGGGAGATTGCACTGTAAGGTGACATCACAAACAAGATAGTTTAACGCAACGGCCTCTTGTAACACATATTCTATGTAAATTGATCTAAAAAATTCTATGGCATGCGATTTCATGATCCGGATTTATTTTGCCGGCACTTCGGGCAGGATTTTCCCCTAATATTTTGATCCGGACATTTTTCATTTTTTGGCAAAATTTTCCTGCCCCTCCAACATAAAATCATATAGTAACTGTTGCTCCCTAAGTTGCTGAATTATTTGTCTCCTTAGTTTCTTTTTCTTCAAGCTCCGAAGGATAGATTCTGCAAAGGTTATCCGCGAATTTTGGATTATTGATGTGCAGCACATTGTCTATATATCTGTAGGTAAATGTAAAGTCAGAAGCTACATGTAAGAACAATTTACCTTCAGAGACCAAAGACCGAATGGATAAAGCTTCGTACGAGTAAAGAAAAGATGTCAGCAAGGAGTTGGGGGGGGGGGGGCACGATTGGTTCCCAGTGGATTCCGACAGTTTGATTGATATGATTTAGCTGTATAGTCACACATGTGTAATCATGTTAAACGTCTTTATATTCAATAGCATAATTTAAAACCTGATAAATGTACAGCATAGGCCAGACATGCACGTTTCGGGTACTAAACCCTCGTCAGTGATCCTCAGTCTAAACAATGTAATATGGCCAAAAAGTATGAAAATTATTATGTCCAAAAATACATCCATGCTTCATAAGTCTGTATGATCATCGTTTATCATATTCATGTCTTACATGTAAATTCTGAGATTTCATTTCATTATAGAATATTTGTTGTACAAGTCAAAATAAGGCAACATGAACTTTCCACAAAGAAGCAAAAGTTAATCAGCAATAAAGATGAGGTAAGATGACGAGGAAGATTTCGATATCCTGTATTTTAGCAACATTCGTCACTAAAGGATCAAACTGGGGACTATGTCGAATTAGAAGATATTTCTGCATTTTGCTTTCCTTGTATCGTTTACAAGATAAGTTGCTTGAAAAAATTAGAAGAGTCCCCGAGGGCACATCAAGAGTCCCCGAGGGCACATGTAGCCAAGTTCGATCAATTTCGGTTGGTCGTTTCTTCAAACGCATTTGAAAATTTCTGTTTACAAAATTCTCCTAAATTTCTTAAACCTTGGTCCTGTAGCATCATATCTAAGCCATTTTGCTACGTCTTCCGGTATATTTAGGGCATAATTTTCACAGATTTTAGTCATATTTCATTGTTTAGATCGAGGATCACTGACGAGGGTTTATTATCCGAAACGTGCATGTCTGGTCCATGCTGTAAATTTATCTGCTCTGAATTGATGCTTATGAATTTGAAGACGTTAATCATCTGTACAACTTGATGAGTGTCACTGCTGGTGGGAAAAGAGTCCCCGAGGGCACATGTAGCCAAGTTCGATCAATTTCGGTTGGTTGTTTCTTCAAACGCATTTGAAAATTCCTGTTTACAAAATTCTCTTAAATTTCTAAAACCTGTGTCCTGTAGCATCATATCTAAGCCATTTTGCTAGGTCTGTAGGTATATTTAGGGTATAATTTTAACAGATTTTGGTCATATTTTATTCTTAAGATTGAGGATTACTGACGAGGGTTTATTATCCGAAACGTGCATGTCTGGTCCATGCTGTAAATTTATCTGCTCTAAAATGATGCTAATTAATTTGAAGACGTCAATCATTTGTACCACTTGGTGAGTGTCACTGCTGGTGGATCAAGATTCCCCGAGGGCACATGTAGCTAAGTTCGATCAATTATGGTTGGTCATTTCTTCAAAGCATTTGAAAAATTCTGTTTAAAAAATTCTCTTAAATTTCTAAAACTCGGGTCCTGTAGCATCATATCCCAGCCATTGTGCTACGTCTTTCGATACATTTAGGGCATAATTTTCACAGATTTTGGTCATATTCCATTGTTTAGATTGAGGATCACTGACGAGGTTTTATTATCCGAAACGTGCATGTCTGGTCTATGCTGTAAATTTATCTGCTCTAAAATGATGCTAATGAATTTGAAGACGTTAATCACATATGGAATAGTTATTCTCTCTCTCTCTCTCTCTCTCTCTCTCTCTCTCTCTCTCTCTCTCTGGTCACTTTTTGTTTGTTCGTTCGTTTGGATTTTTTATTAGGAAATTCTAATGATGTTGTCTTACCTTCACAACTTTGGAACCGACTAACTGATGGGTACCTTTTGATGTCTTTTGTTAATTTTGCTTTAAACATGTTAAATGTGAAACAGAGTTGTTCATACGCTTACTTTTGTTAACAACACTACTTCATATTAGCTCTAAAAATGTGATTGAAAGCGAACCATTCATCTGAAATCATAATACAAACACGATTATCAACTATTAAAAAAATGATGAGGAGAAATTTCCGACCAATTGTAACATGATGACGGTGCAGTAATAACAGATGAACTATCTCTCTCTTGATACAAGGTAGAGCAAATAAAAAGACAGAGACTATAACGTCACTACTTTATACTCTGAAAGGCAACACTTTCTATATGAATATTCTCTACAGTGTCTAAAAAGTATCTAAGGAAGTATCTCAAATTATTATTCAGAAAATTAGGTATCAAAGCTTCGCTGCAGGTGAACATCATTCAAGACGAGACGTTTTCGAACTACTGCATCGTGGGTGTGCTATACTTAATCATGCATGCGTCTTCTTAGTTTTCCATCGGATAAAATAATGGACGGAATCATTGAAGAATATTTATTCATTTTATTTTGAATGTGCAATCAAGTAACATATATTCAAAATGAAACATCTTCATATCATGTATCAGATATTATACACTAAGATTAATAAAGTTCACAGATAAGAATGTGCATTCTGTAACGTACATGTAGGGTTAGGAGAAAGAAATGTCGATTTCAGTCCTTGCTCTGCAATTGATTTTCATTATAAGTAAGTGTTTAATTTTACCTAATCTTTTATTATTCGTGCATTTCCTATACTATTTCTTAATAAAAGCAAAATAATAAATGACAAAAACCTGATATTTCTGAATGGTTCATTCTGATATACCAACTTTCAATCTTCTTAGAAATCAACTTTTCTTAGTGGAATGTTCAAATGGAAATTCTGATTATTTTGCCTTACCTACTGAATACATGTCAATGACGGATTCATCTTCGATAAATAACATTATTTTATATCAAGCATCAGTTATAGCGTTCAACTGTACATCACCATGGAAGCCTCTTCATGGGAAGTCATGTTATAGAATGTTCTACAATGAATGGTTATCTTGGAATGAGGCACAGGTAGAGTGATTGTTTGATAATGTAGAATTACCAATAATGGAATATATTTTCTAGGACAGTGACTCCAATGCACAACACGCGCTTCGCATAAACAAACGTCCCTCCAGCAAAGTATGAAGAAACAGAGGTTATCCTACAGCGAAAACACGACTAGTTACCACCCAAGCATGACCAAACAGTTTTTTTTTAAACATGCAAAAGAAACATATTTCTAATAGGTGAGGGGATCTCCAACCAGACCCTGTTGCAGTACCAACAACAAAACACCCGATGTGAAAACACAAAGACGAGCACACGGAGAGACGAAAAGAAACATACGACATATAAACAGTAAACACAAAAGACTATACATAAACCAACGAGACCAATTGGCAACCGGTGCCGACTATGGACGGCCATTTTCGAAACAAGTACATGTAGTTCATGGTGTGGTTATCCTGGATTACGTGCGCACAACCCTCTGACTTATTCGATTTCCCAAAGGTCTTGAAGAACGTACAATTATGGTGTAAAACAACCTCTTCACAATTGGATGACCACACACAAACAAGACTGCAAAAGACAGGGGCCAAAGCAATCGGATGAATATGTAGATGGATATAAAAAGAGGACGTATGTAATGCAGTCCGTGCTCTGCCTGATGTAGCGAGCTCATGTATATTATTACCCGAGGAGGCCGATTGACATTCAGAGAAGACAGGTGGTCAGGGCCCTGTCTTATCAAAAGTGGTTTGGACCGTCTTAGAGTCCCGTCGTCACAGTCAGTCAGAGTGCAAGTCTTAAGAATGCGCTGGTACAATACTAGATTGGTCAAGTACCAAGCCTAGTGTCCGTCTGGTGACATTTGGATCATATCCACGGTATAAAGGGCGTTCAATGATTCTGACGCATTTTTATGGTAATGTTGTCTACCCTTGTTCCTTCTAATTTTGTTTAGCATATCACCATAAAAGGCAGGTCGTGTAACACCCAAAGTAATGTACTCTAATATTTATTTAAACGTTAACTCCAATTTTGAATGCAATAGTGTACGGTCTTATTGCTTCTCATAACATAAAGCATCATCTTCCATCAACATTTCAGATTCACTGTGAAATGGAGAATGGTGCACATTTACTATCACTAGACAGTGCCCAGGAAGAGGAGGCTATAGCTGACCTTATGAAAAAGAAATACAGTACGTTTATTATATATATAAAATATATATAAGTGTTTTATTATTACTCATAAATGATTCTTTTAGTCTTCTGTTCAATTAAAGATATATATTTGGGAGGAAAGGTCTCCCAGCAAATTGTCGGAATTCCAATGGGGGTTAATTGTGCTTCACTCCTTGCCGACATTTTCCTTTACTCGTAGGAAGTTGAGTCATTCAATCTTTGCTCTCTGAATGGAAAAAGATACGTAGCTTCTGACTTCAACTTCACTTACAGATACATAGACGATGTGTTGTTCATAAATAATCAAAAATTCGCCGACGGATGGTCACATGAACACCTCACTCTATGACAAACATGACAACTTCATTTTCAGCATCACAAACTTTCCTTTTCTGAGTAGCATCATCCCTTCATCGCCTGCTGATGGCGTGTTCATATCTCAGTTGATACGCTATTCGAGAGAAAGTACCAAATATACAAATTTAATTCTGAGAGCTAGGCGTCTTTCAGATAAGCTTCTCAGTCAAGCATACGTTTGTGACCGACTAACATCGTCACTGAGGAAGTTCTACGGTAGATATTGGTAACTCGTCATATACTATGGTGTCCCATTCTCCAGAATGGTTGATGATATGTTGTCATAGACCATCTGAACCATCCAACCAAGATTATACTCTATATCTTCCGAAATGGAAGTAACCGGATGTGACAATTATACCGAATTGAAGCGGCGGGTGTTGAATGCAAGCAGGAGATGCTGACTCTTCCTGGGCACCTGGTCTCACTCCCATATCGGAAGTTCGCTTCTTTTCATGTGTTGGAGGTTTTTGTTTGTTTGCTTTGGCTCCTCTTCTATCCTGATTTTGTATGCCTTCGGTTTCTGATTTTTGAATTATCGATTTTGAGCTCTATATAGGGGTATGGTCATTATCGATATTTGCCAGATATCAAGTGCAACACCCTTCACTTCAATTCGACAGAAATATTTCATCCAGTGATACAGATGTCAGTACATAAAATATAGATATTAACGGTCGGCATAAAGAAATACGGCTGCGCGATACTTGCAAAATCTGCAAAGTATGTCATAACAAAGTGCACGGGTAAAACTTAAAATAAAACATTACGTCTTGTCATGTAGAATGTTAATACTGCATTGCCAAAGATCACAGAAACGAAGAATAAAAATAAAATCAGAGAAAGGTGGGTATCTCCAACAACACTCGGTTGCAGCACCCACAGCAAAACTCCAAAAACACCCAATGAAAAAACACAGAACAGACGGCCACAGAAAGAGACGCAAAATGGACAAGGAACACCAACTCACACCATAGAAACAGTAAACATAAAAAACAGCACATAAACCGACGAGACCAATGGGCAACCGGTTCCGACTAAGACGCCCATCTGCCACGTAAGTAGCAGGCGGTGTGGTTATCCAGGATTACGTGCGCACAACCCTCCCACTATTCCCATTTCCCAGAAGTCTCGAAGAACGCACAATTATGGTGTAAAGCAAACTCCTCAGTGTTAGATGACCATATACAAACAAGACCGTAAAACACAGGGGTCCAAGCAACACAGATGAATATGTAAATGGATATTAAAAGAGGACTCTGCAAGATTTAGCGAGCTCATATATGTTATCAAAAGCACGGTTTTGTACATATGAATATACACGTGAAATATGAAAGCCTTTCCACTTAAAAAAGGTCATATCAAATTATTTGCTTGAGATATGATTACGGAAAAGTATAAATATGAAAATAATAACGCAAACGAAAGACCATGCATAGTATCATGCCAATGTCATGCTTAACTTTGACGAACTATAATTGTACAAAGTTGGACAAACGCGAAAGTTTTATATAAATTCAAAACTTTTGCTTTTTGTTTTAGCTTTTAATATTTGGATTGGAGCTACCGATTTTGGCAACGAAGGGAACTGGAAATGGATCTCTACGGGAAAAAATGTCCAATATACCAACTGGAGTCAAGGGCAACCAGGAAAGAATTTTTTCAAAAACTGCGCCTTTTATGGACACTATTCTCATTACAAATGGAGTACAGAAGCTTGCGACGCATTACATCATTTCATATGCGAAAAATAAGTATTGCATTGGACACCAGAAACTTAGATAGAGTTGGTCATTGTATGAATTTTTCCCATTTGATTGGTTGTGTATATACTTCCAATCTCTATGTAAAATCCAAGGTGGATTCAACATCTCATCTTGTCTTGTACTGTAGTTTGTAAAAGTACGCTACTTGTACTTGTAACTTATAATATCAAAAGATGTAATCGAATTAAAGGAGATTAACATCTTAGCACCATCCTTCCAATGATATTTTGGTCATAGTTTTCATTTAATTATGCTACAGAATCTATCCTACACAGATTTTAGAGCCACGCACTTTCTGCAGAGACAATGAACGAATAAAATTTTAAATAAATCCAGAGGGTGCTAATTACTGAAAAAAAACATTTGGTTGTATAAAAAGAATACTTCGGTATTTGGTAAGTACCACTGATGAGGATTTACTATCAGAAACAAGTGTCTTGTGCACTTCAATGAGTTTGAATGTTTTTTTCAAGAAGGTGAGAGTTTCGAACACTTCCGTACTATTATTGTTATCACACATTTCCTTTTCCTTTTGTTCCCCGTGACAAGATGTTTAAGATGTAATACTTACTTCTTTCCAGTGCCGTCTGATAGAAGCTTTGTTTTGGCTCTTTTTTATTACTTTGTTATTTCAGATACTTGTCATAATATCTAAAAATATCATCGAAATTTAAGGAGGTTAATATCTTAGCTCTATCCCTCCAATGCAATTTTTTTTTTCATAAATTTTATGTTACTACCTTGAATTCTATAAATAGAAGCAGCGAGTGCTACTGAAATCATTTTGATTTGTCAAAAAAAACACTTTCGCATTTAATAAAAAGAAGGGAGGAGATCTCCAACAAGACCCCGTTGCAGCATCAACAGTAAAACACCAAAACACCCGATGCAAAAACGCAAAGTACGACTGATGAGGGTTTTCTATCCGAAACACGTATCTTGTGCATTTGAATTGGTTTGAAATTTTCTTCGAGAAGGTAACACTTCTGTGTTACTGTTACCTACAACTTTGATTTACAACTATGCGTAAGCCAGCTCTATACCTTCCTGAAGAAAATTTCAAACTTATTTATTATGCACCAGACACGTTTTTCGGATATTACATCCTCATCAGTGATGCTTTGATTTCGACGATCTTTTCATTTTTTCTTTGGCAAAAGAACAAGTTTCCGAAATAGCAATGAAATATCTATGATACAAAAATGATAAAGAGTTAAAGCAAAGCTTTCATGCGACAGAGCGGGAAAGAAGTAGTTAATACACTTCAAAACATCAAGTCGCGGGGAACAATGATAACTGCTCCACACACTGCTCAGGAAATGAGTGTCTATTTAAATTCTACTGAAGTGATCCAAGTCTTTACCTTCCTGAAGAAAATTTGAAACCAATTCATTATGCACAAGACTATTTCAATCCTACTGAAGTGATCCAAGTCTTCACCTTCCTGAAGAAAATTTGAAACCTATCCATTATGCACAAGACAAGTATTTTTGGATATCAAATCCTCATCAGTGATGTTTCTAGCCAAAGTAATTTTGAGGAATAGCTAACATTCATTTCAGTAGCGCCCTCTGGTTTTATTCGTTGAATTTAGATTTGTGCATTTACGTTACAGATAGTGCGTGGCTCAAAATATTCTGTAGGCTCGATTCAGTAGCATATTCAAAATAGCATTAGAGGGATGGCGCTAAGATGATGAACCTCTTTGATTTCGATGATGTTTTGCTTCGTTATGTGCGTATGATATATATGTCTGGTGCCCAAGCTGTATTACAGCAAATTATATTCCATGACCATTGCCAGATAAGCTCGTTCTATAATTATCGTTGTAGATATAGAACCCTGATGACAATATCTTGCAATAATCAAAATTTCAAAACTTCAAACAACGGAACACAAACCAATCTCAATCTGCTTTACATCTCGGAGATTTTGCATTGACAGACGTGTGCTGTTAGAGAGGTTTTCCCACCTCTAGCTTGCTAGGGGTCCGTTGATGCTCAATTTGGTGCTCTATTGTGAGTGCTGTTGAGATTATCGTCAGGATCTTCTTCAACTCATTTGTTAAACATGCAAGGAGAAGGTACGTTATGGGCCAAAATCGGCCCTATCTGAGAAATGAAGCAAACTTTGAACAATGAAAATACAAGATTAACAGAATGTAAATCAGATTAAATTTTGAAAATCGAATATTCCGTTGCGATTTTACAGCAATTTGAAAACACGTAGGTAAGCTTTCTGTTTCAATGATTTTGACGTCATGTGACGTTATGATCACGTCGTGATATAACGTTGTCAGATAACAAATTGCTGTATTCTTACATTATTCATAATGATTGTTTTGCTCAAGTTTTTGCCATGAAACGATTTCATGAATCCTCGAAAATCTGCGATTGATAAAGTATTGTACGTCGTCTTTTAGCTTCTGGGTTATTCTTGGAGACTGTCTCATTTTAATGCTATAACTAATTCTAGAATTTAAGGGAATTACGATGTTTTTAAAAATCATATCCGTGCATATATTACAGTCATTCAAACGAAGGAAAAGACAGAGATATTACCGCTTCGATTTGAGATGGGGGGGATGTAGTGGATATCAGAAAGTCAATGAGTCTGGGAGAGCGACTAGGGTCCCTGTCCAAGGGGTCCAGGGCGTTCCTGAAGGGGGACGGAAAATTATCTTGCGGCGATTGACCGTTTTGCTTGATGAAGGCTGTATTGAAATAGCCATTTGAAATCTTTATCATGGTTATTGGATTGTTATGAAAAACTATATTTTATGATCGAGAATTATCTGATGAGCAAAGCAAGCCAGCGATTTTTAGGGGGGAGGGTCACACACCCCTTGTTGTAAGGGTATGTTGACTTCCTTAGTATAATTATCAGAAAAAGCTGGAGTTTCTTTTAGAGCAATTTGATATGCAAAGAACAAACAGTTACGTGGCGCGAGCGGCCGGGAGCGAGAAATAATTTTCCGAACGTTCGACATGAAAACTTAAGTATAAGCCCACCTAATGCGAATGTACCTTACTTACCTTTTTTTGTTTTTTTTTTTTTTTGTTTTGTTTTGTTTTTTTTTTGTGGTGGCGCCCAAAACGCCCATCTAAAATCTAAATACGTTGATAAGCATTAATTTAAAATGAACCTTCGTTTGTTTAATATATTTATATTTTATCACGCCTCAGACAAAAATGTTGGAATCTGATTGGTCAGATCATGGTCACATGACGCCGTGAAAAAAGCCGTATCAAGCTTGTAAATCCGTATCGGGCGAGTAGTTTATTATGACGTCGTGAATTTTATGATACAGAGACCCCCACACATACAGTAAGAGGTCTTCGACGTGATAAATTCGTTACACTGTTAGTTAGTGACCTGATACGGAAAATACATGGTGTGAAAAGAAAACCCGTATCGGGATACGGTTTTTCTTTTCACACCATGTATTTTACCGTATCAGGTCACTAACTAACCGTGTAACTAATAATATCTAGCTGCAATTAATGAATTAGGAATATACGAATAAAACATAAAATGAAACAAATAAATAGAATAAATTTTGCGTATACAGTTATCACAGCCGTTGCAAGAAACTGTAATAGATGGCGCCACTGAAAGAATTCGATAAAATCACGATGAATAACAGGGGCTACAGTACACAGGGAGTACAATATAAATACGACCCCCTTATAATACATAAATATTTTTTGTTTATGTATTATAAGTGGGGGGGATTTATTTTGTACTCTGTGTACTGTAGCCCCTGCGACAGTAAATTTCGATAAATTTATTGATTTATTTACGAGAAGTCACAAGATTGCGAGAAAGCTACCAAAAGACAGATGCAGACTATTTTTTTCTGTTCAAATCCATTTACTGATTTAATCATTTTATATACATAATACCTAATGTATATCAGGGTGATGTACTTTTCCAAAACAGTGTGTATTTGGTTTGGTTTGGTTTTTCTTTCATCTAAACACCCAAAAATGCACATGATTCACTAAATGAACAGTTTGTAATTGTTTTACATTTTGTATCGAATCGCTGGCATATTCTTTATATATATATAAAATCGATATGCTATTTCATAATTTAAAAGCGGGAAACGTTGGTGATGTTGGTGGTGGTGGGGTGGGGAGAGAGGGATTCGGAACCCTTTTAGATCAAATAGTATGGCACACACGTTTTTTGTTCAAAAGATGCTGCGCTTTCCTCAAAAGCCCATATACATTTCACTTTGGTCAGTAAACAGGGGCACTAGGAGTAATGAAACTGAAAAAGATACGAATAGAGGACTTGTTCTGAAAAAAAAAAACAAAAACAATTCAACGTCTCGCTATCGCTCGCCATTTTTAGCTCGCCGGGACGAAAAAGTCTGGAGAGCTAATGCCATACCCTCGGCGTCGTCGTCGTTGTCGTCGTCGTCCGTAGACAAAACTTTAATCTGGGCTATATCTCTTGAACTATTAGGGGTAGGGCTTTGATATTTCAACACAGTTGATTAATTTTCACGATTTGAATTTCTCAGGAAACAACAGGGCCGATATGGGGTCTTAATGTACCTTCTCCTTTGTGAAGTAAATAGAATCTCCATAAAGAATGATTTGTCCAGATAGTAAATATATGCTTCGACAGAATGAAACGCTCTTTCAACATTTTCGACATCAACATCGACAACATTTTTGTTGTGTTTAGAGTATAGGTCTTCCAGCAAATTGTCGGAATTCCAATGGGGACCATTTGTGCCCCACTCCTTGCCGACATTTTCCTTTACTCGTACGAAGCTGAATTCATTCAATCTTTGGTCGTTGAAGGGAAAACATACTTAGCTTCTGACTTCAACTTCACTTACAGATACATAGACGATGTGTTGTCCATCAATAATCCAAAATTCGCGCGGATTACCTGAGCAGTATCTATCCTTCGGAGCTTGAAGTCGAAGAAACTACAGAGGCAAATAATTCAGCATCCTATTTGGATTTGGACATAATGTTGTCCTACGACACTGATGGTCACATGAACTCCTCACTCTATCACAAACGTGACGACTTCAATTTCAGCATCACAAACTTTCCTTTTCTGAGTAGCAACATCCCTTCATCGCCTGCTTATGGCGTGTTCATATCTCAGTTTATACGCTATGCCAGAGCAAGTGCCAAATATACGGATTTTGTTCTGAGAACTAGGCGTCTTTCCGATAAGCTTCTCAGTCAGGGATATGTTTGTGACCGACTAACATCGTCACTGAGGAAGTTCTATGGTCGATATGGGGAACTCGTCATACACTATGATGTCCCACTCTCCAGAATGGTGGTTGATATTCTGTCATAGACCATTTGAACCATCCAACCAAAGATTGTACTCTATGTCTTCCGAAATGGAAGTAACCGGATGTGACAGTTCTAACGAATTGAAGCGCCGAGTATTGCATGCAAGCAGGAGATGCTTACTCTTCCTGGGCACCTGGTCTCACTCCCATATCGGGAGTTCGCTTCTTTTCACGTGTTTGAGGTTTTTGTTTGTTTGCGTTGGTTCCTCTTTTATCCTGATTTTGTATGCCTTCGGTTTCTGATTTTCTGAATTATCGATTTTGTGCTTTATATAGGGATATGGTCATTATCCATATTTTTCATCTTTCATATCAGAGGGTTATCAAATCGAGAAAGACCTTTTTCATATTGTTTTGATAGGAAGACGTGTTATTTGTAAAGCATATTAAACAACACTTTCAATAATAAACATAAGAAGGATATAATGTCTAAAGCAAGACAACATTGCATCGACCACAGCGGACCACAAATAAGAGATTGTAACAAACAACACATATCAGACAAAACAATTTCAACAAACAACAGGACGTAACTACACACGTTCTAACATCAAAACAGAGCGTTCCATCAATTGATCAAACCAAAGGGGTCCCTGCATGTAAATTGCGAGACAAAACAAAAACAAATCGAAAAGAAAAAAACAAATCGAAACGTCTTAAATATAAATACATTAAATCTGAAGGCATAATCAGAGGGTAGAAAAACAGCGGACAAAACTAGGTTAAGGGAAAATGTTGAGAGTATATTGGTACAACATGGCTTGGTAAGTCACATGTTTGAGTGATTAATTAGAAGTTGTTTTTTTTTTAATGCTTTTCATGTACTGTACTGTTACATGTACTGTAACTGCCCTTTCAAACTAGAAATGAAGTCGTTTGTGCAACATGAAAGAGTGTGCGTAGAATGTCATACTTCTTTTTTACACAATACAAAGAGGAAATACAATATTTAAAATGCTAAATTAATAAAAATATCGACGAGTATTACATAGTATACGTCCTTATTTATTCATTTTAAAACTTGCACCACCTACAACGTATTTCTGATTTACACGACATATCTATGAAGATGCTTGGTATAAGACTAGTATTGAATTTCGTTTCTTGTAATTTCATTTTTTTTTTCTCGGTAGGGGTAGCGTTAATAGTCCCATTCGCCTGAGCCTCACGCGACTTCTAAAATTACCGTCCTAGCGAGACAGGTACAATGCAGAACATTCTCAAATCCCTCGTAAGTATTCAAGCAGAACTGCCGTTCAGGCGCTAATGCTTTTCATTCACATGACCAGCTCGTCTCATGTGCCAAGTTCCAGGTTAACTCACGGGTGTACAGAGTGCAGCGTAGTGTAAAGAAAATTACCCAAGGCTACAATGGTTTTGCAATGACTGGCGACGTTGAGATTCCAACTCATGACCTATGGATGAGTAGTCCATCGCGCTAACCATTACGCCACCAGCACTTCTTCTAGACCCTTGTGGAGCATGCTATTCTAATTTTCGAAAGCCATGCATATGATTTTTTTTTCTTCTTTTTTTGTTGATGAAATAGAGATTTAAAATTGCAATTCTAATAACAGAATACTGTAAACGTGGTTATTTCGCTGGGGGATATTTTCGCGATTATAATATCAATACATTACACGTGGGGGAAATGAATCTTACCCATTGTAGGAAAACAGCGGGGATATTTTCGCGTGGGGGAAATTTGCGCGAAGTCCCTCGATTCGCGAAAAACGCGAAATAACCCCAACGCGAAAATTTCCACGTTTATAATATACAATAATGCCATGTACATGATGTAGTCATACTATTCTTATCTCAATTCATTTTCCATGTTATAACTCACGGGTGTACAGAGAAAATAACCCAAGGTTACAATAGCTTTGCAAAGACCGGAGACGTTGAGATTCCCACGACCTATGGATCAGTAGTCCATCTCCCTAACCATTACGCCACCAGCACTACTTCTAGTCCCTTGTGGAGCGTGCTATTCTAATTTTTGATAGCCATGCATAAGGTTTGGGTACCCGAGGCGTGCAAGCCAAGCCATTCATAAGGGTTGGGTACCTAAGGCATGAATGTCTGGTCAATGATGAAAATTGATCTAATCTTTGCAATTGATGCTATTGAATTTATAGACGTTTAACATAGTACGAAAGCATTTATGCTGGAAATATGAAGAATGTTTTAAGTTTCTAAATGTAGGTCATCATATACACTCCAGGAGAAGAAACGCATAGAACAATAGTGTAATATATTGTCATTATGATATAATTACAGATACCTATTAATACCGGCAATGACAGAGCTAAAAAGACGAGTTTTATACGCCAATAACGTTCGCGTTGTACACCTCCATCATGTGATCTAAAACAATCACATAATGTCGGAACTACTTTTTTTCTAAATTTGGAGGAAAGAGGTCACGTATACCGGAAGTTGTTAATTTGAGGATCACTGACGGGGGGTAAGTACGAAGCTGACTTCATCAAAGCTCCTCGCATCCCAGTTAAATTTTACCTTCAAATACATAGATGACTTGCTGTCCATCAATAATCCGAAATTTATGGACCATCTACATGAAATCTATCCTCATGAACTAGAGATCACGGAAAAACAGAGAGCGAGAGATCCGCTTCGTACTTGGATATACTTCTATCTTTCGACGCAAACGGCCATTTGAAGACATCATTGTATCACAAGCGTGACGATTTCAGCTTCCACATAACTATTTTCCCTTTCATGAGTAGCAACATTCTTTCTTCAAAGGATCTTCAAAATATGAAGATTTCATCATAAGAGCCAGACGGCTTGCAAGTAAGGCACTTGTTCAGGGGTTATATTACACAACGGCTGAAATCTTCATTGCGGAAGTTCTTCGGTCGCTACGGGGATATTCTAAAAGCATATCAGATCCCCCTTTCCAGAATGATCAGTGACATTCTACATTGTTTTCGAATGGCTGTCGTCATCACCAAACTAGAGATACTTACCTGATCTGTACATCAAAATGTTTATCGACACAATCACCGAATTTGAAAGGTTTCCATGGAGCTGTTGCGACGGCTGTTGTATGCAATCAGGAGACGATGACTCTCCCCGTGGACCTGGTCTTACTTCATTCTCAGGACTTTGCCTTGCCTTCTCGACTTTGAGACTGAATAGCTGTTCGGTACTTCTTTGATGTTTATCCTGTAGCATCATATCCCACCCATCCTTCTACATTTTTCGGTACATTTTTGGACATAATAATTTTCACACTCTTTGGCCACATTACAATGTATAGATTGAAGATCACTGACGACGGTTAAGCACCCGAAACGTACATGTCTGGTCTACGCTGCAAATTGATCTGATCTTAAACGATTCTATTGATTTTGAAGACGTTTAACATTCGAACCACTTGGTGAGTGTCAATGCTGGTGGACCAGGAGTCCCCGAGGCCACATGTCGCCAAGCTCGATCAACTTCGGTTGATCGTCTCTTTCTTTAAGGCATTCGAAAAATTCTGTTGTCAAAAAATCTTGAAATTTCTAAAACATGTTTCCTGTAGCCTCATATCCAACCCATCCTGCTCCATTTTTCGGTACATTTTGGACATAATAGTTTCACGCTCTTTGGTTATATTACATTGTTTAGATTGAGGATCACTCACGACGGTTAAGTACCCGAAACGTGCATTAATAGTCCATGCTGCAAATTGATCTGTTCTGAAATGGTCCTATTGTTTTTGAAGAGTTTAACATTTGAACCACTTGGTGAGTGTCACTGCTGGTGGACCATGACTCCCCGAGGCCACATGTAGTCGGGTCCGATCAACTTCGGTTGATAGTCTTTCTCTTTAACGCATTCGAAAATTTCTGTTATAAAAACATTTTGAAATTTCTGAAACGTGGGTCCTGTTTCATCATATCCCATCCATCCTGCTACATTTTTCGGTACATATTTGACATACTAATTTTCACGCTCTTTGGGCATATTACATTGTTTAGATTGAGGGTAACTGACGACGGATAGGTACCGGATACGTGCAGTTCTGGTCTATGTAAGCGTCTTCAAATTGAATAGCATAATTTTAAAACAGATAAATTGGCAACGTGGACCAGACATGCACGTTTCGGGTACTTAACCCTCATCAGTGATCCTAAATCTGAACAATGTAATATGCCAAAAATGTATGAAAGTTACTATGTCGAAAAAGTGTACCGAAAGACGTAGCAGGATTGGTGGGGTATGATGCTACAGGACCCACTTTTTTGAAATTTCAAGAAATTTTGATACCAGAAATTTAGAATGCGTTGAAGAAACGATCAACCGAAATTGATATAACTTGGCTACATGTGCCCTCGGGGACTCCTGGTCCACCAGCAGTGACACTCACCAAGTGGTATAAATGTAAACGTCTTCAAATTGAATAGCATCATTTTAGAACAGATAAATTGGCAACGTGGACCAGACATGCACGTTTCGGGTACTTAACCCTCATCAGTGATGAGGGTTACTTAACCCTCAAAAGTGATGAGGGTTATGCAGCACATTGGTCTGTTCTTAAATGATGCCATTGGTTTTGAAGACGTTTGACATGGAAGTAGATAGGGTAATTTCATGTTGCTCCTGCCACTTTCCCTTTGATGATGATTTTCCATCTGTTGATGAGATAGACGAACATGCAACAAATTGATGAGTCTGAAAGTGAAAGGGACCCTAGTCACCCTACATGCGAGGCTGATACTTATAAAAGTGTTAATTAAGTCAATGACCCTTATCCAAAACAGCAAAACACATAACCTGCATGTACAGTACAGTATTATGTACCGACAGAATTTAATGTCCCTGAATTTAGAATTTGTCAGAAAACCTTGAAATCTCAAATTTGCAAAGAAAATCAAAAGTTTGATAAAAAAACAAATATCTTTTAAAAATTTAGACACCAGTCAGACGAACACTGCAAAACCTCCCAGTACCATCCAAGGTACCGCTACTGATGGCCAAAACAAGAGATTCCGAAACATAACGAAAGATGACCTTAAAGCTCTGGAGGAGCACAAACATAGTGCGCCTACAAAGAGAAATATTCAATGGAGCATAGATCTGCTTTCAGGTACATAAGCATAAACCTCATATTTAATCAGAACCAGAAAAGAAAGGAAAAAAATAGATAATGACATTTTACAGAAAATTGAAATAAAGTAACGAACAAAAGAAGTTCATTTAATATGTAAATACAAAAATGTTGATTGTAGCAGTACAAAAGTAATAAATTGTGGGAAAATAAAATAAAAATTAGATCTTAATTTACAGAATGGTGCATCAAGTCAGGCCACCCTATAGTAGACTTTTCCACAGTTGCAAGCAGTGAACGGGCCAACTATCCCCGCACATTCTATGCCTCAGCAACATCAAAGCAGAAAAAAGTCGAGAAAAACATCCTTGTAGGTGAACCTGTCCATGGAGTATCATAAAACACACCAAAGAACCTCAGAGCAGCACTGAAGAGACATCTAAAAGACAATGGTAGGCAGATCTACAAGTATTAGCTTTCCAAAAAAGCTTGGTCGATATCAACATTTATTTAAAAGCGAAAAAAAATTTTGGTTCAAAATAGGTTTAAAATTTTGACTCTTAGAATAAAGAGTAAAGAGTAGTATTAATAAAGCTAAGCATGAAATTCACACAAAAAACTGGTTACACAATAGAAACTCATGTGTTGATAATTCTGAAAAGTTAGAAAATAGTGCATTTGCACTAGACATCTCAAGTCACAGTCATTCATAAAAAGAAGGGAGGAGATCATAAATTGCTTGACCTGTGCGGTTGGAAAATTCCATTATAACGCAAATTAACTTGACCAATCAAAAGCCTTTCAGTATATATTCGCAGGAAAAGCGGAGAGTTCCGATTAAAGAATTTGGGGGAAATAAGAGGAAACTTCTTAAAATATATTCCTATTAAATTATGTGACTACGCACAGTCTTATCGATTTTTATATCGCTCATTAATTTCTTTGTTGCACTTATCAATTTGTCTTTGGAAAGAATATATACAAACAAAATGGAGTATCCTCAACGAAACAGCTTAGTCGGCTGGATGGTGAGAAACTTTTTAATTAGCCCACTGGCAGCCTCACATTCTAAGTATCCAAACGTTTCTTTGATGCAATGGATCCAAGGATCCAGAAATGTCGTTAGGGATTTTGAAGGCATAGGGTTTACTGTATCGCACACTAATTGGTCTAAAAGTAAAAATTGTTCAAGAAAAAATATCATAATTGTAGATATTACTTTAATGTGCAATATTTCAATTCAGAATTGCGATGCCAAAGCGTTGTCATGACGACATGTCCTACTTTTGTGAAGTGGGTAGCTCTGGTCACGTGTTTTTCACTAGTCACAAGAATGTTTCTTTCTATCGGACAATTGCCCCTATTGCAATGTTGAATCTGATGAATCAAATCGAAAGTTGACAAACCTGTACAAATCTAGAATTAGTCGATATCTTGATATCGACTAACAATGTTCAGGATAAGGAATTGAAAAAGGCAAATGACACACTCAATGCTAAATTGAAATACTTGGTAAAGTCTGGTCTGTCTCGCCCAACGCAGCATAAAAATCATTTCACCTCTGGACCAACAGAAAATTGCGTCATACTTAGAAGACGACAGCAATGTTCAAGTGCTCCAGTACAAAGTTTGGTACAGCCTAGCCATACATTGTGTCAGCCGTGGAAGGGGATGTCCTACGACACTTTTACGCTACGGTTTTATACAAATTGTGATGCGAAATCTGAGCTTCACATCTCATTTAATATGCATAAGCTATTTATTTGTTTTCATTAATGATGGTATGGAAATTTAGGGCTAGAGTAAGATTTTTATATTATCTGAAAAAAACTCTTTTGGTTAAAACATGTATTTTTGAATTTTCCACCTTTTTATGTTTTTCATCCATTCAGCATGTTTATGAGGAATTTGAAATTTGCCAAAGTCAAAGTGCATCGATGCTCATGAAAAAGTTGGGACTTTACCTTCTTCGGGTCACTTACTGCAATGCAATTTTACAATATCCCATGGCATGTGCTTGAACACTGCAACGTGATCGAATGACTCTTACTTGTGAGAGAGTAATACTCTGTAAAGTTCAAAGATCAACAAGTCAAATTTAGAAGTATTTCCTATTGATGAAACTTATCTCGATATACCTAATTCGCAAATGCATGGAATGCGGCGAACTTTGGATGACGTCATAGAATAAATTCTCGTCATGTGTCGTAATTTTGCCATTATGATATTGTTGCTGTTGAGTATGCTGCTTCCGTTTGTCCGTCGAATCAAAAGATTTCAAATTATAAGGAAAGCGAGGGCATATGGATCTCCGAAAAAAAAATCACAATTTGACATCGAAAGAACACCGGAGCATTTTGTATTTGAGCCATGTTAACTAGCATTTAAAAACGCTAAAATTTTTCCCTTTGAAAGCATAAGGTTTAATAATACCATTATATTAGTTTCGTTTTATTTTGTCTAATAACATGATAAATGAGATTATTTAAGGTGTGTATTAAGGATGAAATGAACATATACTATGCATTACTGTTATTGATGAGTATATTTTCAGCGGAGGGCTAAAAGTATAATTATATAATATACAGATAATTAGAATCACAATATCAGAAGTTCTAACGAATATTTTTTCATCATTCATCATCAATCGTTTCAATCTTAGAATCGACTTATTTCTATAGAACTTTTTGTTTATGTGGTCATCGTACAGTGTGGAGGTTATTTCACATTGCAATTATTAGTCCTACGAGACCTATTGGTAATCCGGGTATGCAAATCAATTGTTACTTCCTTTGCAGATGACCGCTCTAAGTCGGCACCTATGATCTTATGTCGGCTACGATGTGCATATGTCGTATGTCTCTGTTGTTTTTCTTGCTGTACGTGTTTAGTATGAGGTTACCTATTATTTTCGTCCTCTGTAACACGTTTTCTAGGTGTATGACACTCAATATAATCAATACATATGAGAAACATGTAGAATTTTTGCAATACCTTACCTGTGAAAATTTCCATTCTTATCATAATATCGTTAGGTATAGTTTGAAGTATGTGTACACTCTAAGACAACATCAGAAAATTATAAATAAATGGATAAACTTCTCTTTATTTACCTCTTTGGATTATCAAATAGTACGTATGCCGATTCAGACATATTTCATTATTATTCAAAAAGAAAATGCTGAAATATTATTGCAAAAAGATATTCCTAAGTAATCTGTTCTGCATGTTGTGTTTTTAAGGTATCGCATACTCCATCACTTGCAATTCTCCATGGCAATTTTCTCATGGTAATTCTTGCTACATGATGAAAAATAACGAGAAACTGACATGGGGTGAAGCAAGGGTAAGTCCGTTCTTATCCTGAAAGTATCTTGTAAAGAATTATTCTTACAACACTGCGTTTTCACACTACTGTCCTGTTCACTAAATCCAGAGCACCCTGTTTGGGCGATTTATTCTGTCGTCTGAAGAATTTTGCTATAAATTATTATTTCTGAGAATTGACCTCCTTTAGTCGTAACTGGAAATTAACTTCAACTTACCCTATCAGCTCCCTTCAACCCGCAAAATGAAAAAATAAAATGTCTACGGGAAATTCCCATGTTAATTTCAAGCCGCCGCCATATTGTTCTCCGTGTAAACAATGGGAAACAGTGACGTCAAAGCTCCCGACGTCACGCATTTTCAGCGATTTTACTATAGAAAATCCCCGTAGACTTTTTATTTTCCGTCCTATTTCTAACTTAGCTGACGCACAGCCAAAAGAATGGTATTTTCTGTTACGACTAAAGGAGTACTATGAAATTGATATCTTTTTGGAAGATAACATTATAATATTTAGAGTAAACCGGGAAAACAAGGTGCTCTGGAATTAGTGAACAGGACAGTAGAAGCGCAGCGTGAAGAATTAATACAATGAAATTATTTTAAGTAAGTAGGAAGTAATAAATGATTGGATGATAGGATATTGAGGATCCGACAAATGATGCTCTTCACTTGGAAGCCGTTTAACATTTATATCACTTAGTGAGTGTCACTGATGGTTGACCAGGAGTCCCCGAGGGCATATATAGCCAAGTTTGATCAACTTCGGTTTATTGTTTCTTTAACGCATTCGAAAATATCTATTATCGAAGTTTCTTGAAATTTTCTAAACGTGGATCCTGTAGCATCATATTTTAGACTTAATAATTTTCACAATCTCTGGCCATATTACATAATTTTGATTGATAATCACTGACGAGGGTTAAGTACCCGAAATGTGCATGTGTGGTCCATACTGCAAAGTTATCTGATCTAAAATGATGCTATTCAATTTGAAGACGTTTAACATTATAGACGTTTGATATTATTATAGCAGATTAAAAATGTTAAGATATCAAATTAAAATACCTATTATCAATTAGTAACTGGGTGGTTTTTTTTTTTGCAGTTAGGATTTAATTAGGCAAGGGGTGAAAATCCTCTATAGTTAACGTTGTACTGATCACAGCGAATTACACTCGTATGATACTCGAGAAAAGTACAGCACATTAACTATCACATAAACAACCAACGAGAGCATGAAATCGGAGTTAGAATAAAGAACAACATATTTTTACAAATATAGGGATTTTCATAAATGACGACATACCATGACTAGACACGTGTTTAGGTTATCTTAAAATGCTCATCAGTGATGCTTCTATCTAAATAAACATCAAAGAAGTACCTAACCGTTATTCAGTCTCAAAGTCGAGAGGGCAAAGCAAATTCGTGAGAATTCCCATCGAAACGGTTGCGAACCCCGGAATGAACAACATTCCGAAGTGAGACCAGGTGTCCGGGGAGAGTCAGTGCCTCCTGATTGCATGCAACACCTGTCGCAACAGCTCCATAGAAACCTGTCGAATTCGGTGATTGTCTCGATGTAGATTTTGATGTACAGAACAGGTAATTATGTCTTGTTTGGTGAGGACAACAGCCATTCAATCACAAAGTAGAATGTCACTGATCATTCTGGAAAGAGGGATCTAATATACTTTTATAATATCCCCGTAGCGACCGAAGAACTTCCGCAATGATTTTTTTCCAGCCGTTGTGTAATATAACCCTGAACAAGTAGCTTACTTGCAAGCCGTTTGTCTCTTATGATGAAATCCTCATATTTGGGAACATGTCCCGGCGTTCCGTGTCAGCTGAGAAAGAAAAACGCCATAAGCAGGAGAAGACGGAATGTTGCTACTCATGAAAGGGAAGTTAGTTATGTGGAAACTGAAATCGTCACGCTTGTCATACAGTGAGGCGTTCAAATGGCCGTTTGCGTCGAAAGATAGAAGTATATCCAAGTACGAAGCGAATCTGTCGCTCTCTGTTGTTTCCTTGATATCTAGTTCATGAGGATAGATTTCATGTAGATGGTCTTTAAATTTCGGATTATTGAAGGACAACACGTCATCTATGTATCTGAAGTGATTTTCAGAAACAGCCAAAATAGATTTTAGTCGCGCCCTCTGGTTACTACTGATTTTTTTTTTCAAATATTCCCCACAAACACATTCGAGGCGTTTTCATTTTCATTATTTACTTTGATATAGACATGGTGAATGTCATGGAAAAAGTGTTACAACATTTCAATAAATTTCCAATTATCGTATTTTAGGTGGAATGTATGGCGCATGGAGGTTATCTAGCTTCTATTGACAACGAAGAAGAATGGAATGCAACTGTTTCTGGGACTGATCACTTTTTCCGTATGTTTATACAGAGAAAATCAATACTCAGGGTGACATCTATCACTTAGTTTCAATATTCTTTTATATTGTAATGAACTATGGCATTCTGAATCTATGTAAAAGTTCCGTGATTTCCGAGATGTTTCATTTGCTAGCTAGACTACGGACGTCACATTCTTTGGTGACGTCTTACATTGTGAAGTCACACATGAAGCCCTGGAAACGTAACGATAAGCATTCGATTAAGTATGACGTAACAGTTTAAAAGTTTGCCAAGGTACTTGATGTCCTTAATTTGATGTGTAAAATCAAGGTTTTTAACGATCGATTCCGTGAACTTGACAATAGACTATTGCAGGAATGGTGATTATATAAAGATAACGCTGAAAGGTTCCAACTCTTTACCTTCTTGAAGAAAATTTCAAACAAATTTATTATACACCAGACACGTCTTTCGAATATTTAATTCTTATCAGTAATGTTTCCAGCCGAAATGCTTTTTATAAGCCACCAAAATTAATTTCACTAGTGCCATCTAGAAACTAAGTTTGTGTATTTAATTTACAGAGAGTACGCGGTTCCTTATACCCTGTAGGGTTGATTCATTAGCATAACCTAATAAAATTTATGTTCAGAATAGCATTGAAGGGATGGTGTTAGTATGTCATCCTTTAATTTCGATAATATTTTTTGGATTCAATGACAAGTTTGCGACAAAGGCAAATAATATCTACAATGACAAATTAATTAAGTATCAAAACAAAGCTTCTTTCAGGCGACAGAGCTGGAAAGACGTAATTAAATCACTTCAAAACATCCAATGTCATGGGGAACGAGTTTAACTGCTCCACACTGCAACAGGAAATAAGTGTTTATATTAATAAGAATAATACTTACTCTGTTCCAAAGCAGTGGTAGTACGTGTAAACTGCATTGGACACATATTCACTTTTTTTCTAAATGTAAACATCGACAACACAAATAAGGATTACATAAGCAACAAAAAAAGTCGTTTAAAAGAGACAAAATGCAAGATAAACCTGCCTGTGTGCTTCTGTGTAGTGTGTACGATTCACTTGCTTGGGATCTTTCCAATACCATTAAGGTCATCCCTGTGTTATTAGGAAAAAGGATGAACTTCTGTCCATAAATATAAAGCACTCCGGCAGTACTAAAAAGCTATTTTCAAAATCAAGGCATGGTAAAAATTGAAGAATTCAATATTTTATTCTCATTTGAAAGTTTAAGTACAAGGCGATGATATAAAACGACGCCACATACGGTATTCGGACTCCTTGTCTATCAGCCGTTAACTATTTAATCGATTGAACTATTGGAGAAACTATATATTTTCATAAGCCTCAATTTAAAAACTCCTCAGAGTTGGGGACGACAGCAAGGTAACACCTACGTCTGTCTTAAAAATAATGGTTGAACAATTTCAACAAATAATGTTCATTGTTGTTTGTACCACTGAAATGATGAAATCTGGTCTCGTGCTATTCTAACTTAAAAATAAAGTTGTAGATTGGAACTGATAATGCCAAGTTGATTTTTTTTAATTAAAGATGGTAAGGATGTAAAGCACGAAATGCTTTTCATAAATTTTGTTTCCATTCCCTACTGCCAATACATACCGATAAAGCGCAAAAGCTGAAAAAAAATCTTTATGTTTATATTTTACGTGTTAATAAAGTTTTTTCTGTCCTTTTTTCATCTCGTTTCTTAATCTTTGAAATGTCACTGCGGAGGGAGAACGTCACCTGACATAACAGCAAACGCACGTTCGACTTTATTTGCCAGCTTCGAAGTAGTATCTTAGAACCATTATAGAAAAATAAGACATTGAATTTTGTTTTTGGATGTATTCTGAACTTTTCTATTAAAACCGGATAAAAAACGTGCAAAATCGCGATGTTTTTCCAACATAAAAAAAACAAACTTCTGTTTCTTCCGGAGGTAATAAGAATAATGCAAAATTCGAGTACAGCCGTGCACAACGATACAACTATTACATGGAATTTTCAAGACCTACCTCAACATGGCTCAAAATTCGCTGATACTTGAAATATTTCTGATCCGTATAATTCAATAAGAAGCAAAAATAAATTCACTGTTGATAAATGACACAAGAGGATCAAATCCTCATACTAAATATTGAATGTTTGATCCACTAATGCCTGAATTCGCTCATCCAAACATGGCATCATTCCGTAGACGACAGTGCAGATCCTCCCTGAACTTCGCCTGGTGTGACGCGTGATCGACTTACTACGTCACACGTCTAGGAACTGTTTATGTTGGTGACCTAGATTTTGACACATATAATCACTGGGGGTAGACGGCGTCGATTGATAATTGAATGTTGAATCTGTGTTGAAGCAGTAAATACATGTAGAATGGGTATTTTATGGCAAATAAAGTCGCGCGTATGTTCAAATGTCATGTGATAGGATTTTGCGTTTATTGAAAAATGCAGTGCAGTTGGTTTGGTGCCTTCATATAAGGGAAACGCAGTAAAAATGTAAATATGGTATCTTACAATTAAATGATTGTGTTTTTACAAAGTATTTATTGCATTTTAAGGGTTAACATGTATATAATCAATTTCACATTATCTCTATCATAGGAATCTCCTTTGATTAAACAACTGTCTTAGTCTACTTTAAGTGAATTCACTTTAGGCCTATCATATGAGCATTATTATCATTAAAATGTCTGAAGAGAAAATATTTCAACAGAAAACAAATTCTGTTTTGTTTACATGCCATATTATGACATGTAAACGAAACAGAATTGGTTTTCTGTTGAAGTATTTACACCTCACAATGTACCCTTAATTCATGACCAGAATAGATTGCTATCATTTTTATTTACATGTCAATAAACACAATTTTCCGCTTCAGTTATCTCTTTATGTACCTCTTCCCTTCACTAAAATGAATTCTCATCATATAAATGATAATAATGATAGGTCTAAAAAAATTCATATAAAGAAGATTAAGAATGTATTTACCTTGCTTTATCAAAGGGAAGTCCCAAGGCAGAGATTATGTGCATGAGTTAAAGAAGATCCTGACAATAAACACGTAATATGCTACCTTGGATGTACATGAAGTCGAGGAATAGTACTATCAATACGTGATCGAGCTTTAAAATAATTTCGAATTTTTAGAATGATCGTGAGTCTAATGATGGTACATTAAATCTGGTTTGACATTTCATTCAAGAATGTTCAATTTTCGTATCATCAAATCTAAAATGACTAGGGTATATATAATGAAAGAAACATAATGACTCTAACGCCCTGTGTTCTTTCTTTGCGAAATTTAGACATAGTATATGACCTTTGCGAAAGTTGAATTTACGAAAGTTGAATTTGTTGGAGATCCCCTCCTTTGTTTTATCTGCCAGTATAGTTTCATATGTATATGTTCATCATAATGAATAAGCAGCTGCAAACGTGTATGATATGAAGGTATAAACCTTGCTCCCTTAATTTTATTCAGCAGTGTATATGGACATTCAGATTTGCCTTTTTTCATATTACGTTCAGCCTTAGGATACAAACTGCTTTTGTAATAAACACTATAGGCCTTTTGTTTCAAGTAATTTCATAGTTCCGTATCATTCATCCAAAATCAGAAACAAAATAACAAATATGCTTTAATAATCATCCTTTTTTACTTCAACTTTTAGCTGCAGTCATGTACTGGCTTGGAGGCACAGACTTTGGAAAAGAAGGAGCTTGGTACTGGGATAATACAGGAAAACAATTGACTTACAATCACTGGGGTCAGAACCAGCCAATAGGAGGCTATGGTCTGGACTGTCTATTGACATTCGGTTACATAAGGCATCATGAATGGGTTTCTGCCAATTGCGACTCATTCTTTGGATTTCTTTGTGAAAAGAACTAGATAATTCATCTTTAGAAATACTGATATTAAATTGCTAGTTCTACTTTTTTACATCATTTAAATTGATGATTTTGTCAATACAAAAATATATAGAAATGAAAAATGCAAGGAAAAATAAACCCAAAAAGTGATATTCAATTTCTTATATTATCAATGGAATAAAAATGTATCTATTGTACTGGGATTGAAGACACTTAAAGAAAATGTTGTACTGTATAACCTTGCACAAGCAAAATGATAGAGTTTGTTTCGATCCGACTGTGAGGACAGTAGACAGTTAAGTAGACAGGGATCCGATCACCTGTACTCTCCGAAAATTCCTCCTTACGTAATTGTATAGATAAACTCACTCTAGATAGACGGATTCATATGTTTTGTTTTTACGCCCGTATTCATTGACACATTCATCTGTTTGTTACTTTGACCCTTTCGTGTTGCTGTTTTTGTTGCTATCTCAAAGTGAGGAGGCTATCATGCTCAGAAATAATTGACCCTTCCTAACGCGGGAAAAATTTGAGAAATTCCATGACGTCACAATGCAATTTCGATGTTTGACCGAGGTTCGAAGCTTGTTTGTTTGAGGTAAAAGCATTGTGACGTCACGAAATTTTGCAGTATTTTCCCGCAATCGGAAGGGTCATGCGTTCGACTAGACAATACGGTAACCGTACAAGTTGGAGTGTGGTGCTCAGTTGCCCATTGTGTATTCCGTGTATTACTTCTGCTTATTGTTTTGATGCGTCATTGCTGATTATTTTCCCATGTCCCTTGTGTGTTTTGTGCTTTTCTACTCTAGGTGTCCAATTTGCGCGTTTTTGGAGTTTTGATGTTGATTCACTCATTTCTTTTTTGACTTATATCTTTATCATACTGTAACAAATGTTAATAAAGGAAACGTTTTCATTTCTTTCATTTTCTCAATATGGGCTCATACTTCATAACAAATAATTAATGCTTACTTTTATACCATTATTCGCAAAAAAGTCAAAAAGACGAAATTCAGACTTTTTATTTTGTGTACAGTGTATGCGAGCCTGTAAATAATTGTTTTTCGGATGTCCTGATTGGTCAATTATAAGGAAGATGGTTCTTTTAGAATGGATACATTTTTGCTTTACATTGATGAAAATAATTGCTCTATTTCGTGCAGATCAAAGGGTCTTTTGTTTGGAATCATAAAAGAGTTAAAGAAGATCCTGGCGATAATCTCAACAGCACTCACAATAGAGCGCCAAATTGAGCATCGACGGACCCCCTAGCAAGCTAGAAGTAGGACCAGGTGCCTGGGAGGAGTAAGCATACCCTGTTGGCTAGCCGCACCGCCGTCGATGTCCATGCACGAAAATGAAATCCATATCTAAAATACATGCACTGTCTGAGATTATGTCTATAAAGAAAGTGCCATGGCGATAATGTCAGGGAAAAATATTCAAAACACTTATTGTCCATGAAAATTACTATTCTGACTTATTTTTAAGACGCTAGCATTGACGGTTAACTTGATGTATAGATTGCAACAATTGAAAATGAATATAGGTAATGCGACAAGATTTTTTCGTAAGCAATGCGGCCTATGAGAAGGATTACTTAACATGCCTAAGGAATCAATGTAACATTTTCTTTTTTGATTGATCGAGGTATCAACACCAAAAATTGAGGGATCGTGATCATAGCGCAGGACGCATAAGTTTTCCCTCAATTGTTGTTGTTGATATCTCGATCAACCAAAACAAAAAACAAAAAAATTACATTGATTTCTTATCATTTCATTTTTCATTTCGTCGCGTTTCAACGTTTTTTTTTTTGCAGCTTTGAAAGACGTAGCTAAGCGCGTACTCCCGTTTTGTTTTGATACGGAAGAAGGGATCAACAACATTTCTCGGCCAATCAGAATTGTCGTTTCTCAATAATAACGACGCCACCAAGTTTGTCAAGCGTACTAAAATAGCACTTGTTTTGCCCATTGTATCAAGATTCGTTCATATTTATGAAAGTTAGGTATCTCAATGTTCATCATATACATAAAAAAAGTTCACATTTCATATACATGTACCTATTGCACATTCATTTCCTTTGATTTTCAGACCTGGTTAACCCCCTGCCCATTTTCTTCTTTTTGTTTCAGTGTTGACACGATTTATCTCTAAATTTGATATTTATTTAATACAAAAAGATTCACACAAATGAGTCTATCAAAGAAGGATATACGTTTTACAGTTTAACTTTCATTTTAGGCAAAAATAAAACACGGATAGGAAATAATAAATAATAATAAATTAGGTTGGTAGGACGCGTGTTTGTCTCATTACGAGTCGTTATATCAATATGTTCGTACTATTTTGTTTTCATTTATTGAATATAGATCAACCCAAAATATGTGTAAAAAAAGCTTAGAACTAATTCTTCTGGTTGTTTTCATGCTATGGTATCTGATTTTTAACATCTTTAAGGTCTCCTAGAAAGAAATCACTTCAATTCTATTTAGAAGCATTAATTTTTTTCACCTTAAACAAAGCTACAACAAGGTTGAAAGGAAGACAAAACAGACCATTACCTAGGAATATATGTCCTTTGAGTAGGACAGAATCCGAACTGTTTTGAACAAAAAAGACCATGTCATAAAGCAATTTTTCAATAATTCTGTGCTGAAAAATAGCCCCAAACGCGCTTCATGTCAGCTGAATATTTCGAAAACGAATGAAGATATTTGGCTCATACTTTGTATATGACTTGTGTATAATGCAAGCAAAAGCAAAGGTATATGTGACAAAACCAAGATTTGGTTGAAATTAAAAGAGAGGAAAATATGTAAGCGCCCCACGCTAAATATATATGTCACGCGTACTTAAATAGAGCTAGTTTTGCTCTTTCTCTCAAGAATCATTCATAGTTATGAAATTTGGTATTTTTTTAATTATCACTTTCTGTCACATATATGACATACACTTTTCACATTCGATTTGCCCCCCCCCCCCCCCCCCCCATTTTGTTCTTTTTGTTTTAGTATCCAAACGATTTATCTCTTAATTTGATATATATTGAATACAAAACGATTCACACAGTTGAGTCTATCAAAGAAGGATATACTTTTCACAGGTAAAGTTTCATTTTAGGTAAACATAAAAGAAAGGAGGGATCCCAAACAACACTCGATTGCATCATCCACAGCGAAACTCCAATACACCAAATGTCAGAGCAGATATGCATAGGAAAAGACGCAAAAGGGACAAGGAACACCAACTCACACCCTAGAAAGATGAAGCACGAAATACCACACATTAACTAATTATACCACTGGACAACCGTTCCCGACATCGGACGGCCATTTGCCACGCAAATAGTATAAGGTGTGGCTATCCGGAATACGTGTGTACAACACTACAACTTTTCCGATTACCCAGATGTAACGCATAATTATGATTTACAAAAACTCCTCACTGTCAGATGAACATACAAACAGACAACATGAAACAGGGCCCATTAAATACATAGATGGTTATGTAAATGGATATAAAAACAGAGGACATACGAAATACAGCCCGTGCTCAGCCGGCTGTAGCCGATCTCATGCTCCAACAGAGATTCAGAGAGGACAAGTGGTCAGGGGCATGTCCCCTCTAAAGAGGTTTTGACAGGGCCCGTCATTGTATCCTGTCGTTACAGTCGGTCAGAGTGCAATTCTTAAGAATGAGTTGGTTCAAGGCTTTACATTGGTCCAGTGTCAAGCCACGTGTCCTTCTGAAAACAGAAGGATTATAACCACGGTATTAAACATTCCATCATACTAAATGTATTTCAATGGTAATTTTGTCTATCGTTGATCCTTCTTATTTCGTAAATTATGTAACCATAAAATACAAGTTGTGAAATACACAAAGTAATATACTCTGTCGCTTGTGTGGATCTAATTTAAAAAGAAGTTCACTATAATTTTTGTAAAATTTCCAGAAAGTTTTTTTTACTAGTTTGTGAAAGCGATTTCCCTGACCTTAATGTTTCTAGGAAATTTGTGAATATCTACTATGAAAATCTAAAACATCAGTACATGCTCAGGCATATCGGATGAGCCGTGCTAAGTAGATACCGAATGACGGTAATCTAGGAACATCACCGTCAAGCAGGGGAAATTTACTATGTTGAATCCAAAATTATCTCTTTTGTCATATGCACTTGTACAGTACGAATCTTACAATTAACAATTTTGATACTTAGATCCAAAAATGGTATGTCTGTGTTTGTAAATCTGCAACAAGACGAGCACAATTAGTATTTGTGTGATTTGTATTCTGTAGCAGAAAACCCTTTGATTCAGATGTGCAAATATAACAATTCCCCATCGCAATTAAAACAGCATTTTATGAATTTGCACAACCAATCATTAATTTCGTCGTAAGGAAGCATGTTGTGCAGTACATTCCCTCCCTTCTTTTACAGGTATGCAGAATTCGTATTGGCTTGTAAATCTCTTAATCATACTCTGATGCTAGAATTGTCCCAAATGTTGATAGAAGTTTAAAATACTTACTGTAAAATCCCCAAAAGATTTAACAAATTTATGATATTTAATTCTTGATTGATAAGGTTTTTTTTTTTGTTATTTGTTTCTTTTTATCTTGAGACTCCGAAGCATATGAGCAAGATCTAGCGTATCTATATCGAATTTTCTTTAGCCCTGGCACTCTTTCGAGATTACTGATAAAGATAACGTTATCTTATATTTTAAATGATAACATCTTATTTTCTCTATCTACTTTTTGACTTTTTGTTGTCAGCATATCAGAGTACAGGACGAAAAAAATACCAACATATGTCTGTGGCATGTTTTTGATATCATGCCGAAAATAAAAACAAATAAAAGAATCTATAGAATTAAATATGTATAGTCTCAAAATTAGATACAAACCCTATATTTCTTAACTCAAATCCCCTTACCTGTGCATGAAAACTCTTGCTTTAGCTCTAGAAATGCACCTATCAAGAATACATAACACAAATATAACCAATTTAGTCAACCATAAATCGGTATTAATGAAAATAAAGATTTTATGACGTATGCTAGACGTTGGTGTTTTGATCATAGATACACACCCATGCACACACACCTTCTCACACTCACCCTCCCTCCCTCTCTCTCACACACACACACACGCTCCCTTCCCCGACACACATAATCGTTACATTTAAAATGATTGAAGTCTATATGTACTGAAAATATTGACCTATTCATGAGGAATTTGTCATTGTCCTAGACTGCCAGTTACATGTAACAGGCATTACCTTATCAGTCGGACGTTAAAATTGGAAGCTATGAAGGAACTTGTGTTCATATTTCTATCATTTTGTACAGTCCGTGAGTTTTTCAATACTATTGGCCACATGCATTTTGTACAATACAAATCATTTTTGTTTGAGAGATATAAAATAAGTCCAATTGAAAGGAAACATCGGTTTAGGATTTTCTTGATAATTTCTGTCATTTCATAACTCAATTTCTGCAAGATACAATATAAAGATGTCCATTGTAGTGTACTATTTATAAGTTGAAGATCTAAGTTTTAGTGATTTAGAATGCAAAATATATACATTGTAACGTGGAAATAGACAGGGACAAAGAGATCAAACGCATAAAAATAAGAGAGAAAACAAATCTTACATGAAATGATGAATGACAACATTATGTATGTATAGTCTCTTTAGAATCAAGTATACATATATTTTTTTTAAATCATTGTAAATTATACCACTTCAATGAATCAGTTCAGCGTATCACAAACTTGCATATTTATTCTTTTAGAACCCGCCTTCCTATCTAAACAGAGTTATTTTATCATTTGATGTTGATCAAATATATATTTATACTATAGTGAACAAATATAATATTGAACGGATGCCTTGGAAGCAGTGAATAAAAGTAAAACCTATTTATAGTAAACAGATCTTAATGCATTGAAACAGTGAATGGAAGAAAAAAGTATGTATGGTTTCAATAATACGTATTGTTCTTAATCTATACGAGCACAACATGTGGAAAGAGATGCACAACTGATACGTTCAAGAAAGCTTGGATATTACTATAAGAAATTCTTAAAATTGTCCGTTTAAGTTTGAACTTAGAAAGAAATTATACTTATGAATAATGTAAAAAGACAAGCATGTACGTATTTTTCCATATGTATTCTAAGAATAACATTTTCAGAATACTGTCGAGCTGTCGTTTGTACAAAGCCTTGGACCTTTTCCCATGGTAACTCTTGTTACTACATTGATGGTTATACGGAACTAACATTTGGTGAGGCGAGGGTATGCGTGTTTGTCTTGATCTTTATAATGTTATCAATAGAAGACAATATTCTTGTTTGTCAAATTAAGATGGTAGTCTCAGGGTAAGGGACGAAACTCAAAATTGATCTCGCGAACGTTGTCGTCTGGCGTTACGTTACCATCGTTTGTTTTCACGACAAGCATCTGCATGACTTAATCATGACGTCATAATAGGGGAATTTCCCGCGCGATGCTCGGAGGTAAACGGGGATTTTTATGGTTTCTCTATATATTATTATCTATTTTCATAAGTAAGCATTTCATTTTCTCTGTTTTTTTTTCCTGAAATTGAGCATTACTTATTGATTGAATATGTTTCCGAGATTTATACGTTTCTTTATTCTTTTGATATTTTCAGTATCGACACTAATCCTTTGACCTCACGTAAATGTCGAAAGAAATCTGATGTCATCTCATAATTATGACCATGATTACTTCGATTTTATTTTAGCGTGCTTAGTGTAAATAGAGTACATTTACCTTTATACAATACCTTCGTTTGATAAGAATGTTAAACGTCTTCAAATTCAATAGCATCATTTAAGACCTGATAAATTTACAGCATGGACAAGATCATTTTGAAGAAAAAATGTATCGTAGAAAGAAGGAAAGGTGTCCGGCTCGGCAATCTGGGACGATTAGTTTTTATTAAAAAAGATAGGGAAAAAATTGTATGAATCAATTGCAAACAGAGAGGTCCAGGGTTGGGGGGGGGGTGGTGGTTTCGGTTCTTATCAACTCGACTCCATCTATACCCGCGCATTGGACAGTCCATCTATTTTTTTCTTTTCTTTTCTTTTTTTTAATATTCCTTCTTATTATTTTTTCTATTTTACTTTTTATCAACTGAGTGCACGAATTACGTTCAAATTCTGAAATAATGATAACTGTTATTTATTCAAATTAATTTTACAATTTCGCGTAAGCATTATAAATTTGCCAACAAGACATGCAATGCTATGCTTTACCTCGACGTTACGTATCGCGACGTAAAAAAATGGGGGTAGAGGTAACCCAAATGACGCTAACTCGAAAAGAATAGGTTTGATTCCCCTGAAATTTGCACAGATTTAAGATAGGTAATTAATCTCTTTCCCATTAGTTTTTTATTGAAATTAAATAATACGTTTTTTTCATGAGTTATGTAAATGTGACTATTTTCGGAACTTCAGAAAGGTACTTGTTTATCCTTATTTTCTATTGAAATCGCTTCTAAATTTAATATTGTGATATAAAAACATCAAAATTTTACTAAAAAAGAAAGATGTATATGTATTATCTTTGAAATGCATTGCTGATACTTAATAAATTTGCAGGCTCATTGAATATCTGAGAACAAATTTCGTAACAAAGTCGCCATTTTCTGCATTGAAAGGGGGACAAAATTTGGAGATTTTGAATTGCGACTAACGCAAAACGATTGGTTCGAATTCTTTCAAACTTTAGCAAAAGATGCATGACATCATAGTTAATATATACTGCAATTATGAAGAAAATTGAATGTAGGGGTAATGGTGAGACTACCACCTTAAGATTTAGGGTTAAACTTATTTATAATCCCCATCATATAGACGTTTCTGAATATATAAAGTAATATATAAAGAGTTTCCATTTCCACAAGATTTATTTTGTCCGAATTTTCAACACGACAAAAACAGTATTTATAGCATTTAACATATCTTTTACTTTATCAAGATGTTATATGAATTATAAGCTTGAAATATGAAAGTTGTATTCCAACGGGAGTTCCCCATTGGATATATGCATTTCATCGTAAACTCCAGCCATTGGAATCAGACATTTCGATGTCCGAACTGTGAATACCTTTAATAATAGAATGTAAATTAACAATGGATTAAATGTATGCAAGGTAAATCAACGTTGTATATAAAATAAGTATACATGACAAATATTGAAAACAAACATATCCCTATACAGGAGTGCAAAATCGTTCACCGAAAATCATCTAACCTAGGGCATACAATACCAGGATAAAACCAGAACTAAGGCAAAGGAACAGAAAATTTAACAAATCTACCACATGAAGGGCAATGAACTGCCAGGGAGCGAGATCAGGTGCCCGGGAATAGGGAACACCTCCTGCTGGGCTGCAGCACCCGCCATATTGTATCTAAAAAAATGAGCATGTTACAATAATGAGTATTGTATTAATATATTCGAATTATGTAAATTAACTAGATACAATGTAGAGTAGATGGCGGGCATCTTGTCAGCTTTGAGACAAAGGAGGAAGAGACTTTTATAGATACATATCTTCATCAAAATCACAGTAAGAGCAATTATAATATTTGCGTTAATGATGATATATTTGAAATTTCTGTTTACAAAATTTTCACAAATTTCTGAAACTCGGGTCCTGAAGCATCATATCCCAGCCATCTTGCTACATCTTTCGGTATATTTGGACATAATTATCACATATTTGGCCATATTTCATTATTTGGATTGGGGATCACTGACGAGGGTTACATACCTGAAACGTGCATGTCTGGTCCACGCTGTTAATTAATCTGCCTTTAAATGATGCTTATAAATTTGAAGACGTTTTACATATATGAGAAGTTCAAGGAGCTGTACCTTAAACATTCACTTTTAAAAATAAATTGATATCAATCGCTACATACATCGTATATATCAAAATAGTTTTCTTCTCAGCAACTTCATGATTGTCATAAAATGAAATGTTTTAGTGATACGAGTCAAACGATGTCATGAAATCTGAGTTTGATGCGAAGTTCTTTTGTTTATTAATTAGTCGAACGCCGTATCATCATTGGGGCAACTGACTTCGGATCGGAGAAAAGTTGGCACTGGATCGACAGCGGAAAGAATCTAACGTATACGAATTGGGATGTGGTTGAACCAAATGGGAGGAGAAATGAAAACTGTGTATGGAAAATGCCGAGCAGAATAAATTACAGATGGATTGATATCAGCTGTATGGAACGCTCTTCATATATGTGCGAAAAAGATGGAAAATAAAATATCTTACATTCAAAAGAATCAACGGTTTATTTTGAGGGAGGAATCCATGTACATGTATAATAAAAGATATGTGTGTTTAACAATTTCAATGTTTTATAATTGCATTTTAAAAGCAGTTCTCTGTAAGGACCAAAATAATTTCAATACCACGTGGAAACAGCATGTCTCCAATTGTGGAGATTTTTGGTGTGGAAGGTGTATATGATGTCCTGAGACAAAAATAAACTTTCTTTTTACAAATTAAGTTTTCGTTGCCATGGAAACCATGTTTGAAATTTCACGCATCAGTAGAATACTTGTAACATGGCATTTTCACAAGGTTCGTTTCCACGGTAACAGCTATTGTAGTCAACTGAAATGTCCTTAATTTTTCTCTTTACATCTTTAATAGTATAAATATTACACAAGAAGTATGTTTTTGCCCGCTGTTCTCTTTGTCAATATGCTCAAAATGTAGGCAAAAACCTGTTTTGAAGAGGCCCTTTTTAAGACCGAAAAAGCTCCTAATTTAACATGATTTTGCTTAAATTTAAGGGCAAATAATTAGAAATGTCAGGCTAACTTGATTTCTATTGCCAATTATCTTTAAAGTTTAATCCTCGATCTTTAAGAAAATGTTAAAATTTGAGTGGGACCTCTTCACAATTTTATTCAAAAGGGTATAAAAAATGGTTACCATGGTGACATTCTGTTCAGTACCACTACCCATAGAGTAATTTACTGGTAAATTTTCAGCTGTCCGTTATATATTTTTAAGCATTTTTTATCAGTGCATATAAAAGAGCATTATTGATTAAAAAATCACCTTAAAAGTTTTCAAGGTCACAGGACCCAATGTCAAGGTCATCTTGAATGCAATTCACAAAATTTGGCAAAATTCTACGATTTTTCAAAAATATGAGAGGCGGTATTGAGTAAAACAAACACATACATAGTGATTTTAGATATATCCCCTATGTATTGACCAAAGTTGCAATAAAACTCAAAATCAATGACATCCTTGATTTTTAGCTAGTATTTCATACATACATATAAAAAAATGTGAGATAATCATGATTTTTGCCTGGGGCTTATTTTTTTTAGGAGAAATGTTCTGAACTAAAATTTGTAATGTTTTTCCATCTATCTGTCCTAATTTTAGAAAGAAGCATTTTTGATACAAAAATATGGCAGTCAAGCCTTAATTTGGTAACAATAAATAACAACAAAAATGCAAATTTTATTGAAATTGGAACCTATATTTTGAATTGACCTTGAACTTAAAGTCAATGACCTTGAAAAATTTTGAAAGTGCTCAAATAAAGAATAATTTCTTCTGTTGTCCCTACATAAAGCTTAAGCAATATAAATTATCTAAACCATGCTATAAATCAATTTGAAAATATATAGTCATCATGTGTCAAATGAAAAGTTGCCATGGCAACCATTTTTGACCTCAAAATGTAGGAAAACAAAACAAGGTCCCACTTATTTTTTCCAGTGATTATATCTGTCACATGAAATCTATTTTGTTCTGACAACAGTGATGGTGTTATCAGCCTGACATTTTGTTTTATTTTAGCTTAAAAATGGTAAAAATTGGACAAAAATAGGCCTTGATTTTGACCTTATTTTATGGCAATTTTTGACTGATTTTGATTTGTTAGGATCCGGAAAGAAATGTCAAACATTTATTATTTTTTCTAAAAATAGAGGTTTCAAAGATTATAAGTTGTTAATACCAATTAACTCTGACAATGGTTTGCATGGCAACATAATAACCAAAGATGACTTATTTGACCATTTTTTTAGTGCTATAAATAGACAGACCTCGTTTCCATGGCAACCGGAATATTTATTTTCAAAAAATTGTTATTTTTGTATTCAGTGCAGTATACATAGCATTTACAGAGAAAATCATGAAAATCCATGACATGCTGTTTCCAAAATATTTTGGTCCTTACAGAGAATTGATATTAAGAAATGATGTCTCATCAGTGAGACAGTTGACTGAGTCGTTGACCGGCTACCATGAGAGATTTTCTTTACACTAACTATCAATTTAGAATTATTCAATCATTGGTGCTCTTTTCTTAAAGACATAACAATTACCGTGCACAAGTGGATTATACATGTACATCGTACAACTCGTAGCCCTTAAGTAATCTTTGAGTGACTAATTTTGTTCACGTGTCATAAATTGCCTTCTGCTACATGTAAATCACCCCACCTGCGTTAAACTTCAAGTGAGCAATTGTCATACCGATCATTCCGTCCGTCGCCGAAGTCTACATTACATGTATTACGTCCTTCAAAACTGTTACTATTGACTTCTCAATAATACGGAAGTGTTCCAACTCTATACCTTCTTAAGGGCATA
Organism: Pinctada imbricata; assembly: GCA_033119305.1. Taxonomy (NCBI): domain Eukaryota; kingdom Metazoa; phylum Mollusca; class Bivalvia; order Pterioida; family Pteriidae; genus Pinctada; species Pinctada imbricata. The sequence continues at coordinate 10,294,626 of VSWD01000007.1, forward strand.
TCCGGCACCCAAAATGTTAAATCTTCACATCGAAGAGTATTCTGTATTTCTGACGTACACAGAAAGATTTCTCCGGTTTCCATTACAAAGTTCTTTGAAAAATATTTCAAGATAAAATTTTCTATGTTATTTACAGAAAGGTATGTACGGAAGGGTTTCAAATTCTTCGCTTCGATCAATTAGTAGAATATCCAATATCTTGTGTTCCAAATATGAAGGAAAATCATACAGCAATAAAAAGAGTTACTGAATATAAATTTTAATTTGTCATAGTTGGTAATGGAAAATGTCTGTCTAAGCATATTTGGGAAGCCGCCCAATTTCATTACACGTAACGCCCTTTGGTTTTATTTTTAACTTATTTTTTTACATTTACTTAACAGAGAATTCGCCATATTTTCTGCAGGAATGATTCAGTAGCATATTCAAATAAAACCTATGCTCAAAATAGCATTGGAGTGATGATGCCAAGATGTTAACCTCCTTTTATTTCTTGTTATTTTTTATGAAATGGCAAGTTTCCGAATCAGCCAAAAATCAAACAACGGGCTAAAACAAAGCTTCCTTCAGACGACAGGGCTGGAAAGAAGTGCTTAATACACATATCAAACATCAAGTCACAGGACACAACAAAAAATAGAATAGAATACGGAGGTGTTCCAACTCTTTACCTTATTAAAGAAAACCCAATACACCACCGCTTGAAATAGTTGATTGAATTTGTATTTATTGAATTATGCAACTGAATCGACCCTACAGGAACCGCGCACTCTTTACAAAATTAGAAAAAAAATCAAACTTGATGATGCTACTGAAATAAATATTTGCTTGAATAGATATCGTTTTGGCTTGAAGTAACACTGATGAGGATTAAACTGTCAATAAGTTTTACCGTAAATTGGTTTTAAATACTACCATTTGAACAAGTTCAAAATCAATAGTCCTGTAGTATCATATCCCACCCATTCTGCCACGTCTTTTTGGTACATTTTTGGACATACTAATTTTCATACTTTTTGGCCATATTACATTGTTTAGACTGAGGATCACTGACGAGGGTGTAGTGCCGAAACGTGCATGACTGGTCCATGCTGTAAATTTTTCAGGTTTTAAATGATGCAATTGAATTTAAAGACGTTTAACATTTGAACTACTTGGTGAGTGTCACTGCTGGTGGACCAAGAGTCCCCGAGGGCACATGTAGCTAAGTTCGATCAACTTCGGTTGATCGTCTGTCTCTTCAACGCATTTAAAATTTTCTGTTACAAAATTTCTTAAAATTTTTATAACGTGGGTCCTGTAGCTTCATATCCCACCCATTCTGCAACGTCTTTTTGGTACATTTCTGGTCATACTTATTTTAATACTTTTTGGCCAAATTACATTGTTTAGACTTAGGATCACTGACGAGGGTTTAGTGCCCGAAACGTGCATGTCTGGTCCATGCTGTAAATTTATCAGGTTTTAAATGATGCTATTGAATTTCAAGACGTTTAACATTTAAACGTCTTCAAATTCAATACCATCATTTAAAAAAGATAAATTCACAGAATAAACCAAACGTGCACATTTCGGGTACTTAACCCTCGTCTGTGATCCTCAATTTAAACAATGTAATATGACCAAAGAGTGTGAAAAATATTATGTCCAAAAATAATGTACCGAAAACATAGCAGGATGGGTGGGATGCTACAGGACCACGTTTTAGACATTTCAAGATTTTTTGATAACAGAAATTTTCGAATGCGTTGAAGGTACAGACGATCAAACGATTTTATTACTTACACATGTTGCATAAATTATCTCTCACGTTTTTGTTTTATAGACGTTTTTATTCTCGGTTACACACGATTTCGGTATACTTCGGAACTTGCTATTTGCAAATACAGTTTGTAGAAATGTGTCACGTATACTAAGGTTAGAGTGAGCACGCTACTACAACCAGGCAATTGCTTGAATAAACTTTACATAGTGTGATTACTACGAAACATATAGTAAACCAAGTGCAAACATTTGCTTATTCACTGTCTCGTTAAGGTAACGCTAAAGTCAAAATGGACGCCTGGCAGCTCAAGTAATAAAAATGTGTATATTTTTTTTCTCTCAGTGCCTATTACTTTCAAACTTTGCATGTAACTACATATAAGTACACACTATACATTTACAGTAATGGCCTCTCTGTGACCAGCCCATGTTTTAACCAATACTCCATATAATTTATGAAAATTATTGTTTTTCTACCCAATTTTTCAAACAGTTCAGCTGTTATATACTTGAAAAATAAAAAATTGAAACTTTGGCAACAGAAAAATATGTTTTGATACTAGTGCATGCGGGATTTGAAAATGCGCGCCACTTTTGTACAGTTCTGAATGGAGGCCGTTTGTATGGCACTTTGTCGAGATGGAGGTCGCCATATTTGATTTGGTGAGTAGCCAATTTCATCTCAATTTAATGCATGATCTAATGGGTGACAGCCCATATTTCTGAAAGTATTCATGTAAGAGACCCATATATTTTTAAAAACATGTGGTACCTGTTTATTTCTAGCCATTTTAATGTACTATTTCAACTGTATAATTTCGGTCTTCCCTCTTCGATCAAAATGAAAGTACGTCAAATTCCTGCGCGAATTTTTACGTTTGAGAAACTTATATGAATGTTGATGAAACAGTCTCTTTCTTTCGTAGACATAGTATAAATTACTATATCTATTTTACAAAAGCACATAAGAGAGATTATACATAAAGGTTTGTCGTCATTATATCGAACTACTTTTCGTTGGAAGTATTTCCCCTCTTTGGTCTGCAGTTGGCACGAAAGAGAAAATAAACAATCGAGAGTAAATCTGCTTTGTTCAGACGTAAGACAGGTACTGTAAACAATATTTGGTGGATATAAGAATTCATTGACGCACGTCTGAAAGAGATCGGACAAGATTTTGCCCTTCTAAAACTTAAATTCACTCGATCAATTTGGCCTAAAAGTCATGACGTCACATGGTGAAAACATCGACAGAAATTTCTATTTTTTTAAAATATTAATACAAAAATATACCGAAATATATCCAATATATGCAATTGACATAAGATGCAACAACAATTATTTTGAAATAATTGACATTTCTGTCAAGTTTTTGTCAAAGTGTTGTATGGAAGCCAAAAATGGTCATTCACGCATGTGTATGGTATTTTAGATGTAAATAGTGTTTACAACAGCATTGATACTTCATACTCAGATATTTTGTACCTGAACAGTACTCCCATTTGCTCTTGGATCTTTGGTATACTCTTTCACATAGAAAACAATTATTTTCTGCTTAATAATTGTATAACTGTTAAAAGACAGCAAGTGTGAACAGCAGCATGTCAATTCGTACCATTACCTTCTTTTCCTGCAATTTCCTACAATGCCTACTAACAAATGGTTTCAATATTTCGCCAGTATCTTACATGTTATTTCTTATTGGTATAGTTCATGTTTGTGTGAAGGCTTCAATTCCTGCCTATATACGATATATCGCTTTAATGCAAGCCGATTGTGATCTCAACAGTGATTGGGAAGGACAGAGACCATGCGCATAGACTATGATAGTCCCATTTATAGATGGCACATATTGATTCCGAGTACTTTCTTATATTAAGAAATGGCCCATTAAAATGGTAAAAAAAAAGAATGGAAAATGGCCCATTCATAAAAATTCATAACATGTATTAACAGTTGCACACACAATCTACTGATAAGAAATATTGTGTGTGACGGGCAAAAACTTGAAGCTATATTAAGTTGAGACCTGTTTTCTTTTGCATTTTTGGTGTAATTTTCAGAGATGTTGAAAACTTTTAAGGCATGCCAGTCATTTTGAAAATGATGTTAGTCCGAACAACGTACGTGTGTATTGTGTAGCAAAGCTTTAAACTTTTTGCCAGTCTGAATGTAATTTTGCCGGTGAAATACTTCGGACTGTTACTTTTCAGCATCACTGAATTATTTTGCAATTTACTTAAAATTACATTCTACTCTTTTGCTGCTAAATTTTATGTCTTAAATGAATTATCATGCGAAATGACTTTTTGCAAATTTGTCAGCAAGCGAATAGACATGTGTACAGGTATATTTATTCTTTGTCACTTCAGCGTTTGAATGAATCTATTCTATACCGGTGACATAGGCAAGCATGTGATTTATAAAGATTTTCTACAATGTTGAAGCAGGGAAAATCTATATTTCTTCATACGTTAAGCATAACAAAGTCAAAAACAATGTTTTACTCAAAATTACAAAGATTACTCCTCATGAGGTAACCAATTTTAGGAATGCAAATTCATATAAATGCTTAAGTTTATATCTAATTTTGCTTGACATCATTTTGATTTTCATGTCTTTTCTCTTTTCCTCAACAAAAGTTTCATTTACATGTATTATGAATTTAGCATTAGTTCTTTGATTTCACTATCAATGTATCATTGGTTTCTTGTCACCCAGACGATGTTTGAATATCCCTTCAAATTTCTTGTATGATTATTTTATTATCGTAGCAAAGTGACGTACCTGACCAGGTCGAGTTTATTTTCACCTGGTTATCAAAGATTTAAAAAATAAGCCGTTCAAAATTACAGATAACAAGTATTAAGTTAATTACTATAATAGATCTACCCTGATATAGGGCTGTCACGATTCACCGCGGTTCTTGATTCACCGCCCGGTTCTCGATTCACCGCTGTTCTTACGGTTCGTTTTCGGCATTTAGCTTTATCTTTAAAAATTCAACATGGCGATGCTGAACGCCGAGTCGTCAAAGATAACTTCTGAGTTTTGTACTTTGTTTCTATTCAATACAATATATTCTCAAATCATTCAAGTTATGAATGATCTTAATTTGTTGTTTTAATAAAATATCTGACGAATTACAGTAATGCCTCCATATCTACATTAAAAATGTTGTATCGTGATATGAATCGTATCGTGAGTAAATATCGTGATACATATCATATCGTGAGCTTAGCGTATCGTGACAGCCCTACCCTAAAATTTTTTGTCGACTCGTCTCAGTCGCTTGATTCAAGAAGTTCCACCCGGTCATGCCAAAAAATGCATGATTTCTGAAGATGATAAGATTAAATTGTGTAGTTTAATTTGTTTCATATAATTAATGGTCATAGCAATTAATGAATTAGCCGCTTGTCTGTCTACAAAGTCATTGAAAATGCGTTTTGAGTCATGAAAAAGTAATGGAATTTTGGTATAGAATTTCCGTATGAACCTTGGAATCGAGCAAAATTATCAAACAGTATGTAATCTTTGAGGAATTGTTACACCTCTATACAGTATACCACATGAATTCAACTACCAGAAAAAATTCATCAAATACTTCTGTTCACACTTGCTACCTTTTTACAGTAAAGTACAAAAAAAACTTTAATTGTGCATAACATTTTGACACACCATATAATTCATTGACTCCAATATATTACTTTTTATACCACTAGCCTTAAGACAGATATTTGCGTTGCTAAATTTTCAGTAGCTCCGGGCATTCTGCTACACCAGATTTTTTTTAATTATATGATGTAACTGGGTATGATTGCCATCAAATTCAATGAATATGACATCACTTCATAATTTGTATATTTTTTTGCATACATCATATTTATGCCGAAAATATGAAAATGTCTCAAAATTTTTATGATGAAAACCAAATTGAATAAAATTGTTTGAAGAAATATTTTGAATTGCATTTTGAATACAAATTTGCTTTATCTTTTTAGGAATTCAATATGTGCTACGTGGAGTGGAAAGAATCGTGAACCAAAAAGGCCTTTGGTATCGAAAATATTCAAATGTACAACTGCTACATACAGTCTTAGATTGACATGGATACCTGCAAACATTATGTGGTTCAAGGAGATGTGGTATGTAATTCTTACAATATTATAATTGAAATCTTGTATTAAGACTTTCAACAACTTTTTGATACATTTGGAACAATTTTAAAATTCAATTAACAAATGTGAAAGTTAGAATGTTAGAAAAAAAAATCCTTACAACAGCATTTTTCAGACAATTTATTGATTAATACATGATATGCAGTATTAGAAAGTTCTTTATACGACTTCAGACTGGTAATATGGTCTTACAATATATACATTGTTTTGATTTTGGTTTCAATTTCTGTCTGGAGCCAATAAATATTATATATTCTAAAATATGCTGTCATTTAAAGCAGAGTTGCCTTGCTCTTATTATTAATTATTACAACTTCAAAATGATTTATGAGTTTTGTGTAATTTTGCAATAAGGGCAATCATTCATGAACTTCATGAAGATAAAAATATTCATACATTCAATATAAAGCAGTCAATACCCATTGATAAATTGATGATGAATTTATAACAAATCGACTTACATATCGTCATATTTATAATAAATGCATATATATGTTTAATACTTTTGTTATTAGGGACTTATGATATTTTTTCCCTTTGCAGTTGATTCCTGTACAGTATTCCTGTGTATTTCTGAGGATGAATGAACAGCTATGGTTGTTGAATGGACTTCTCTCGAATACCTAACGTACATTCAGTATGTGATTTATTCACATAAATTACATTATAAGTGATTAGAAGTTTAAAACTTTGACATTTTTCCCCTTATACTTCAGAAAGAAGTGGTGATATAGAAATAAAATTCTAACATGACTTGAGATTTTCTCCCTTTATGTACCATAGAACTCGCCTGATGTAAAATCTCCAACAAACTTCCAGTTCGCTAAGCTCCACCCATGCACGTGCGCGTGCTATAGAGCCTATGGAGAACAATATAAGAATAGAAATAACAACTAGATAGCTGTGATTTGTTGTCTAGTAATTCCATGAGTCACATGAACCAATCAAATTATCACCTCGCTGCGAGGTGATAATTTGATTGGTTCATGCTACGAGGGGAATTACTGGACAACAGACCACGGCTAGCTAGTTGTTATTTCTTAAATATTATACACAAACATTTTCTTAGCAACCTAGCATTTTAGTGAAAATATTGTTTGTACATGTTGTATGTAGTTTAGATGGAAATAGATTCAGACTCATGCATTTAACTAGGTAAATAGGTAAATGTTGATAAAGTCTACTGTGAAATGATTTTAATAATTGTTACATGAAGGAGATCAATTTGTATATAATATAGCTTGAAATAAAATGTCACAAAAAGATAGGAGAAATGTTAACTTTTCTTAAAATTTGACATTTGCTTACACATTTCATCAATGATTCAGTTTTTTTCCTGAGGGATGAAGAATGGTTGCACATTCAGCTTTACTACAGATATTTCCAGATGAAAAATAGAATATGAGTAAGTATAAAGCAAAGTAATCAACAGCTTGTGTCTAAATTGTGATTTGTTTTTTTTTGTTTTTTATTTTTTGGGGGGGGGGGGGGGTGGGGGGGGGATTGATCATGAGTATATACGTACAGTGTGTTTGCATTTTAATGATAAAATGGAATGTGATAAATAAAAAAAGCTCATCTTTTTTTATTGTTTTTTTTTGTACAATGAATGTTTCCTGAAAACAGTAAAAGAAAATTCACATTGTCACCATATATTACATTTTATATTTGCTTGGAAAAAATTAAATGTTAAATAAAGTGAGTTTCCTTGAAATAGTACCTTCTATACAGTACATAATAAAGCATTTGTTCAGATTACTGATTCATTTCAACTTGGTGATTTTTATTAAGGACCCCCCCCCCCCTTCATCTTCTCTTTTATTTGAATATCATTATTATTCATTTTAGTATATACATGTATACTTTTATGCTAGTCTCGTTATCAATATACATGTACAATGCCAGGTAACTATGATTTAACTGTTGGATCATAAATTCAAATAAATTGTTGGCACTGCAAGGACACCATACTTTTTACAACATGAAAGTAGTCCCCAATATGGCCGACATTTTAAGATTTTTATATCAATAATTTCAGGCCAGATTATAACAATTTGTTTGAATATATTAAAAACTCACATCTAGCTTGCACTAGACCTAACTTTAACCATCAATAATTCTGCATTGTTTAGGTGAAAGCTGTTATCTTAACCTTGCTGAACTGTGTGAAATGGAAGGAGTGAAAAAAATGACATTACTCCAAGCCAAGACTCTGTGGAGAGAAGTTGATACCATGATTGTATGCAGCTTTTCATGACAATCAATTTGATGTATAACATTGTATATGTATCTTGAAAATAAGCGAAAAAATCTGATTAAATCTGTAAGTCCAAATTTGTGTTTAGCGTTACCTTAAAACTCTCATAAAAAAAGATAACAAATACTATTTCCTTTTTTCACCGTTTATTACATTTTCTTCTCAGATTTTGATAATAATATCGAAGGGATTCCATTTCGTCCCATGTGTTATCCGTCCACCATGTTGTTTTGTTTTGCCACAGTACTAACCTTATGTAGATTAGTGCTTACACGTGTTTGCATTCGGTCTTCCGGTTATCCGGATTACGAGCATACAGCCCAGCCCTCCAGAAAGTTTTTTAGAAAATCAAATTAATGACATGGAACGATCAAATGCATTCTTTTCTGGTTTTTTTTTTTGTACTTTTGATATACAAAATTCCTCCTACGCATTCTTACATCTTATTTACATTTCAGAACAAATACTCTATGCAAGAGCATGTTCTCTGTTCAGTGGGTTTAATGGCAAAGAGGGTCGCAAGTAAGCTAATTCCTTAGTGCTATTTAGGGGAGCGGCTTAAGATGTCACTGATGAAGTTCTAGATGGTCTCTTTAAAGAACATATGACACATTTCAGCATTTCCGAATCAAGTATGATAAAGGGATTTCTTGAGTACGATATTGCATTTATGAGCTAATGCCTATTTACACATATGCGGGTTTTTTAATTTGGCATTTGCGGCGGAAGTTGCATGCAGCCAGAGAACGCTCGCTCCTACCGGGCGACTTTTCCTGCTTCAATTCGGGAGTTCGCGATTGCCTTATTAATTGATTTATACATAATATGCTATATGAATTCCGCTTGATCTTTTACTTATGATCTACGATTACTTCTTCTTTGATATACTTGAATAAAAAGCAATATTTTGCTTACAAAGGATTTCTGTTAATATTTCAATACTTATCTTACATGCGGTATGAGAAAATAACATTGAGTTCAGCCAGTACATTTAGTTTCCAAACACTGTCTTATCATCCGGAAAATTGAACCTCGAAAGTATGAAGGAATTCACACTTATATTACTGTTTCTAAGTACATTCCGTAAGTTGATTCATTTTATCATCTACCCAATATATGAACCAATTTATAACTGAACTGTGCGCTAGATTTATTTACTCAAAATAAGTCATTACAGTTTATGTCATTAAAATTTTGAATGGAAATATCTTAGGAGGGGTAGGGCCACGAAGCCCGATGTCGGCCTTAATTATGAAAAATGTTCTTCATAGAGTTTTTAATTGAGCTTTGACACTTTGATTCGTCTCTCCTGAAAAACGAATATATCTCATGTAAGCAATATGTATATAATATTTTTTTGCCCTCTGAAAATACCAAAATCGTCAATATTCCGCATAATTGTTGCAAAAACTGCATATTTCTATCAAATGAGAAATGGCCGCATACATTGACTACGAGGGAAAAATATTTGTAAAATGTTATCATCATATCTTTTTGTCACAAAAATTAATCTAAGTTAACGCATGCAGCCACATCAAACTCTTCCATAACAAGCAAATATGGATGATCAAGAAGTTATTCAGTCTTAAAGTCGAGAAGGCAAAGGTAAAATCATTCGAATTTCAATAGGAACGGTTGCATACCTCGGAATGATTAACATTCCGAAGTGAGACCAAAATTTCTATCATACGATGACCATCGAAAATGCTACAGGATCAACTAAAGGTCTCGGCTGAAGCATCGTGAAGAAATGAGAAACACGGAGTAAGATAAGAGAAGCACGACGTCTGGCACAAAATGGGAAAACACCACAGACGTCGTTATAAATATTTCAAAAGCAAAAGACCACATGGGACGGTCATGTCCGATCAGTATTTTAGACGCTAATAGTAAAGTTATCTGGATTTCTTGCGAACAACCCTCCAAAAAAAGAACTAGAAAATCAAGAAGCAATGAACATTCACGTGCAACGGTCAAAACGGAAAAAGAGCAATAGACACTCGCTCATCTGCTTCATAAATGGATGGTTTGGAAATCCATTTGAACTTCATCCCCAACCTTACTCGGATACTCAGAGCCCTTGCTAGACGTTACGATAGTGTATAAAAATAACAAAGTAGTTATAGAATATAGAATGAAATATATAGTAATACAGTCCTGTGTAAAGGACTAACAACAGTAAAGTGTTCACATAAATCACATGTTTTGATAAGATAAACTTTTTCAGAATGCAGTCGGGCTATATTTTGTACTAGGCCTTGGACCTTTTCTCATGGTAACTCTTGCTACTATTTTGGAATGAATCCGGATCTTTCATTTGGTGAAGCGAGGGTATGTGTTTCACATTTGGAAAATTAAATCGAATCGAAGAAATCTTTAATAACATAAAAAACAAAATGTAGTTTTTATGTTTGAATCCTAAAATGAATGCTATGTAAACTCTTCATGATTCATATCTTTATCCACAGTTATGTTTGCAAAATAAGCTGATTAGATCTCCAACGAGACTTAATATAATATAATATTACATGGTGTACGCAGAAGCAAAATTGTATCTTATAGATAAAATGCATAGAAGATGGAGGACATCTCGTAAGTTTTGAGACCAAGGAGGAGGAAGCATTTGTCGGAGCATTTCTACACCAACATAACCGTAAGATTATTTTTCGTGACGTGAAGACTTCAATTCCAATATCAGAAATTTCTGAGTAGCAACATCCTGTCGTCATCAGCATATGGCGTTTTCATTTCTCTATTAAAATGTTATACTCAAGCAAGCATCAAGTACTCAGAATTGGTTCTCAGGGCTAGATGGCTTTCAGTTAAGCTTCTAGTTAAGGATACATTTGTGACCGACTAATATCTACGCTGACACTGACGTACCCTTGTCCGGAGTCATAAATGCTATTCTGACGTAGACCTTTTATGCCATGACATACCTAATTACACGTTTGTCTTCCTTTGTGGGAGTTACCAAATGTGACCTTTATCCCGAATTGTGGGATTTACCGATCGTAACCTTTCTGTCGAAGTGAAGTGGCGGGTGTTGCATGCAAGCAGGAGATGCCACTCTTACTGGACACCTGATCTCACTCCTTCGCAGGGAGTTCACTTCTCTCCATATGGTAGATTTGTTTTGCTTGCCTTAGTTCTGGTTTAGCCTGGTTTTGTATGCCTTGATTAGATGATTTTCGATGAACGTTTTTGTACTTCTTGATAGGGATATGGTTTTTTTTCCATATGCATACCAGGATTTTCGATATTCCACCGTTTAATGAAAGCTGAGAGGAATAGGAAGAATTAAGTTTAAATTGAAGGTTAATTTGTTTGATTATGATGCAAATTATGAATTTCTTTCTTTTTATTAATTCAGTTGACATCCGGTACTTCATTGGTGTAACTGACTTCGGAACAGAGGGATATTGGTATTGAGTGCACAGTGGACAAAATTTAACCTATACAAACTGGAACGTGAATCAACCTGACGGGAGATTTAATGAAAACTGTGTTTGGAAATTGGGATTCAGAGTAAAGTACAAGTGGCTTGATATCAACTGTGCAGAACACGCTCCCTATCTGTGTGAAAAAGAAGGAAAATAGAATGCGTTTATTCTGTTGGTTTCATAGATCAAAAATGGAAAAGAGAACGTGTTAATTCTGTTGGATTCATTGATTTTCATCTCCGGGGAAACAAAGCCGTGTTGAATTTAATGCCGAAATATTTGTTATGGTGAAATTTTCAGTGCATGATATGCGCACTCAAGAAAAAAACTTCATTAGTGATGTTCTAGACATAGAAATGGTATTCAAAAGAGTGAAAATATCAATAGGGAATAATAGTTCACAAACATTAACAAAGGAACACGCTATATGATACAGAAATACAACGTTTACCAGATGGTCAAAGCAACACACACGCACAAATAACACATAAGACACAAAAAATAATCAGGTTAACATGCATAAGCTGAGGATGTATCAAAATTGCAACAGTATGCATCTGAGAAGAAAATTATGTCTAGCATCCCAATTGATGTCAGATTAGAGAGTGCAAAAGAGCTATTGCAATACTCCCGGCGTCGGCCTCGTCCGAACTAAATGATAAGGAAAATGTTAAGATCACACGATTACCTTTCCCATATTCATAATGTGTTGGTCTTTTTGTAGTTAATGTCAAATAATATTTTGTTTAATATTACTGGATGTAGCCCTTGGGTTAGGAATTTGTGAAAATATCTCAAATGATAAGACAAATGTTGAGATAAGGTAAATCTTAAGATTCCAATATTTTGCCTTTAACAGGACCTGTTTAAGGGCCAATATTGAGCAACGTATAAGTGCTACATGTTCCAAACTTACATGATGGATGTATCTTTTGTTTGGACTGCTTATTGGAAATTGGACTGCATAGAAATTGGTTTGGTATTTTCTTCAAGAAGGTATAGAGTTGGAACCTTTCGACATTATTATAAAAAGCATCACCGATTAGAATGAGTTAAAGAAGATCCTGACGATAATCTCAACAGCACTCACAATAGAGCACAAAATTAAGCATCGACGGACCCCTAGCAAGTCAGAGGTGGGATCAGGTGCCCGGGAGGAGTAAGCATCCCCTGTTGGCTAGCCGCACCCGCCGTCGATGTTTAAGCACGAAAATGAAAACAATATCTAAAATTCATGCACTCTCTGACGTTATGTCTATATAGAAAGTGCCATGGCGACAATGTCATGGAAATATATTCAAAACACTTACTGTCAAACCCCTCGCGGGGAACGTTTCTACGAGCTCCACATGGCAAAGGGCATAAGTGTGACAAAAATGAGTTAAAGAAGATCCTGATGATAATCTCAATAGCACTCACAATAGAGCACAAAATTAAGCATCGACGGACCCCTAGAAAGCCAGAGGTGGGACCAGGTGCATATGCAGAATTTAATATTTGAAACACGTGTCTGGTGCATGGAAATCGGTTTTAAAATTTCTTCAAAAAGGTATGGACTTGGAGCCCTTCCGTATTATTTGATCAAACTTTCATAAAATGACCTTGACCTACTTTTTCAGTTTGAGAGATTTTGCCTTTAAAAGGCAATATTGAGCAAAGTATAAGTGCTACCTGTTCCAGACCTATATGTTGGATGTATCTTTAATCAAACTTTTATAAAATTACCGTAAGTGATTTTGCTTATAGAAGTCAATTTTGAGCAACGTATACATGTCTTAACTTACATGTTGGATGTATAATGTGTATAAATATTCAAATTAGGGAAAAATTGAGCTAAAGAAATTGACTGCCCTAAAAGAAATTATGCTATGCAGTCGAGCATTAGGCAACTATTTTTGTATATCGACATATGTTTATACATTATTTGAGAAATAAAAAATGACAAGCCGGGCTATATTGTCTCATAATGCCCTCGCGTCCTCAGCCAATCACATTTATTACCTAGCCGCGTCAGCGGCTAGGTAATATAAATGTGAATGGCTGAGGACGCGATGACATTATGAGACAATAGAGCCCGGCTTGTCATTTTTTATTTTTATTCTAATGATATATACAATAGACCAAACTAAGACCTTTCGATTCTTGGTAAAAACCAGTTCCTGCCGGTTTATTTGCTTTTAGAAAATGGGTAGGCGTGGCTTCAAAGTAGCTCAATTTTGCCAATTTCTCAACTTTAAAGGCCGTTGCCATGGTAACGAGATGTCCTGGATATAAAATTTTGGTCAAATTTACCTTTTTCTATTGGTCCCTACTTATGTGTGAAATTTCATGAATATCGGAGACCATGCATGCCGAAATTGTTAAAATGGTTAAAATGGAGAATTGCTATTAATTATTATTGACCTTCGGGCCTTTGCAGCGAGCTCCGATAAGCAACGATACGAGATCATCTAAACCAAACAGATTGCGCGCTGTATCAAAATTCATTTTTTAAATAAATCGCTTTTTCATCAGGTAATGTAGAACATTGTATAAGAGAAGAAAGTCTCTACTTGAATTTAGATTTGGACATTTACTTTACAGAGAATGTGCGGCTCCATATTTCCTGTAGGGTCGATTCAGTAGTATACCCAAAATACGGAAGTGTTAACTCTTTAACTTCAAGAAGAAAATTCCAAACCAATGTTTTTGCACCAGACACGTGTTTCGAATATTAAATTCTCATCAGTGATGCTTCCAGCGGGGCCAGCAAAATTCATTTCAGTAGCGACCTCATTTATTTTTTGAATTTAGATTTGTACATTAACTTTATAGAGAGTAAACATTGGTGTGCATTTATTGTAGGAAATTCCCTCCTCACATTCTTATCACGTATTTACATTTCACAAATTACGCAATACAAGAGCATGTTCTAAGTACGAAAACTTAGGGACTTTGAGGGCAAAGAGGCTCACAAGTAAGCTTGTTCATCAAGATTTTTAGGGGAACGGCATTTAATGATGTAGCTGAGGACGTGCTATGGACGCTATACTGAACGTATTGTACATTTGTCTATCAAGGATGATAAAGGAAATTCTTGAGTAAGTTACCTTTGGAATGACCTTCTTTAGCCTATTAGGATATACATGGTTTAGAAATGTGTTTATTTGGCATATTCGACGGGTTTTTGCATGCAGCTAGAGGATGCTTACTCCTCCGGGGCACCTTGCCATGTCATGCCTATTTCGGGAATTCTCGATTGCATTGTCAATAGAGACGTATATAATGATGCCATATACCCCATGGAGCTTTAACTCTTAATCTATGACTGCTTCGTCTCTGGTTTACTTGACGAACACAGCAATATCTTGCTTACAAATGATTTCTGTTTATACTTCAAGTATCTAATACGCGGCGTGAGAACATGACATTGAGTTCAGCTGGTACATTTACTTTACAAACACTACCTTATCAGCCGGAAATCAAACCTCGAAAGTATGAAGGAATTTATACTTATTCTACTTTCAATAAGTACATTCCGTAAGTTGTTTTATTTGATTATATACCCAACATCTAAGCAGACCATAACTGTGAGCTTGGTTTATTCGCCCCAAAAATTCAGTATATTTTACGTCATTAAGTTTTTGAATACAAATATCTTAAAATTTAACGGATGCCAAATTTACGGCAGAATAGTATATTTTAATGCCTTACAGCGTAAAGAACGAGTGCTCTTAAAGATGCCTGTTTGGGCCAATGCGTTTTGCTGTCTTGTTTGTATGGTCATCTTTCAGTGCTGAGGTTATGAAAACACTTTGGCAGGAAGCATTACTGATGTATTCGAAATACGTGTCTGGTGCATGAAAATTGGTTTGAAAGTTTCTTCAAGTAAGGTATACAGTTGGAACACTTACGTATTACATGTATTATTATACACATAAATTGAGCTTTAAGAAAGACTTCTGGGTAACCGGGATGAAATGGGAGATTGTGCGCATATAATCCGTATAAATACATCATTTGCCACTAACCTGATAGATCGCCCTTTTAAGTCGGCATTGATTGTCATTGGGCTCGTTGGTTTATTGGAATTCTTTCGTATGTAGCATTTAATTCATATATAGTGTCCCCATCCTTTTTGAGTATCGTGTTGTGTATGTCTTTTCCCTTTTTTACTCAGGGTGTTTTGATGTTCGGCTGTGAGTGCTTCGATTGATATATGTCGGGCGTTTCCTCCTTTCCTGCAATAGTTTAACCATTAATGTAAATAAATAAATAAATTAAGATTGAATTATTGCATAGTAGCCAATATAGAAGAAAGAGACAAGCATTTCCCTCATAGAGGGAAAACTACCCTGCACCTTATATTGCGGAATACATACAAAAAGGTCTATCATACAATTACAATCAGAAAATGCAACGGAATCAACAATAGGTCTCGGCTGAACCGCCAAAAGTAACACTCTTAGACATTCCAATGCGAAAACACAGAGTAAGGGCAGAGAAGCACAACAAGAGGCACAAAATGGACAATGAAACCCAAAGTTGTTATCAATATATCAAACACAAAAGACAATTCCAATGTTTGAGGCTAATAGTATTATCCAGATTATTTGTGAAAAGAACTCCCATTAGGTGGTAGTCTCACCGTGCCCCCATTACTATCCTACTTTCAATGTTCTTCATAATTGCAATATCAATTGACTATGATGTCATGCATCTTTTGCAAAAGTTTGAAAGAAATCGAATAAATAGTTTTGAGTTGGTCACAATTCGAAATCTCCAAATTTTGCCTCCCTTTCAATGCAGAAAATGGCGCGTTTGTTACGAAAGAAGTATGTGCGGTAACCTGCCATATGGGCCCTATTTTCAAAGTTGTTCATATATCCATAATATTCTAGTTTATAAAATGTCAAATGTATGGTGAATCCATATCAGGAAAGGTTATTTTGATTTCACAGTCCTACGCTGAACAATACGTCGCTAAACGTCTAAAACGTATAAATCATTGAAAATATCAATAAATGAGCGAATTTCCGATAGAAATTGATGAACCTAAGTATCGATCCAGGCCTTGCCCATGATAATTTTTTACCAATCGATGGATTTCTGATCGGCCCTTAAATTTGAATGAAAAATATCGTGGGCGAGCCCTGGATCATAGATGAATTTTGAAGATTTGTATGTAAAATATGATGATTTTCGTTTGTTTTCTGTCATTCAAGGCAAATGACTTCAGAACATGACATCGTACATCACACGCGTGACGTTACGAGACAAAGGAGGGGCTCAGAGTTATGACGCCGTATTTTCTCAAACATTCAACATGGCAAAAAGTGATAATTAATTATAGTTCGTTTATAAAAAGCATTTTTCGTCGAAATTATAGTGCCGATATAAGGGGTTAGCGCATCTAGTCCTTTGTTCTCAGATATTCAATGAGCCTGCAAATTTATTCAGCATTAGCTTTGCATTTCAATTTTTAAGGAGGTATTGGACACTTGAACGCCAAATTCAATTTTTCTAAAAATTTCTGAAATTACATATTTCTTTTCTGTCCTTGACTATACAATGACAAATATGGATAATGACCATATCCCTGTATACAGCACAAAATCGATAATTCAGAAAATCAGAAACCGAAGGCATACAAAATCAGGATAAAACAGAAACCAAAGCAAACAAACAAAATCCTCCACCACATGAAAAGAAGCGGACTCCCGATATGAGAGTGAGACCAGTTACGTCCCTAAGACTACAATCTTAAAGCAGTTGAAAAAAAAAGATACACACAACATTCACGTCGAACGGTTCAACCTGATAAATATCAATGAACATCTGCCCATCTACATAAATGTGAACGGATGGTGTGGAAACCCGCATGCACATAATCCGCCAACATACGCCTTGTACAGAGCCCTTCCGAGACGTTTAGCTAGTGTATAAGAATATCAAGGGCGTTGTGTAGTGAAAGAAAGAATTATACAGTCCTCTGTAAAGGATTTACAACTTAAACAGTAAAATGATTGAATGAACCATCATACCATCGAATAATGCAAGTTAGCAAAACCTTCCCTTGTATTTCACATGTTTTAATCAAATAATCTTTTCAGAATTCAGTCAGGCTGTAGTTTGTACAAAGCCTTGGACCTTTTCTCATGGCAACTCTTGCTACTATTTTGGCTTGAATCCGGATCTTTCATTTGGGGAAGCGAGGGTATGTTTTTTGGTTTTTTTTTTTTTTGCATTTGCAGGAAATTTGGAACTGCTTACTCTCCGTTGAGTAAATACACAAATTCTAAAAATAAAACCAGAGGGCGCTAATGAAATGACTTTTGACGGCTTATGAATAGCTCTTTAGCTGGAATCATCACTAATGAGAATTCTATATTCCGAACATGTGTCTAGTGCTTAATAAATTGGTTTGAAATTTTCTTCAAGAAGGCAGAGAGTTGGAACCCTTCCGCATTATTAATATAAACACTTATTTCCAATTGCAGTGTGGAGCAGTTATACTCGTTCTCCGTGGCACTGAATGTTTTAAAATGTATTCATTACTTCTTTCTAGCTCTGTCGCCTGAAAGAAGCTGTTTTGTCACTCTATCAATTTGACATCATACATTCTCTTTGGTTATTTCGGAAACTTGTCATTTCATACAAAAATATTATCGAAATTAAAGGAGGGTAACATCTTAGCATCATCCTTCCAATGCTATTTTGAGTATAGATTTTATTTTTATATGCTACTGAATCGACTTTACAGGAAGTTAGGACCTGCTTGCTCTCCATAAAGTAAATACACAAATTTGAATTCTAAAAATGAAACCAGAGGGCGCTAGTGAAATGAATTTTGGCGGCTTATGAAAAGCACTTTGGCTTGCAGCAACACTGATGAGAATTTGATATTTGAAACACGTGTCTGGTGCATAATAAATTGGTTTGAAATTTTCTTCAAGAAGGCAGAGAGTTGGAACCCTTCCGAATTATTAATATATAAACATTTATTTCCTGTTGCAGTGTGGAGCAGTTATACTCGTTCTCCGTGGCACTGAATGTTTTAAAATGTATTCATTACTTCTTTCCAGCTCTGTCGCCTGAAAGAAGCTGTTTTGTCACTTTACCAATTTGACATCATACATTCTCTTTCAAATTGGTTATTTCGGAAACTTGTCATTTCATACAAAAATATTATCGAAATTAAAGGAGGTTACCATCTTAGCATCATCCTTCCAATGCTATTTTGAGCATAGATTTTATTTTTATATGCTACTGAATCGACTTTACAGGAAGTTAGGAACTGCTTGCTCTCCATAAAGTAAATACACAAATTTGAATTCTAAAAATGAAACCAGAGGGCGCTAGTGAAATGAATTTTGGCGGCTTATGAAAAGCACTTTGGTTTGCAGCAACACTGATGAGAATTTGATATTTGAAACACGTGTCTGGTGCATAATAAATTGGTTTGAAATGTTCTTAAAAAGGTAGAGAGTTAGAACCCTTCCGCACTATTGCAAATTTGAATCGAATTGACTTTCAGATAATATTAAATCCCAAAAGCAGATAATTTTATTTGTCCACAAAATAAATGCTATTTAAGCTTTGCATCATTTCTTTCTTGCCATTGTTATGTTGGCTAAAAAACCTTAGTGGAATTCTAAAGAGACTCGGTTTGTGTACCCACATATCCGAGCACCTAATGCAAACACACTGAGCACAAAATCATAACAAAGAGATGGAAAAGGAACACAGATCACAGCAGAGGATTCAGTCACTGAGAAATGCATGTCTGGTATATCGAATTCGAACTCTTTATGTATATAAAGTTGTCTTTTTTTTGGCATCACAGTTTATTAACACTTAAATCAGTTCAAAGATAAATATTATGTAATCAGAATAAAGATTGTATCTTGTAGATACAATGCATGGAATACGGAGGACATCTCGTAAGTTTTGAGACCAAGGAGGAGGAGGCATTTGTCGGAGCATATCTACACCAACACCACAGTAAGATAAATTTATCTTAATTGCAAAGTTTGATTTATGGTACTTTTTTTTTCATTTATACAACGACTTCCAATATCTACCTGTCGGAGCATTCAAACATTTCATGAAAGTTAAGACAAATACGAAGAATCCGATTTTAATTGAAGGTTAATTTCTTTGATTATGATTAAAACGCTGAATATTGCATTTGATTTAGTTGACTTTCGGTACTACATCGGTGCCACCGATTTCGGAACTGAAGGATATTGGTATTGGGTACACAGTGGACAAAATTTAATCTTTACAAACTGGAAAGTGAATGAACCTCGCGGGAGGTTTTATGAGAATTGCGCTTGGAAATTGGGAATAGGAGTACAGTACAAGTGGATTGATATTAGCTGTGCAGAACCCGCTGCCTATCTGTGTGAAAAAGATGGAAAATAGGATGACTGTATTTATTCTGTTGGTTTCATTGATTTTTATTTTAAGAGGGTATGAGCGTGAACAAATCAAACGTAAACCGTATCGATGTCGTAAAGAAAACAAAATCGGAAAACTTACTGAACTAAAGGTTGAATATACCTCCAGATTAAAGAGCAATGCATTTCGAGTGACGAGCAATAAATATCCTTGCTTATATCTAAAATACGCTTCTAACACGACATTGTTTTACCCTTGGCATACAGTTTGCGTCATCAACGGGAGTTTATTTGACGTCATACTGAATTATGACGTTGTAATATTTTTCCGCGAATTATCATGAAAGCGCTTTGTGCTTATTCTTTAGAAGTCCGGTAATTCAGTTTGTCTTATATTATTTCACGCCATGACAAATTTACGGAGCGGAATAATTTGATTGCGAATGAAATGAGTAAGTTAATACTTCAAATTTATTCTTGCATAAAAAAGACACAAATAAATTCAAAAGAATGATTATAATTTGTAGCTCAAGTTGACGATGCGGCGTTTCTGACCACGCAATTTACCTCAAATATTGAAAACATGTAAAACTAATTTATTTTGAAAGTTCTTTTCTTTCATTTACAAAATGTATTTGTTATAATGATTTAGCTAGAATTAATATCACGAGGCCTATTGATTAGTAGTTGTAATAAGTGAGCATGACGACCGACTGTCAAATCATCAAAAGGACCAAAGATCACGTACATGTACGTTGTAAAATAAATCGATCCGAATGACTCCGTAAACACACTTCCCATTGTACGCTCTATTGAAAAGGGAATTATTCTGTTTCAATTTTACTAAAGTATATGATATAACTACATTCATTGAAGAGAACATGTGCAGGAAATCAATGCAGAAGATATCATACCAACCCCCCCCCCCCTTCTTATCCCAGCACTTATTAAAATGAAACTAGAACTGAAATGTGCCTCAGCTAACTTTAGATAAATTATTTCAAAGCAAACTTATCAAGAGATTAAGAGATCCTTCGTATCGTTGTTCTACTAAAGTTGCTTTATTTTTTTTTATAATCTGGTACAATATGTACATAATGTACGAATGTCAAAACTACATGTACATGAATAAATAGATACGTGTAGATGCCGCAAAATCAATTTTGAGAGAAATGATATACAGAAGAAGCATACAGATAAGAATCTAAAACATCCATTTTTTCACAGTACACAATATCACCGAGCATTACCTAAAGTGAGCGTCACGATGTGCTCTACGTCAGGTTACGTTGTCGGTGCTTAAAAGCGCTAAGTGTTGGGAAAATGAATGAGAAATTGATCAGAATATTACTCAAATTTTTAGTCTGAAGTCCAGATTATAAGAAATCTCGGATAAAATGTATAGATATATAACAACTTCCCATTTTCAATCATAAACAACGGATTTATCATATCCAGAGGCTTGGTCAGAGGAATTCTAAGCTAAATTTCTTTAAAACGGCTACACTCTTTTTTCTATGAATTATTTTTTTATCTTTAGCATGTATCACTAGATGATAAAAGAAACATTTTATCAAAATTCTATTATGCCAACTACTTCGAAAATGAATGTTTTTAAACTTTTCATACAATTTTTACTGTCAAAAATGGGATGAAATAAATGTCCTTCTCCAGCATGGTTACCATGGCAACAAAATTATTTTTTTCGAAAAAGATAAATTTACTTCATTTGCTACGTGAATGGATAAAAATTTACTTCGCATTGCATTATGTTGATTTTTAAAATAAAGTCCAAAGTTGGGACATTCTTTTAGAAAAAAAATGTGCAGAGTTACCTCCCTTTTTTGTCGGGGTATAGGGGACAAACGGCTACACTCTTTTTTTCATGAAATATTGCAATCGATGAAGGCAGGGATATTCTTTTATATGTAGACAATTATTTTCAAATTCTATTATTCCCTGAAAATGCGGTTCACACTCATACCCCCTTAAGGGAAATAAAGATGCCATGAAGTCCCAGTTTGTCCAACACCAAAAGCAATACATGTATATAAATATGAAATAACTCACACATAATTTCAATATTTTTGATATTATTACGTTCATCATGATCGAATACATTAAAAGAGCGCGTATTCCATTTATGTTAAGAAGATGCATGAAGACTAAAGAAGACTATAGAAGAGTTCGATCTTTGTGGCGAGAAAGCCACTTTCGAGATATAAAATCGTGTAGTTCGACGCACTTTAAACATGAAAGCTTCATTGTAATCGCACTGAACATACCATCTTGGACGAAATGGTTCAAAAACGAATTAATGGTAACCCCACACCAGGTTAGTTAATATCCATGATACGCTGCCTATCGTTTAAGCATAGGTTAACGACGAGACATATAGAGCACTCAAAATTATATTTCAAAGCACTCCTCCCGGGCACCTGATCCCAACTCTAGCATGCTAGGGGTCCGTCGATGCTCAGTTTTATACTCTATTGTGAGTTCTGTGGAGATTATCGTCCGGATCTTTAACTCGTCTGATTCATTAAAAAGCTTTTGTACCGTGGATATTACCCTATTTACATTAAACGTACACATAGTTACCAGTCTACAGCCTTGTACCAGCGCATTCTGAATATGTACACTTGTATACTGACTGTGAGGACGGTAATCCAAGTCGGCCCAGTTAAAACCTCTTTAAAAATCTTAACTCATTAAATGGTGTTTTGACCGAGAGCGGAAACCTAACATTTGTACACTTGTATTTCATATATTTTTTTTTCATTTTCGTGCATGAACATCGATGGCGGGTGCGGCTAGCCAACATGGGATGCTTACTCCTCCCGGGGACCTGGTCCCACCTCTGGCTTACTGGGGGTCCGTCAATGCTCAATTTGGTGCTCTATTTTGAGTGTTGTTGAGATTATCGTCAGGATCATCTTTAAATAATCTGAATCAGAGTTTCTTTTCCTTAACAGACTACAAATCATTTAAATTATTGACATGTAGTGATCTGTGTAATGCCTTGAAATTCCTCGGACAACATTTATGTTATATTTGTCGAGGATATATAACAGCAGGTTGTAGGGACTGTTGTTGAAGATTTATTTTTATACACTTACGAAAAAGAATTTATCAAAAATCTTCGAAAACAAAGAAAATTTGATGATTTAAAATGTGTCAATTATACTTCTAGGTATCTGGATGATATTCTGACTATTGACAATCCTGCTTTTGAATGATATAAGAATGAAATAAATCAACAAGAATTAATACTAAGCAATTTTAAGGCAAACGTTACAAATACAGAAACATCATTTTTGGACCTTTATATCAAAATTGTAAACGGAAATATTCATATAAGTGTATGTAACAAAAGGGATGATTTTGGATTCAACATAGTAATTTACCCTGGTTTGACGGTGATGTTCTAAGACTACCGTCATACGGCATTTACATATTACAGCTCTTACGGTACGCTAGAGCATATACTTACATTTTGGATTTTCAAATTAGAAATTTAATTTACAAATTACAAAGAAACTTTTCCTTTTCATGAACAAGTTAAGACTGGAAATTTTACAAAAATTACAGTCAACTTCTTTTAAAATTCGGATCTATACAAGCAACAGAGTACATTACTTTGAGCATTTCAAAAGTTGCATTTTATAGTGATGTGATAAAACAAATTAAAAGGATCAAATGTAGACAGAATAAACATCGAAAATGCGTCAGAATCATCAAATGCGTTTTATACCATGGATATGATCCTAATGTCACCAGACGGACACTAGGTTTGGTATTTGAACAATCTACAGTCTTGTACCAGTGCATTCTTAAGATGTGCACATTGATTGACTGTGACGACAGAACGCCATGACCTTAGAGAAAACAGAGCCCAAACCGCCTGTCCTTTCTTAATGTCAGGCGGACTCCTCGGATGAAAACATATATGGGCTCGCTACTGCCGGTGTTAGATAGTAGTTTTTCCCCCATGGTAGATCCCCCCGGAAAAACTGCTATATAGAAATCCCCCGGCGGAAATACTGCTATATAGTATTTTCCCCAATAGTAGAATTTCCCCCTTATCGATACTAGTTTGAATTTTATCTTTTTTCTTATTTTGCGATCAAACAGATTTTCGATTAGTTATGATATAGACCTAACTGAAAGTTCTCACTCAGTTTGTCTTATTCTTTGTCTGTCTGTCTGTCTGTCTGTCTATCTGCTAACTTGCAACAAGGTCATAGGCGGCACAGGCTTGCAATATAACCTTGCCGTCATCGCTATTTTCCTACGCCATTTTACGCCATGATAAAGCCAGAGAGGCATCACAGGTACGGCATGTCGTCACAGTGACGTCATTCGGATTTCTGACGTAAACATTGAAAAAGATTCAAAGGCAGAGGCTCATAGATTACTTGTTTGAGTGTTTAGGGGGCGAGTAAATGCGAAATGAGAGAAACGACTCTGATCTTGATGTAGGGAATTTTACAAGACTAACGTCTAAAGACGGTAGGTTTCGATTTATAGCTAGAATTTTGTATTTTCACTGGAGACTTCTCGCTCAGCTGATCGTGTTGGCAACGTACGAATGAAGAAAGAATCCCTTATACTGCATCATATTTTATTGAAACAAAGACAATGCTTGTACATTGCATACCTCATAAATGTAGTAATACCTAAAGGTATATATTTGCAATACTTTATTTACAAACACGAAGCCCCAGTTTCAGTCTGCAAGAATCTTGCAGACAAACAATAGGCGATGACGGCAGAGGTAGATTTCAAAGTAAAAGAAAGCGGAACTGAAATCGGACGCATGCGTCGGAGATTGTCTATCTGCGTGTCTGTCTGACAAAGTAGGGAATCTCTAAGTGTTGATGTCATCCTGTCTGTGCTTCTGTATATAGTTCGTTTTGTTGTGCCAGTACCTTTCTGCGTGTCTTTATGTGTGAACGGGTGTATTTTTGAGTCAGCCTGTATTGTTGTTTGTCTGTGTGTCTATCTATCTCTTATTAGTCTGTCATTCTTCTATCAAAAGATGTTTTTTAGAAATGCTGAGGAAAATCATAATTCATTTGTTTTTTTTTATGTCAATATGTTCATGTCTATTTACGACTGAGTACGTCTCTATGCGCACGTAATCCAGGATAACAACGTCTTCTGCTATTTCCTTGGCAGATGGCTGTCCTTAGTCGGCACCGTTTGCCCATTGGTCTCGTTGGTTAATGTGAAGTCCTTTGTGTTTTTGTTTTGTTTGTTTCTGTGTTGTGCGTTGACATTCCATGTCCCTTTTGTGTCTCTTTCAGTGCTTGTCTGCTCTGTATTTTTGCATTGGGTGTTTTGGGGTTTGCTCTGGGTACTGCAACCTGGTGTTGTTGGAGACTTTGTTTTATCTATCTGTCTATGTGTTTGTCTGTACATGTGGCTTTGTAGTTCTCTTTGTTCTTGTATTTGTCTTTGTGTCTGTTTATATATCTGTTTGTCATTTTTGGCTGTCTTATATGTTATTGTGTTTGTCACTCTGTCTGTCGATGTGTGAATTTCTGACTGTTTGACCCTTTCTTTCTGCTTTTCTGTGGGTCCTTGTGTTTGTCTGTCTTTGATCTGTTCTTAAATGATGATATTGAGTTTGTAAACATTGTGCATTCGTACCACTTGGTGAGTGTCACTGTTGTTGGACCAGAATCCCCCGAGGGCATATGTAGCCAAGTTCAATCAAATAAATCGACGCATTCAAAAATTTCTGTTATTAAATCTTGAAATTTCTAAAACGTTGGTCATGTAGCATGCATCATATCCCATCTATCCTTCTACGCCTTTTAATACATTTTTAGACATAATAACTTTCACACTCTTTGATCATATCCTGTTGTGTAGGTTGAGGATCACTGACGAGGGTCAAGTAACCGAAAACGTGCATGTTCGGGTCATGCTGCAAATTTATTTGTTCTTAAATGATGCGATTAACTTTGAAGACGTTTGACAAATGTATGTCTTTGGATATGTGTCTACCTTTCTTAGTCTTTAGTTATTTGATTGTCACTGTGTACCTTTATTTATGTGCCTTTCTTTGTGTTTATTGATGATTGTCTGCCTGTGTGCTTGTCTATGTATGTCTGTCTGTCTGTTTGACCTGATGTTCAGAAGTGTATTGATTACGTATAGTTCATTCCAGCTCTGTCGCATGAAAGAAGCTTTATTTTGGCCCTTTATCGATTTGACATCATAGATGTTATTTCGCTATAAATTTCGAAAACTTGTCATTCCATTCAAAACTATCACCGAATTTAAAGGATGTTAACATCTTATCACCAACCTTCCTACGCTATTTTGAACATATATTTTATTTGGATATGTTACTGAATCGAATCGACCCTACAGGAAATTTGGAGCCGCGCACTCTCTGTAAAGTAAATGTATAAATCTAAATTCAAAACATTAAATAGGGCGCTACTGAAATGAATTTTGGTAGCTGCGCTGGAAGCATCACTGATGATAATTTAATATTCCAAACACGTGTCTGGTGCAGGAAATTTTCTTCATGAAGGTATAGAGTTGGAACACTTCCATATTATTTTATTGTCTATTTATCTGACCGTCTGTCTGACTTTATCTAAATATCTGTTTATCTGTCTGTCAGTCTGTGTAAAGATAATTGTTACTCAAAATTGGCTCAAGGACAAATGTCAAGTTACAGGTTAGCCTCTAAGTTAATACAAATCTTGTAGGTCAAGGTCAACACTTGAAACAATCAAGTTTTTTATTAAGTTTAATATTCTTTGTACAATATTCAAAGTCTAATTCTAAAAGGTAATATCTCAAGGTCAAGAGTAGTAACTTAGATCAGGTCAATCTGCTCTGATCTACCGCCAAGTTTAAACGTCACGGTGATATTTGATATTTTGTTATATGTACATTACTACGATATAGTCATATTCAAAAAGCGAATGCCTAATTTAAGGTCAATACTTGAAATCAAGTCAACTCATTAATTCCTTTATCCAAGCAAATATGATACATACATGTATTTCATAACTCAAATTTACATTTTTCAACATCAATGTCAAATAATCAAGGTCGAGGTCAAGGCTAATAACTATTTTAAAATCTTTTCCCTTGCTATGCTTAATCTCTATATACCAATATTTAACATTTTGGACCTTGTAGTTTTTTCCCAAATAATCTAAACACAACAGCTAAACCAAATTGTTGATGCAGACGGTGAGACGGACGGACAGGCAGACAGACATGTAGCAATTTCATAAGACCGATTTTATTTTGAAATCCGACAAAAGATTAAAACCAAACAAAACAACTTAACATTCTGCAAAAGAATTTAATCCCAAATGCGGTTGAAGTCAAATACCCGGGGAGATTATTCAGAGAATAAAGAGCGTCAATAAAATTTTACACACAACCGAACGAAAAGCTCAATGTAAGGTTTTGTCATAGCCCATCATCCGTCAAATTGTTCTGTAAACTTTTAAAAATTTCGATTTTATTCTGCAGAACCGCATGACAGGAGAATCGATGTCTGGAAGTAATCTTAAATCTCAACAGTGACCAGGACCATGAGTGAATTTAGAGGAGGAGTGGGGCACAAGCCCACCTTCTTACTAACGCTGCTTCAAAAAAGTATGCCAATACAGAAATTGATCATATAATAATAAATAGTTCTTCGTCAATTTTTTTATCATGTTTCAAAATACCCCGGCCTTCTTTATTAAGCCTCCCTCCCCCAATTAACTTAAAATTCTGTATATGCCCCTGACCAAAACAAATAATCATTGGTGTGAGAAGATACGACGTGTATGATAAGTATCGAAATAAAGTAGAAAGTATTATATCATAGGAAAAAGAATTGAGGTATCAAATGGGTAATGATAGAAATTATGTTTCAAATATTGAAATTAGGAGTGTTTATCATTTTTAAATATTCATCTGTGTATTATGATAATTTGAAAACCTTTAGTACAAGGCTAACAGATATTGAAATAAAAAATAATGATGTAAGAAATGTTTTACCTCTTGATGATAAAATGGTTAAAATTGATCACAAGAAAACTTATTGGTAAAGTTTTGATTTTTCAGTGAAATTTGATGAAAAGTGCGTTTAGAAATGTTTGACCAATTGCTATCTGATGCCTTATGCCTGTATTAAAACATTCACTCAAAAGTTACTTTTTCCCATAGAGTTTAATGTTAACTTTAAGAATACATTAAAGAGTAAGTGACCTCTATTGAAAACAAAAATAATCGGTCACAATCTTTTAAATCAATTTTTACATCATAATTATGCCAAGACTTTAGGGCTCATGATTCAATGAATGGAATTGAATCAAATTCTGGATTTTTTTCGAGAGGGGAAAAATGGCTATATAGCAGTCTTTCCCCGGGGAAAAACCTACTTTAACATGGGGGAAACCCTACTATATAGCAGAATTCCCCCGGGGAAAAACTACTATATAGTTGGTTTTCCGGGGGAAAGCCAATTCATAGCCATATTCCGGGGGAAACATGGCTAGGGGGAAAGACTACTATATAACACCGGCAGAGCACAGACTGTATTACGTACGCCCTCTTTCCTTATCGACCTACATATTCATCTGTGTTGCTTGGGCCCTTGCGTTTTGCGGTCTTCTTTGTGTGTGATCATCTAAAAGTGAAGACTCTGAGGTTGTTCACATCAGAATTGTACGTTCTTCGAGACCTCTGGGTAACTGGAATAGTGGGAGGGTTGTGCGCACGTTATTCAGGATAACCACACCATTTGTTACTTGCATAGCAGATGGCGGAACTAAGTCGGCACCGGTTGTCCATTGGTCTCGTTGGTTTATGTGTAGTCTTTTCTGTTTAATGTTTCTATGTCGTACGTCTCTTTTTCGTCTCTTGCTCTACTCGTCTTCTCTGTGTTTTCGCATTGGATGTTTTCGTGCTTTGTTGTTGGTTTGCAACCAGGTCTGGTTCGAGATCCCATTCCTTCTTTTAGAGAAGACAGGACCACTATCACCTGACCTCTCTGAATGTAGATCATTCTCATCGATTGATAGAATGCATGAACCAATTTCAGCAGAGTTTTTCGTTTCGTCTTTGTTTTAATACTTCTAATGATAATTTACAAATTAACCAATGTGATGTTCGGGCCCTACACTTTGTGATCTTGTTTTATTGATATTCATAAAGCGAGGAGGAGGTTATTATGATTGTGCGTTCTTTAAAAGCTCTTGGAAACTGTACAAGAAGAAGAGTTGCGTGCGTGTAATCCGGATAATCACATCGTTTGCTACAAACCTGCTAAGTTGCCACCGATTGCCAGTTGGTCGCGTCAGTTTATGTGAAGTATTTTGTGTCATGATGTTCTATTTAGGATTCTTGTCCCCTTATGCGATCCTTACTGTGCATGTCTTCTCTTGGTTGTCACTTTGATGAGTGGATGTTTGTTATTGGTGCTGCCTTTGAGTGTTGTAGGAGATCCTATCCTTTATTTCACAACACAAACAAATTAACCAGACTTCCAAATCGTGAATGTATGCTTGAAATACCATAGAGATTTACATGTATGAGAATAATATTTGTCAAAAAAGTCCAAATATTGTAATGTTTGACCTAGAGGTCAACATTTCTATCGATCTTTACCGGTGGTAGTTTAAAAAAAAACTGCTGACTGTGTGCCCCTTCTCGTAAATGCGAAAGTGAATGTGAATACATGCATTCAGTGTGTGCTCGAAATATTAAATGTAGTGTAATAGCAAAACAATTACTGACTATATCGATATCATAAACCTTAATATGGTATGTGAGTCTAAGTACTTTGATATTAGATTGACATTGCTATTCAGTGTATACGTGACCAAACGTTATATTGCCTAACTTCATGACCCCTCTACTCCCTTATCTGTCATTTGGTCAGCAGGGAAATATGGGAATATGTTATGCATTATTTCTTTTTGCCTCTTTGATACGTAAGTTATACATGTATGAATACCGTATGATTCTCTGCAGAATTAGAAAATTACATGATAAGTTGTCTAAATTGTCATAAAATAGTATAAAGTATTATTTTCTTTTCCCTCGTCTAGTTTATATCATATTGAGATAAAATGATTCCATGAGTAAAATTAATGAATTTCATCTTAAGGATTATTAAATGTTAGTTATTTATTTTCCAACAGCACAGGGTATTCATTTGTCAAAGAATTTCATATAGAAAGCTATTGATTCAAAAACATGAAATTCTTACTTTTTTCAGAAATTACCCTCAGCGCTGTCTGCAAACGTCCATACACTTTCTCCTACAGAGACTCATGTTATTACATTGGCTATAATCCGGGTCTTACTTTTGACGAAGCTAGGGTAATTATAAATAAATATTCGTGTAACATTGCTGAAAAGAACGTTTATGATTGTTTCATTGACGTCACATTTCTTATTCTAACATGACTTGAGATTTTTCACTATATGAACTATAGGATTCGCCTGGTATAAAACCTGCAACAAACTTCCAGCAAGCTAAGTTCCACCTCTTCACATGCTATAGAACTCGTCTGGTGTAAAATCCCCAACAAATTTCCAGTCCGCTCAGCCCCGCCTGTTCAAGTGCTACAGAACTCGCCCGGTGTAAAATCTGCAACAAACTTAAGTCCGCAAAAACGTCTATTCTTCGCGGCTCGGTGATAATTTGATTGGTCCATGCTTTTCGGGGGATTACTAGACAAAAAACAAGGCCTAGTTAGTTGGTTTTTTTTATTGTCCCCCGCTTTCGCGAAAGCGCGGGGACATTAAAACCGGTTCGTCCGTCTGTCCGTCTGTCCGTCTGTCTGTCCGTCAGTCACAAAAACTTTAACCTTGTGCAGAACTTTTGAACGGAAAGTGATAGGGCTTTGATATTTCACATGTGTATTCCTTGTGACAAGACCTTTCCATGGATACCAAAATTTTTGACCTTGTGACCTTGACCTTGGACTTTGACCTACTTATTAAAAACTTTAACCTTGGCCATAACTTTTGAATGGAGAGTGATAGGGCTTTGATATTTCACATGTGTATTCCTTGGGACAAGACCTTTCCATGGATACCAAAATTTTTGACCTTGTGACCTTGACCTTGGACTTTGACCTACTTATTAAAAACTTTAACCTTGACCATAACTTTTGAATGGAAAGTGATAGGGCTTTGATATTTCACATGTGTATTCCTTCTGACAAGACCTTTCCATGGATATCAAAATTTTTGACCTTGTGACCTTGACCTAGGACTTTGACCTACTTATTAAAATCTTTAACCTTGACCATAACTTTTGAATGGATAGTGATAGGGCTTTGATATTTCACATGTGTATTCCTTGTGACAAGACCTTTCCATGGATACCAAAATTTTTGACATTGTGACCTTGACCTTGGACTTTGACCTACCTATTAAAAACTATAACCTTGACCATAACTTTTGAATGGAAAGTGATAGGGCTTTGATATTTCACATGTGTATTCCTTGTGACAAGACCTTTCCATTGATACCAAAAGTTTTGACCTTTTGACCTTGACCTTGGACTTTGACCTTCTTATTAAAAACTTAAACCTTGACCATAATTTTTGAATGGAAAGTGATAGGGCTTTGATATTTCACATGTGTATTCCTTGTGACAAGACCTTTCTATGGATACCAAATATTTTGACCTTGTGACCTTGGCCTTTTGAGTTCGACCTACTTTTCAAAAAAACTATAACCTTGTCCATAACTTTTTAATGGAAAATGATAGGGCTTTCACATTTCACATGTGTATTCCTTGTGATGAGACCTTTCTGTTGGTAACAACATTCTGACCTTGTGACCTTGTCCATGGAGGTTGACCCACATTTAAAAACTTCAACCTCGACCATAAGTTTTTGATTTTAATTTAAATCATAGGTCTTAGATATTTCACATGTGCATACCTTTTCATAAGCCCTGTCCCTTGGAAACAAAACAAAAGTTTGTACCTTTTGACCTTTTCTTGGAGTTAATCTTTCATATTTAGAATGTTGATAATATATAAGATATATTATTAAAACTTAAGAATGGGGGGATGTTTGTAAGGATTTCTTTAAAGACAAACACCCAAAAGCGGGGGACCACAATTCCTTGAATTTGATTTTTATTTCAGTATTCAGGTACATTGTATATGTAGGTCTCTAATAGTGTTAAAGATATTTTCTAATGAAATATACTTCAAGTTTAAACTTGGCACAGGAGTTATATTGAAACACTTATGAATATTTTAAAGGTTTGACCTCAAAAAGTTATGTTCTACACCCAAAAGCTGACGTCATTTACTGACAAAAACGAATTGCTTGTATAGAAGGTGATATATCAAAAGAAAGATCATTTCCTGCAGATTTCATTGGTACTCTTTCCGTTACCATCTTCACTCCGAAAACGAAAGTGAAAGTGGAAATAGAGAATGTTGACATGTCATTCAGATTGATTTCGGTCCCATTTTGACAATTGTTCCAGGAAATTTCTTACGATTAAAATTATGCTGATTTGAAGCCAATATATGTCTCAATAATATATGAAATTTATTTAGGTTTTCGCCGATTTGTTTTTGAGAAATCCACAATACACCACGGAGAAGCGAATTTCACAAGTCCCCATTCTGAGCCACTCGCCGGAAATCACCTCTACGTTGTGAAAAATCATACAAAAATCTTACAGAATCTAATGATACCTTATAACTTGCCTCATTTTAATTATCATACACACTATAACAATATCAGTCTCTCACTCTTTATTAGATAATTAAAAAAAGAAAATTGACAGGGGCCAAATTAGACTAGAGGCTATAGGGGTTATGCTATTAAAACCCTAACCGTCAGAATACAGACTGTTTCATGTATGACCTATGTTTTTGATATTCATTTACAAATTCATCTGTGTGTTACATTCGCTCCTTCCTATCTGCTATTTTGTATATTTGGATTTCTAACAGCTAAGAGACTCTGTTACAAAACAATTGTGTATCCATTGATACCACTGGGTACCTGGACAAGTGCTGAGAATGTGCTCATACATTTGTATAATTAGAGTAACAATAAAATTTGTTATTTATGTGGCAGATACCGCCCTAATTCGGTGCCGATTGCCCACAGGTTATGTTGCAGAGGCCTAGGGTTGTCATGGTGTTTTCCTGTTACTTATGAAACCGAGACATGTTCCAGAGCCAAATCATTCTCTTTATACATGTTATATGTAACAGAAAGTAAATATTCGAACTTATACGGTCACCACAAAGAATATAATGCACATTCCGTCTTTTAGCTATCACGAGTGTTTAAGAGCATTCTTGTGTACGAACTTTTCAACTGACCATCTTTTACATTACCGGATTTGAACTTTTTTATGCCTTTTGCGACATTGCATGCAGCAATAGGACGCTAAAACCTGGTCCTGCCTCCATTCATTTGTTCGCGATTGCCTTGTTAATCGAGACTTGCACCCTACAAGAAATTCGTTGTAAAGTAAATATACAAATTTAAATTAAAAATTAAAATAATACAAGAGGGCGCTACAAAAATGGATTTTGGTGGGTCGTGCAAAGAAAACTTTGGCTGGAAGCATCACTGATGAGAATTTTTAAAATATTCGAAACAAGTGTCTGGTGCAGGCAAATTGGTTTGAAATTTTCTTCAAGAAGGTATTGAGTTGGAACACTTCCGTACTATATGCACAAATTAACCCTTGAACTGCAGTTGGTACTTCTTCTGTTGGTATACTTAATATTAAAATTCAAAGAAGTACCTATCAGTTATTCAGTCTCGAAGACGAGAAAGTAAGTCAAAATCATTAGGCAATCAGAATTTTCATTTCAACAGTTGAAATCTTAAACGTCTTTAAATTCATAGCATTATTTAAGAACAGATAAATTTGCAGCATAGACCAGACATGCACGTTTCGTGTACATAACCCTCGTCAGTGATCATCAATCAAAACAATGTAATATGGCCAAAAGCTGTGAATATTATGCCCAAAAATGATCGAAAGACGAAGCAAGATTAAACAACATTCTGAAGTGAGACCAGGTGCCCGGGGATATTCAGCGTCTCCTGTTTGCATGCAACTACCGTCACAACAGCTCAATAAAAGTTGTCTTTATTAATATATTGATGTATATATCAAGTAAAGATGTGTTGTTGGTTTATAATTACAACCATTCAATGCAACCCAGAATGTCACTGATCATTCTGGAAAGAGGCATATGTATCTAGTATTCTTTTATAAGACCTCCGTAGCTACCGAAGAACTTCCTCAATGATGGATTCATCTTTTGTGTAATATAACTTCAAACCTGTCTGGTATTATTACGATGTATGAAAGTACAGATTTCCCAAATCGATTAAGAAGAAAACTTTTGTTTTTTCTTGCATGCGATTTTATATTCGAACTTCGGTTGATCGTCTGTCTCTTCAACGCATTTGAAATTTACTGCTTCAAAATTTCTTGAAATTTCTAAAACGTGGGTCCTGTAGCATCATATCCCACCCATTCTGCTACGTCTTTTGGTACATTTTTGGACATAATAATTTTCACACTTTTTTGCCATATTACATTGTTTAGATTGAGGATCACTGACGAGGGTTTAGTACCCGAAACGTGCATGTCTGGTCCATGCTGTTAATTTATCTGGTCTTAAATGATGCTATTGAATTTGAAGACGTTTAACATTTGGAAATATTCTAAATACATCAATTGCCATACCCACGATTTATAACATTCTGCTTTATCCACATGGCGCTGTTTAAAGATACAATGCATCATGGATGGAGGACACCTTGTTATATTCGAAACCAGAGCCGAAGAAGACTTTATAGGGAATTATCTTCACAAGATGCATCGTAAGTAAAGTATTTATGGCTTGATACTTCAATCTTAAAACATACACAGATTAGACCAATCTTGTCTATAGTTACATTAAAACAGTTAAGTTTACATGCACACTAAGAAATGTATGTCTTCTTTCAGTTAATTTCCCATTTTATATCGATGCCACAGATTTTCGACAGGAGGGATACTATTATTGGGAACACACGGGAAAGAACCTAACGTACACAAACTGGAATGTACATGAACCTAGCGGAAGAATGTATGAAAACTGTGTGTATAAAATGGAAGTTACACATAAATTTAAATGGATTGATATCAACTGTTTTGAATTAGCGCCATACATGTGTGAAAAAGAGGAACATTGATTCTATGCAATTGGTCGATCTCCTGTTTCGAAGTATTCTGATATACGCGTAACTAAAAGTCAAAAGCATTTCATCTGATCGATTGATAATAAAATATAGTCAGATTGATTATTATTTTGTTAAATAGTGTGATTGATATAATTCAGGCATACACGTTTGCAAATACAGATGCATCAGATTGTGAAATACACCGACAATTTTGAATAAGACATTTTTACTATTATGTAACGAATTAAAAAAAAAAAAGAACTACAGACATTAGGATCAATAAAATTGCATTGTTCAGTTGCAGTGTTCATCCAATGTCTTCACTGAGTTTTCTGGAGGTGATGCTTAACTAGCACCACTAGTACTCACAATGCATTTTGATAATTTTCGACTTTTATGTATGACTCTTATTCCCTGATTCTCATCCTGATTCTGAAATCGGGGTTAATTTTCGACCTCATCAAACCACACTTATTTAATCATACAGCAAGAGAAAGTCGGATCAGCTTAAAGCTTCATGCATCAAACTCTATTAGAAACTACTGCATTATGAAAAATGGCGGAATTTTAGAAAGACCCTCTAAAAACTAATCTGCACCAGCCGTCGATGTTCACACACGGAAATGAAAACAATATCTATAAAAAAAGTGCTATGTTGACTATGTCAGGAAATTTTTTTTAAATCGCTTACTGTCAAACCCCTCTCGGGGAACTTTTCTACGAGTTTCACACGGTAGATGGCATCAGATAAACAAATTGAAACAATCACACAGCACCATGGAAGCACGAAGGACAACACTATCTAAAGTATGGCTTCCACTTTCGCGGGTGCAGCGGCGGTAGGGCTACGATTAGGTGATTTGGCTTAATCGTAGCATAATATTATTTTCCTCTAATATTGATGCTCTTGGATATTTCAAATGATTTTGGTTTTGTTCTTGTCACATTATTGTCATGATCGCAGCGCTATGGGGCTAAATCAAACATTACAAAAGTACCCATCAGGTATTCAGTCTCATAGAGGAAAAGACAAGGTAAGCCACAGGAACGTTTGCGAACCTCGGAATAAACAAAATTCCGAAGTGAACAAAACCAAACTCATGTCTCAATCTCCTGGATCGCGCCGCTAAGTCGCGTCTCTGTCTCCTCCATTCGTCTTTGTTTCACCACAGTGTCTTTTTATTGAGGCACATTTGTGTCGCATTCTTCTCTATCCTTATCACACTCGCCTTACTATCATAACGGACTCGTGGCAAATTCTTTTTGCATTCGCGGCGCTATCACGTGCTTATCGCGACAAAAATACTTGATGAGAACAGACACGATTGTTCATTGGCATCTGATTAGAAGCTCTCTCTCTCCTCTACGTTCGCGACGCTGGAAGCCCGCCTTAATCTCCAGAGTCCAGATCAAGTTAAATTACTCTTAAGTTTGAATAGATATGAACAACATGAATCGTGATAACTATTTTTGATAGTTTTTGGCTTACATTATTTAGATTGAGGATCACTGACAAGGGTTAAGTTTCTGAAACGTGCATGACTGGTCCATGCTGCAAATTTATCTGTTCTTAAATTATGCTATTGAATCTGAAGACATTTAACAATTGCACCACTTGGTGAGTGTCCCTGCTGGTGGACAAAGAGTCCCCGATGGCACATGTAGCTAAATGCAATCAATTTCGGTTGATTATTTTTTTCAACGCAGTTGGAAATTTCTGTTATCAAAAGAAGTAGGTGCGGTAACCTATTTTCAGAGTTGTTCATATATCCATAATATTCTAGTTTTTAAAATGTCAAATGTATGGTCAATCCGTATAAGGAATGCTTATTTTGATGTCACAGTCAAATATTGAATAATGCGTCGATAAAAACGTCTTAAAACGTTGAAATCTTTGAAAATAACAATAAGTGATCGAAATTTCGATAGAAATTAATGAAATTCCATTTACATATTCATCTGTGTTGCTTGGGCCCCTGCGTTTTGCGGTCTTGTTTGTGTGTGGTCATCTGACAGTGAGGAGGTTGTTTTACACCAAAATTGTACGTTCTTCGAGACCTCTGGGTAATCGGAAAAGTGGGAGGATTGTGCGCACGTAATCCAGGATAACATTACCTTCTGGTATTTCCGTAGCAGATGGCCGTCCTATTGCCCATTGGTCTCGTTGGTTTATGTGTTGTCCTTTGTGTTTGATGTTTCTGTGTTGTGCGTTGACGTTCCTTGTTCCTTATGCGTTTCTTTTTGTGCTTGTCTGCTTTATGTTTTTGCATTAAGTGTTTTGGGGTTTTGCTGTGGGTGCTGCAGCATGGATGTTGTTATAGATCCCCTCGTTTCTTTTAGAAATGATTAGTCTAATTGATGCGAAATACAGATTAATATATGAACAAAACATTGGTATTTCTTTCATCAATAATCGTACCCTTAAAGATAAGCAAACTATTTGCAACATTAATTACTCAATCTTCATCATCTGATATAATTATAAAAATTATGACAAGTGGGCGAGGCTTATCGATAGTAATCATTAAGATTTACATTTGATTTATCAATTAAGGAATGATTAATTATCGGCAGAGAAATATTTAATCATGCTTTTTAGAAATCAATTTAAACGTATCTCTTTAGACCTACATATCACAATGTTTCTTTTTAGACCTAAATATCAAAATGTTTCTCTTTAGACCTAACTATCAAAATGTTTCTTTTTGGACTTAAGTATCAAAATTGTGAACGGTAAGATTCATACAAGTGTATATGACAAAAGGGATGATTTTGGATTCAACATAGTAAATTTCCCCTGGCTTGGCGGTGATGTTCCAAGACAAATGCAAGATTACCGTCATACGGCATTCACATATCACATCTCATCCGGTACTCTAGAGCATGTACTGATATTTTGGATTTTCACATGTAGAAATTTACAAATTACCAAAAAAAACTTTTAGGTCAAGGTTTCCGCTTTCATAAACTAGTTAAGACCTTCTGGAAATTTTACAACAAATTACAGTCAACTTCTTTTAAAATTCGGATCTATACACGCAACAGAGTACATTACTTTGGGTATTACACAACCTGTCTTTTATGGTGATATGATAAACAAAATTAGAAGGATCAAAGGTAGGCAGCATAACCATCGAAAATGCGTCAGAATCATCAAACGCCTTTATACCGTTGATATGATCCTAATGTCACCAGACGAACACTAGGCTTGGTACTTGACCAATCTACAGTCTTGTACAAGCGCATCATTGAGATTTGCACTCTGACAGACTGTGACGACGGGACTCCATGACAGGCCCTGTCCAAACCTCTTTAGAGAAGACAGGGCCCCGACCACCTGTCCTCTCTGAATATCAGTCGGACTACTCGGGTGATTACATACTTGAGCTCGCTACAGCCGACAGAGCACGGACTGTATTACGCATGCCCTTTTTTATATCCATTTACATATTCATCTGTGTTTCTGGGGCATCAACGTCTCGCGGTCTTGTTTTTGAGAGGTCATCTTACTGTGAGGAGGTTGTTTTTCACCACAACTGTAGGTTCTTCGAGACCTCTGGGTAATTGGAGAAGTGAGAGGGTTGTGCGCACGTAATCCAGGATAACCACACCATTTGCTACTTGCGTGACAAATGGCCGTCCAAAGTCGGTACCGGTTGCCCATTGGTCTCGTCGGTTTATGTGTAGTCTTTTGTATTTGATGTTTACATGTCGTGTGTCTCTTTTCCGTCTCGTGCTGTACTCGTCTTATGTGTTTTTGCATCGGGTGTTTTGGTGTTTTGCTGTTGATGCTGCAACGGGGTCTTGTTGGAAATCTCCTCAATTCTTTATAAATATATGGTTATATGCAGCAGAATTCTTAAAGACGGAACCGAAGGCCAAACGTGTACAGGCTATCAGAAGGATTTGACAGACTGCTTCTAATCTTATCTGAAGTTCCTTAACCGAGAAATATGGGGAGACTTTACATATTTCTCATATTTTTATCTTTGATAGGTAAGTAGTTTAAATTCCTTTTTCTTATGAAAATATTTTTAAAATGCAGGATCTTGAAATCTTTAAGCAGATATGTCATTACATACAATTTTTGTATCTCTCTGTCGCTGACTTCTTTTAAATCCACTTAATAACCGAATTGTAGGCCGATCTTTTGACCTTTACCTTTTTCTTTCGATAAGAAAGGATACCTCCAATCTGTTGATTTTTAAAGGAATAAGCATTGTGCTTTGCAGTTCTATGTTTCATTTTTCAATCTATCAACGTTACGATTTATCTTATTTACATTCCTATATGACTTATATTCTCACTATATGTACAATATGACTCGCCTGGTGTAAAATCTCCAACAAACTTCCAGTCTGCTAAGCTCCGCCCGTTCATGCGGTTGGTGCAAAACCTCCAACAAATTCCAGTACGCTTACCTCCGCCCACTGTTGTCAGCAAAATAATATAAGAATATAAATAACAACAAGCTATCCGTGTTTTATGTAAGTCATATGTAACTCAGAGCCCTCAAAACAGGAGAAAGGAATGACTCCAAATAATCAATTGTGCGTTGGCGCATTTCATGCGATAAATGAACTTACTGAAAAAAATGAAGACGTTTAAGATTTGTACCACTTGGTGAGTGTCACTGCTTGTGGACCATGCATTGTGCTGTTATGCATTGTGACTTCACGAGCGTTTACATGCAAAATGCAACGTGATATTTTTAAAAATTTATAATAGTTTCATTTCAGGGAATGACATTGGTGGTGCATATATATATATATATACTCTTTGTCCTCGACCGACCTTTTGAACTGTAGAAAATTAGCTTCCCAGTGCGGATACTCTTAGAGTACGATATGAGTTTTTGATTATGTATTCGAGTAGGAGAAAGCGTTGAATCAGAGAAGTTTTTATTTTATATCCTTCCTTTAAAAATATTGCCATGAAAACAGTCTTAAATGCAATCTTAGTTTAATCTCTCTCTCTCTCTTTCTCTCTCTCTCTCTCTCTCTCTCTCTCTCTCTCTCTCTCTCTCTCTCTCTCTCTCTCTCTTCTTTCGGCACATTTAAAGACATAATTAATTTAACTCTTTGCCAATTTACATTGTTTAGATTGAGGATCACTAACTAGGGTTAAATACCCAAAACGTGCATGTCTGGTCCATGCTGCAAATTTATATGTATTTAAATGGTGTAATCTAATATTAAGATGTTTAACGTTTGTCCCCGAGGGCACATGTAGCCAAGTTCGATCAACTTCTGTTGATCGTTTCTTCAACGAATACGACAATTTCTGTATTCAAAATTTCTTGGAATTTCTAAAACATGGGACCTGTAGCATCATACATTGTATCCGACCCATCCTCCTACATCTTTCGGTACATTTTTCGACATACAACATTTGTTTAGATCGAAAAAATTGGAAGGATCTCCAGCATGAACACCCTGCACTGACCACTGACGTACTCACCACTGACGCACACTGCACTCAACACTGACGCACACTGCACTCAACACTGACGTACACTGCACTCACCACTGACGCACACTGCACTCACCACCGACGCTCTCACCAAATATCGCTGACGAGGGTTTAATACCCAAAACTTGCAAGTCTGGTCCATGCTGCAAATTTGTCTGTTCTTAAATGATGCTATTGAATTTGAAGACGTTAAACATCTATCTCTGTCAACACAAATCTTAAAAATTGAAAGGGGACTCGAGGATCTTATTTTCTCCTGTCGTGTATTCACCGTTGAATGCTCGTAGGCATAAAACCCCGACCAGTCGAAAGTTTAATATTCGCTTTCATTTCGTAAACGAATTGAAAGCTTTTCAAAATATCGTCAGCGATTGCTTTCAAAATTTTGAATACTCAAGAGATGACGAAATTTCGTCAGCGATTTTTCGTTAACTAATTTTCGTCAGCGATTCCCTAGCTTTCAAAATGTTCGTCAGCGATAGCTTTCAAAACTTTGAAAGCTATAGTTAACGAAATTTCGTCAGCGATTAGCTTTCAAAAAATGTGAAAGCTATAGTTAACGAAATTTCGTCAGCTATAGCTTTCAAAATTTTCGAAAGCTAATCGCTGACGAAAATTTCGTTAACTATAGCTTTCAATTCTTTTGAAACGACAAATATGGATAATGACCATATCCCTGTATACAGCATAAAATCGATAATTCAGAAAATCAGAACAAAACAGAAGCCAAAGCAAACAAACAAAAACCTCCACCACATGAAAAGAAGCGAACTCCCGATATGGGAGTGAGACCAAGTGCCCAGGAAGAGTAAGCATCTCCTGCTTGCATGCAAATGAGTTAAAGAAGATCCTGACGATAATCTCAACAGCACTCACAATAGAGTACAAAATTAAGCATCGACGGACCCCTAGCAAGCTAGAGGTGGGACCAGGTGCCCGGGAGGAGTAAGCATCCCCTGTTGGCTAGCCCCACCCGCCGTCGATGTTTAAGCACGAAAATGAAAACAATTTGTAAATGTCATGCACTGTCTGACGTTATGTCTATATAGAAAGTGTTATGGCGACAATGTCAGGGCAACACCCGCCGCTTCAATTCGGTAGAACTGTCACATCTGGTTACTTCCATTTCGGAAGACATAGAGTACAATCTTTGGTTGGATGGTTCAAATGGTCTATGACTGAATATCATCCGCCATTCTGGAGAGTGGGACATCATAGTGTATGACGAGTTCCCCATATCGACCGTAGAACTTCCTCAGTGACGATGTTAGTCGGTCACAAACATATCCCTGACTGAGAAGCTTATCTGAAAGACGCCTAATCTTTTTTGAAAGCTAATCGTTGACGAAAATTTCGTTAACTAGCTTTCAAAATTTTTGAAAGTTTTTCTCGTAAGCTATTTTGTGTCGAGAAAACCAAGATGGCTGAAATCAATTAAGCAATCATCTTCATAATTTGCTTGATGGAATAGTATTAATAATGATGTTTATTCAGATTAAACTATGAAAATATATATTCCTAGATTAAATTAAATATTGTATCTAGTTTATTTGAAGATTCCGTGTTTCCCTGATCGGTGTGTTCCCCATACACCTACTAGATTAAAATAACGTAAGGGTTATTCTACTGTCTCCGAGGGCGTAGCCCGAGGAGCAGTTGAATAACCCACTTGTTGCACGGCAGTTGTTAGGCCATCAAACAATTATCACTGTTAATTGAGTAATTATAAGTCGTCATTCCATGTAGAAGAAAACTACTCATGGTCAGTAAACAGTTAAGAAATTCACGCATTTCAAAAGAAGATTTCAAAGAAAATAACGGTAAGAGTTCGGTGCAGTAGAAAACAAAAGGGAAACTGATATTTGAATTTTTAAACTGCAGTGTAATTAAACTACGTACATAGGAAGCGGATTCTACGAGATGCGGTTAAGGAATCCCCTGTACAAGTTTTCCAACAAATATTCAAAACTACGGGCCGGAATATTCCGCTATTTTGATATAATGACATCTTTGTTTCTGCTCAAAAGTATTCAAGGGTACTAGTCAGTACACCGTTCAATAGAAATCTTACGAGTTTTGTCTGGTTTCGTTGGTAGCTGATCCTATGCATATTGAAACATTTTTAAAACCGCGGATCTAGGGCGGGCTTGGAGTCAGGACACTCCCTTCCATGGTATTTGCCCCCCCCCCGGTGGAATTTGTTTAAAAAAATCACATATACGATTTCCCGTTTTTGCGTATTTTCTTTCAAAATCATAGGCTAGACCCCACACCATAACAGGCAAGATCAACCTTCTGAGGACAAAAAATCTAGATCCGCCCGTGACATTGAAATTAGTATTTCAAACCTGTGAATACCGACATTTTTTTTTCATTCCTTTTAAATAATTTCACGTAAACATGGTAAGGAGAACCTTCGTTTCCTTTTTTTTTCTGTCGAGCTAAATTTTCAAAACGGGAGACAATGCACGTCAGGTCAGTTAAGGGCAGTTAACGGTTCAGTTTTTCATTCAATGATTAGTTCAATTACTAATTCAATCATTGCTTCACAATGAAAAATATTGCACCGTCTGGAAAGGTGTTAATTAACGTCTACAAAGTGCACCGTGCAACAAATTATGTTAATTGGGGGTAAATGGGGCCATCAAAAGGGTATGCTTTACACTAATTAGTTACCTGAATTTACCTGTATTTGTGTTACCTGTAAAGGTATTCCATCTTTAAGTGTATATATGAACAACTTCCATTTCATCTTAAATCTAAATGTATATATACACCAGAAAAATTGCATCTGGCCGGCCACATTCTGACTAAATGAGGGGAATTTATATCCAGTGAAACCCTGGTTTCACTGTGACTGTCGGAAGCTTTGAAAGATAGTTCACAATCGGTGATTTTTTAAAGTGCCACGCCGATAAAGAGACGGCTTCTTTCATCCTCTAAACTGTGCAAAGGAATTCGCCCGAGGCGTACTGCAGTCATTGCAAAAACAATATGGCACCCGAGCGTTCAAAAAGCTTTCAAAATTTTCGTCAGCGATAGCTTTCAAAATTTTCGTCAGCGATAGCTTTCAAAATTTCGTCAGCGATAGCTTTCAGAATTCTCGTCAGCGATTGCTTTCAAAATTTCGTCAGCGATTGCTTTCAAAATTTCGTCATCGATTGCTTTCAAATATTTTGAAAGCTCCGAGATGACGAAAATTTGTAAGCTCATAGCTTTCAATTTTTTCGTTAACTAAGGTTAGTTAACGAAAATTTCGTCAGCGATTTAGCTTTTTAGAGCTTTCAAACTTTCGTCATCTCAGTAGATTTCAAAAAATCGCTGACGAATAGTTAACGAAACTTTCGAATTTAGCTTTAAAAATTTCGTCATCTTGGCGTTAAACTTTCGACTGGTCGGGGCTGTACATGTATAATGTATCAATTATGACATCTAAATGCAATTTAGAGCAGTCCTCAAAATCAGTGTAGTAAAATAAAATAATATTATTTTCAGGGACGGGCCCTTGATTTTATTTTAGAGGAAGACTCCAAAAATATAGAATTCTTATCTGAATGATGGTTGAAAATAATTTATAAATGATTTTGGGAAAAGACAACGTTTCTATAGAATTTTAAGAGATAATATGAACATTCCATGGTTCACCATTTAACAATTTAAGCCCCCCCTCCCACTTTGAATCTACCACTGAACATGATCATATATAA
Source organism: Pinctada imbricata (assembly GCA_033119305.1). NCBI lineage: Eukaryota > Metazoa > Mollusca > Bivalvia > Pterioida > Pteriidae > Pinctada > Pinctada imbricata. The sequence continues at coordinate 10,339,043 of VSWD01000007.1, forward strand.
GGCATGTCGGGCTTCCTCTTCTATATGAAAATCACTAGCTAATGTCTCCAACAATTGAATTACAATATTGAGGGTAAGACTTCTTGTAGAAGCAATCTTGAATCGTGAAAAAATCAACAATCTTCTCAGATTTCGGCGGAAAAAAATATACGCCTGGGAGGGATGGGGGCACTTTCCAGTAGAAGATTAAGTATCAACCTTGTCCTTTTGACAATTATTGGTCTTTTTTCCAGTTTGTATGTCTCCTGGTTCCTTTACATCCTTCTTTCTTTTTCATCTTCTTCCCATTTTCTTCCTTTTATGTTTGCATATGTTGTTTTATTGCTCTTGCACAGTTTCTCCAATTTCCTTTTGGAGTGATACATTTATAAAACAAATCGATTCCATATATCTAAATGACAAATATGGATAATGACCATATCCCTGTATAAAGCACGAAATCGATAACCCAGAAAATCAGAAACCGAAGGCATACAAAATCAGGATAAAACAGGAACCAAAGCAAACAAACAAAAACCTCCACCACATGAAAATAAGCGAACTTCCGGTATGGGAGTGAGACCAGGTGCCCAGGAAGAGTAAGCATCTCCTGCTTGCATGCAACACCCGTCGCTTCAAATCGGTAGAACTGTCACATCCGGTTACTTCCATTTCGGAAGACATTGAGTACAATATTTGGTTTGATGGTTCAAATGGTCTATGACAAAATATCATCCACCATTCTGGAGAGTGGGACATCATAGTGTATGACGAGTTCCCCATATCGACCGTAGAACTTCCTCAGTGACGATGTTAGTCGGTCACAAACATATCCCTGACTGAGAAGCTTATCTGAAAGATGCCTAGCTCTCAGAACAAAATCCGTATATTTGGTACTTGCTCTGGCATAGCGTATCAACTGAGATATGAACACGCCATAAGCAGGCGATGAAGGGATGTTGCTACTCAGAAAAGGAAAGTTTGTAATGCTGAAATTGAAGTCGTCACGTTTGTCATAGAGTGAGGTGTTCATGCGACCATCAGTGTCGTAGGACAACATTAAGTCCAAATAGGATGCTGAATTATTGTCTCTGTAGTTTGTTTGACTTCAAGCTCCGAAGGATAGATACTGCTCAGGTAATCCGCGAAATTTGGATCATTGATGGACAATTCATCGTCTATGTATCTGTAAGTGAAGTTGAAGTCAGAAGCTAAGTATCTTATCCTTTCAGAGTCCAAAGATTGAATGAATTCAGCTTCGTCGGAGTAAAGGAAAATGTCGGCAAGGAGTGGGGCACAATTGGTCCCCATTGGAATTCCGACAATTCGCTGGAAGACTTTTCCTCCTAACACCACAAAAATGTTGTCAATCAGAAAGTTTAACATCTGAATAATATCTGTTTTAGTATACTTAATTTCAAAATCGGACTGTTCCTTTACAAAGTAGTTTTTGTCATAGTTAACAACAATAAATTTGTACTTGCGATTACCATTCTTACTTGTAAACGCATTACTCATTATTTTTGCGAGTCTTTCTTACAACATTACTGTTTTCAATAATATCAGGGATTATTGTTAGCAGTAATATTATTGTTTTAAGAAATATTACTGTTTTCAGTATTCTCCTGGACTGTTGTAAACGCATTACTTAGAATTTTTGCGAGTCTTTCTTTCAATTTAGAATGTGGAATTGCAGTGTAAAGTGTCGAAAAATCAAAGGCTTTGATCGAATGAACTCTACTAAAACGAGTGGATTTCAGCTGTTCTAAAAGTTCCTTCGAATTCTTCAAAAAATCCACATCTGGTTGATACCACTGCGAGAATATACTTTCGAACAATATTTTTGAAGCCCAGATTTGATTTCAGATAAAATTTTGGTGAGTAAGATCGATACAGATTTGGTAGAACATTTGCGGAACCAGCGATGAAACGTTGTTTGTACAGATTCTTATGCATTTTAGGTATGCAGTATAAGTATGGTAAATCTAAATCTAAATTGTTAGTGTCGAAGCCAAAGAGAACAAGAGCTGATTTGTGGTTATACGCGTTCCCCAGAATACAGACTACAAGGAGTTTTCTTGGACATTTCTACTTTTCGTTTATTTCAAGCAGTTAGATCAGATAAATCAGAGGAGAAAACAAACTGCCCTTTCATTAAAGTAAGATATGCAAACAAAGGTATTGATATCTTGAATCTTGGTCAAATTTTGAATCACAAAACTTTTACAGAAAAAATCCCACCATATTTCAAAAGAAAAGAAACTCCTTGTATTTCCTATAGCTGCACACCAACAGTTGCATCTAAAATTTACAATTACAAACGATTCCTGCAGTGTATTGATTTAAGTAATCTCTCACTACATCCACTTCCCTGCGAATGTTCTTCATCGGATTTCAACTACTCTCCTTGCGGACATGTTATTACTGGTGACCTTAGTATAGTCAAGAACGACAAGTTGAGAGCATTGTTAATAAAGGGTCCCAAATACAGAGAAAGTATTTCCTTTACATGGAACCAAAATGTCAAAGTTATCATGGACTTTTGTGAGGAATATGCAAGACGTTGGGCAAAGAAAGAGGATGTACAGCTCAACACCCTTTCCGAATGGATAAAATTTATCAGAGGGTTACTTTTATCTAGAATTAACCGATTAAAATCAACTGTGAACACCAGTCTATATTTAAAGACCCTGATGTTATCAAAGAGCTTACCTACCTCCAAGAACATTATGTCATCACACCAGCGGACAAAGCCTAAAATAATTACACATTTACTTGCAAAAAGTACTATTTCGACAGTCTAGTTAAAGAGTTGGGTTTAAATTCGACACCTGGAAATCCCACTTACACCCAACAAACCTTTCTGCCTCTGAAATAATAGATAACCACAAATCAGCTCTTGCTTCCTTTGGCTTCGACACTACCAATTTAGATTTAGATTTACCATACTTATACTGCATACCTAAAATGCATAAGAATCCGTACAAACAACGTTTCATCGCTGGTTCCTCAAAATGTTCTACCAAATCTGTATCGATCTTACTCACCAAAGTTTTATCTGAAATCAAATCTGGGCTTCAAAAATATTATTCGACAGTATATTCTCGCAGTGGTATCAGCCAGATGTGGATTTTAAAGAATTCAAAGGAACTTTTAGAACATCTGAAATCCACTCATTTTTCGATCAAAGCCTTTGATTTTTCGACACTTTACACTACAATTCCACATTCTAAATTGAAAGAAAGACTCGCAAAAATTCTAAGTAATGCGTTTACAACAGTGTAGGAGAATACTGAAAACAGTAATATTTCTTAAAACAATAATATTACTGCTAACAATAATCCCTGATAGTTATTGAAAACAATAATGTTGTCACTCTATATTACATATTTCTGTAATATAGACAAAGCAAAATTTTAAAGCTTCAAGCACAATTTCTATCATACAATTCTTTCATTCAACAACAAATTAATTATATATGAACATTTTATTTTACTGAAAAGTGAAAGTTATGTCCATTTGGAACCTATTTTTCACTTTTTCTTCTTTCTGATATCATATTTTTCTCAACTATGTTAAGGAAAAAATTTTCCTGATGTTTTGAATAATTTTTCAGTGTACATTTGAATAAGATACAACACCTAATCACCCTCATTTCTCCCCGAATCCACTGGTATAAGAGCGAACTGACTATCTACATAGTATTATTGCTTCCAGTAATATAAAGAGATAAATTTCAAAGAAAGATAACTCCAATTTAAGTTATATTATTGTTTTTAGTAATATTACTGTTTCCATTATTCTCTTAGACTGTACAAGTAAGAACGGTAATCGCAAATACAAATTTATTGTTGTAAACTATGACAAAACCTACTTTGTAAAAGAAAATTCCGATTCTGAAAATAAGTACACTGAAACAGACATTATTCAGATGTTAAACTTTCTGATCGACAACATTTTTGTGGTGTTTGGAGGAAAGGTCTTCCAGCAAATTGTCGGAATTCCAATGGGGACCAATTGTGCCCCACTCCTTGCCGACATTTTCCTTTACTCGTATGAAGCTGAATTCATTCAATCTTTGGTCTCTGAAGGGAAAAGATACTTAGCTTCTGACTTCAACTTCACTTACAGATACATAGACGATGTGTTGTCCATCAATAATCCAAAATTCGCGGATTACCTGAGCAGTATCTATCCTTCGGAGCTTGAAGTCAAACAAACTACAGAGACAAATAATTAAGCATCCTATTTGGACATAATGTTGTCCTACGACACTGATGGTCACATGAACACCTCACTCTATGACAAACGTGACGACTTCAATTTCGGCATTACAAACTTTCCTTTTCTGAGTAGCAACATCCCTTCATCGCCTCTTATGGTGTGTTCATATCTCAGTTGATACGCTATGCCAGAGCAAGTACCAAATATACGGATTCTGTTCTGAGAGCTAGGCGTCTTTCAGATAATCTTCTCAGTCAGGGATATGTTTGTGACCGACTAACATCGTCACTGAGGAAGTTCTACGGTCGATATGGGGAACTCGTCATACACTATGATGTCCCACTTTCCAGAATGGTGAATGATATTCTGTCATAGACCATTTGAACCATCCAACCAAAGATTGTACTCTATATCTTCCAAAATGGAAGTAACCATATGTGACAGTTCTACCGAATTGAAGCGACGGGTGTTGCATGCAAGCAGGAGATGCTTACACTTCAACAAACTACAGAGACAAATAATTAAGCATCCTATTTGGACATAATGTTGTCCTACGACACTGATGGTCACATGAACACCTCACTCTATGACAAACGTGACGACTTCAATTTCGGCATTACAAACTTTCCTTTTCTGAGTAGCAACATCCCTTCATCGCCTCTTATGGTGTGTTCATATCTCAGTTGATACGCTATGCCAGAGCAAGTACCAAATATACGGATTCTGTTCTGAGAGCTAGGCGTCTTTAAGATAAGCTTCTCAGTCAGGGATATGTTTGTGACCGACTAACATCGTCACTGCGGAAGTTCTACGGTCGATATGGGGAACTCGTCATACACTATGATGTCCCACTTTCCAGAATGGTGAATGATATTCTGTCATAGACCATTTGAACCATCCAACCAAAGATTGTACTCTATATCTTCCAAAATGGAAGTAACCATATGTGACAGTTCTACCGAATTGAAGCGACGGGTGTTGCATGCAAGCAGGAGATGCTTACACTTCCTGGGCACCTGGTCTCACTTCATATCGGAAGTTCGCTTCTTTTCATATGGTGGAGGTTTTTGTTTGTTTGCTTTGGTTCCTGTTTTATCCTGATTTTGTATGCCTTCGGTTTCTGATTTTCTGGGTTATCGATTTTGTGCTGTAAACAGGGATATGGTCATTATCCATACTTGTCATCTATTATTTCAGAGGCAGATGGTTTGTTAGGGGTGTAAGTGGGATTTCCAGGTGTCGAATTTAAACCCAACTCTTTAACAAGACTGTCGAAATAGTACTTTTTGCAAGTAAATGTGTAATTATTTGAGGCTTTGTCCGCTGATGTGATGACATAATGTTCTTGGAGGTAGGTAAGCTCTGTGATAACATCAGGGTCTTTAAATATGGTCTCGAATCTGGTGTTCACAGTTGATTTTAATCGGTACATTCGAATTCTAGATAAAAGTAACCCTCTGATTGAGCTTTGTATAGAAGCGTTGTATAGAATCGTACGTGGAAGTCAAATTATGCAAGTAATGCGCACGTTCGCCGTGCGAACTGATTCAGTCGTGAGTTAAGAGTACGGACGACTTACTTCTAACGCATGGCATACGCAAGGGAAAAGTACGATCTCTCAATGCGTCACACGTACGGTTAAGATGCTAATTTTCTTCGACAAGAACATTTAAGATCATATTGTTACCGTACGGATACCGAATCTGAACCACACGCCAACCGTACGATTTCAGATTTGATAAAGAGATTCTTGGCGATTGTTGAGCATGTCAACAGCCACCGTACGTGTCTACGTGCGGTCTACGGCCTCTCAAATCGTACGTTCGTCGTGCATGTCTCGCACGATTTAAACAACGTCTGCACACAGACCGCCCGTAGAAGCAAGTATGTGCAGTTGTGAATAAGGCGTTAATCAAGTACACAAAAATGTGTAATACCTTCAAGGCTTCTAAGCATTCTACACGATTAATTCTAAATTCCGTTTCAGCAAATACATTTGCGGTTGTCTGCACACTTCCATATAAGTTTGCCTTCCGAGATTCCTGTTACTACTTTAGCTATAGACCTGAGCTCACATTCAACGAGGCCAGGGTAATAGTTTAATGAATGAATCCAATTTACTGTTCATAATACAGATATTTAATTTTTTTCTTATACAGTGCAGTATGCAAACAATGTTTATTACATTAATGTCGGCGCCGTGGTCTAGTGGTAAGGGCTTCGGACCTGTGACCGTTGCTGACTCGAGCTTCATTTTGACCACGGGTCTGCCGTCATATATTTCTGTATTTTCTGTGTCAATACTATAAAATGTCGTTGTCTGTGTTGTTAACCTATCTAATGTGTTTTAAAAAGTTTATTACATAATGATCATGTACATGTGGTAATGACAACAGCAGGTTTCTTTACAGGACATGTCTGCAGTTTATGTAATACATTTATTTGTCTTAAATTCTGTATTCCAGTAATTATGCATTGCCTTTTTGATTTATTCTGAAAGTACATGTAACTTTCATTACCGATCATATCAATTAAAATTGAGAGAACCGATACATTATATTTACATTCAAATTACATTCTTATCTATGGTAAGAATACATTGTCTGTTCAATAAGTTTATTCACAAATCTTGAATGATTGCACATTCAGATACAATGCATAATGGACGGAGGACATCTAGTGATATTTGAAACAAAGGATGAAGAAACTTTTATACAAAGCTATTTGCATAAGACTCATCGTAAGTATTAAACATTATCTCAGTCTTGGTAAATTATCGAAACAATGCATCATCTATGAGACTGCATGTGTTTTATATATTGTTTTCATTTTCGTGCATGAACATCGACGGCGGGTGCGGCTAGCCCGCAGGGGATGCGTACTCCTCCCGGGCACCTGATGCCACCTCTAGCTTGCTAGGGGTCGTCCATGCTCAGTTTGGTGTTCTATTGTGAGTGCTGTTGAGCTTATCGTAAGGATCTTCTTTAAGTCATAAGAAGATGTATTCTCTCACTTTAGTTCACATGAGCGAATCGTAAGTGAGTTATTGTCGTCGCATGACGTCCATAGTAAATACTTTAAAAAAATCGACATCTTCTATGCAATGCTAGGACGAATTTACAGGAAACAAGTACTTGAAGGCTCTCACCAAGTTTGCACTTTTCGTGCCCATTGATAAACAAATATAGCCATTTTAAATTGCGGAAGGATAAATATGCAATAAGAATTATCTTTCATTTTGTAAAAATCATTTAGAATAAACATCAAAGAGGTACATATTAGTTATTCAGTCTCAAAGTCGAGAAGGCAAGGCAAAAATTATAAGACTTTTAGAATTAGAATTTTTAGAATTAGAATTCATGTCAGGATAAGATAGATTCATGTAGCCAAGTTCGATCAACTTCGGTTGATCGTCTGTCTCTTCAACGCATTTGAAATTTTCTGTTACAAAATTCTTGAAATTTCTAAAACATGGGTCCTGTAGCATCATATCCCACCCATTCTGCTACGTCTTTTGGTACATTTTTGGACATAATAATTTTCATACTTTTTGGCCATATTACAATGTTTAGACGGAGGATCACTGACGAGGGTTTAGTACCCGAAACGTGTATATCTGGTCCATGGTGTAAATTTTTCAGGTTATTAGTGATGCTTTTATGAATTTAAAGACGATTAACATTGATATTGACTCAAGTAAATAATGGACAGTGTTCCAAATTTAGAAAAATATGTTTGAGAAAGAAAAGCAAGAAGAGAATGGAAAGAAATATCATTTTCAATTTAAGACATTTAAAACACTGTCAAATAGGCAATGTATTCATGTCCTTCAACTTAAAGATTTTTCTAAGAGGGTCCCGTGTTTTGACTAAGTGTTTTGACTAAGTGTTTGTTTCAAGACAATTTTGGTCAACCCGGACATCTTTTGATATGTTGCAATATTTTATAGGGTATAGTTGAGAAAAAAGATAAAGAAGATTTTTTCTTAGGATATAACTTTTATATAAAAATCTTGAATAAAACTACTCATGGACGGATTTGTCACATGTTGCACGTTTGATAAAAAATATAATTCTTGATACTGTTCCATTATCATAGATTTATATTGTTTTATATAGTATTAGCAGAAGCAGTAAAGAATAGCAACTAGTATTAAGTACATTTGTAAATTCTATTTTTTGCTGTGGAAGCTGATTTTCTTTTCTTTTTTGTATTTTTTTAAATCTATGTCGGTATGGTAGTCTTCAGTATTTCTCAGTGTTCTATTTTGCAATAGTCCAAAAAATGTAGGGTTTAAACCCATTAAACCCATAGAGACTCGATACTATGGAGCCCTACCGAGAGAATGCTGTATATGACAAAAGAGATGATATTGGATTCAACATAGTTAATTACCGTCTTATGGCATTTACATATCACAACTGATCCAGTATACTATGCTAGTGCATGTACTAATACTTCAGATTTTCAGAGTAAAAATTAACAAATTAACAAGAAACTTTTAAGAAAGGATTCCGCTTTCATAAACTATTTAAAACTTTCTGGACATTTTACAAGAATTACTGTCAGCCTCTTTTAAAATTGGGATCCATACAAGCAACAGGGTGTTTACTTTGAAAAATACAAAACCTGCAATTTATGGTGATATGGTAAACAAAATTCAAAGGAAGACATCATAACCATCAATAATACGTCAGAATCATCAAATGTCTTTTATACTATGGATATGATACTAATGTCACCAGACAGACACTAGGCTTAATACATTACCGTGTAGCTGCGGAAACGGCCAACGACACTTGGATATTTGTATGGTAGGGGTGTGTTGGCCGCAGGAATCTACATTGAACAAACCCGGAATCCATGTTTAGGATATGGCCGGCACGAATCGGCAAATTTTCTAGGGGATTATTAACTGTGTCTCACCCGAATAACATAAAACTAAACGATCTGCAATCAAATTTTACCTTGTTAAGCTGTAATATCAATGATACGGCCGGGATTCTACTTGCCTCCTCTTCGTCTCTTCTAATTCAAGCGCCATGTTGTAAGTTACACTCAGGCGTCAGGTCAAACACATGACACCGCGAGGTTGTTTCCATAACAACGTCCATTCATATGGATCGATGTGTCACGTGTTTGACCTGACGCATGAGTGTAAACTTACAACATGGCGCTTGAATGCGAAGAGACGAAGCGGAGGCAAGTAGAATCCCGGCCGTATCATTGATATTACAGCTTAACAAGGTAAAATATGATTGCCGATCGTTTAGTTTTAAGTTATTCGAGTGAGACACAGTCAATTATCCCCTAGAAAATTTGCCGATTCGTGCAGGCCATATCCTAAACTTGGATTCCGGGTTTGTTCAATGTAGATTCCTGCGGCCAACACACCCCTACCAACCAAATATCCAAGTGTCGTTGGCCGTTTCTGCGGCTAATTACCGTGCTACAGTCTTGTACCAGCGCATTCTTAAAACTTGCACTATGAATGACTGTGACGACAGGACTCCATGACGAGCGCTGTCCAAGCCTCGTTAGGGGAAAAAAGGCTACGGCCACCTGTCCTCTATAAATGCAGTTGGAATCCATGGGTTAGCCTGTATAGAACGGACTGTATTACGTACGCCCCATTTTTATATCAATTTACATATTCATCTGTGTTGATTGTATAGTCATCTAACAGTGAGGAGGTTGTTTTACACTACAATTGTGCGTTCTTCGAGACCGGAAAAGTGGGAGAGTTTTGCGTTCGTAATCTAGATGACCACAACATGTATTTGCTACTTGCCTAGTAAATAGCCGTCCTAAACCGGCATGGGTTGGTTTATGTGAAGTCTTTTTTGTTTGATGTTTATATTTTGTACGTCTCTTTTTCGTATCTTGTTGTGCTCGTCTTTGTGTTTTCGCATCGGGTGTTTTTGGTGTTTTGCTGTTAGTACTGCAACATGGGTCTGGTTGGAGATACCTTTTCCTTCTTTTATCTGCTAAACATAGAGTTCCAAACACCAATGGGAATATTCCGTGTCTAAATTTGACATAACTTCGAATTAATGTACATGAATATGGATTTTGTTTCACGCATACAGTTCTTTTAATGCAAATCATATGATTATTGGAAACTGTATATCCAAATTATTTCCAATTTACTTTTTTTCAGGTGACATAAGATTTTACCTAGATGCTACAGATTTTCAACAAGAAGGTTACTATTACTGGGAACACACTGGTAAAAACCTTACATACACTAACTGGCATGGAAACGAACCCCAGGGAGGCAAGAATCAGAACTGTATATGGAAATTCGGAGTGAATATCAATTACGAATGGATTGATATAAGCTGTTTTGAGCCAGCGGCATATATGTGTGAAAAAGAGGGAAACTGATGAATAAAGTTGAAATTGTGCTTCATATACAATCGCATTTTGTAACAATATATATACAGTTTGCTTTATTATACTGTATATATATGACCAACAAGGACTATATCATTAGTTATGTACAAACTCCTTAGCAATGGAAACATTTAAAAGAAACTTACGAAATTAGAACAGTACATGTACGCATGTTCTCTTGCATACAATTAATATTTGTGTTGTATGCTTATGTTTCTGTTAGGTTAGTTCATTTTCACAACACGCAGTTTCATCTTTTTGTCTTAGAAATGATAGAAAATAAAAATCTTAACATTGCCATTGATCGAATATTTGTGTTTAATCTTGGTGAAATTGTATTTTATTCTTCTCAAAAAAGGACCTAAGTATAGAATCCCATCCAAGATTTTATTAAATTGTAAACGTCTTCAAATTGTTCAAATTATTAAATGTTGCGAAGTGCTAAGGGAAGCTTTAGATAACTATACCAAACGATGGTGTAAATCGGAAGGAGTCGAATCGCAAGTTCTGAATGACTGGAAAAACCTCATTTTGGATATATCACCGATATTCGAATAGATAAGAGAGTTAAAGAAGATCCTTACGATAATCTCAACAGCACTCACAATAGAGCGCAAAATTAAACATCGACGGACCCCAAGCAAGCTAGAGGTGGGACCAGGTGCCCGGGAGGAGTAAGCATCCCCTGTTGGCTAGCCGCACCCGCCGTCGATGTTTATGAAGCATGGAAATGAAAATATAAAAACTTCATGCACTGTCTGACGTTATGTCTATATAGAAAATGCTATGGCGACAATGTCAGGGAAGTATATTCAAAACACTTACTGTCAAACCCCTCGCGGGGAACTTTTTTACGAGCTCCACACGGCAAAGGGCATAAGTGTGACACAAATGAGTTAAAGAAGATCCTGACGATAATCTCAACAGCACTCACAATAGAGCGCAAAATTAAACATCGACGGACCCCTAGCAAGCTAGAGGTAGGACCAGGTGCCCGGGAGGAGTAAGCATCCCCTGTTGGCTAGCCGCACCCGCCGTCGATGTTTATGAAGCATGGAAATGAAAATATAAAAACTTCATGCACTGTCTGACGTTATGTCTATATAGAAAGTGCTATGGCGACAATGTCAGGGAAGTATATTCAAAACACTTACTGTCAAACTACTATCTACTGCTATCTACTGTGGTAGATAACTACCACAGAAATTCTCATCTTTTTGAAAATCCAAGTTCCTCATCTGAAAGATATTTCAAATACAAGTGACGTAATTTACATGAAAAATATGTCTTCGCGCCTGCAGGCAAAGCAGCCAACAACACCATAATTATTTGAAAACGCTACTACATATCAACTTTAGTTTCTGAACTTCCTCTACTACTACTTATATCGAAATCAATGAAAGTGTTCCCAATATTTTGAACAAATATAACAGTGAAATTTCTTCTTTTAACATCCCTATTTCTTAATTGGATCTCCCTATAATATACTGCATACCAAAACTTTACAAGTCTCCTTACAAGTTTCGATCATTGCTAATTCTATCAAACTGCTCAACGACAGCTTTGTCTAGAAATCTGACGTCACCACTCAAGGCTAAAAAGGAACACGTGGCAAAATACTGTGAAACTGTCATGAGCAGGAATGGCGTAAACCTCTTTTGGTCTATTAAAAATTCAGGGGATGTGATTGACAAAATGAAATCAAGAATTTTTTAAGCAAATACGATATCTTCATACGACTTTTCTAATACGCTTCCTCACGACAAAATAAATGATCGACTGTCCAAACTCATTAAATGGTGTTTTGATCGAGAGGTGAAAACTTTTATTTCGCAGCTACGTTAAGGCACTCCTCGTTTTTACTTTGCAATATTCGTAGCATTTTTAAAAGACATTTTCAATAATGAAAAAAGGACATCCTCCAATAAAATTTCTTTATGCATTTGATATCAGTGTTCCACACTAGGCTTGACCTACACGTTCAGCCAATAGTGATGTCATGTGCCACATCAAAAGTCACGTGACAACTATTTATAAGATGCAAACAATGTATTGCATAAAACGAGCTGGCGCAACGCCATTCCTGCAATACCAGTCCTATGCTTACTACCAAAATACCTTGTAGGTATTGCCATTTATGAGTTCAAGTGCACACTTTTCTTCTTTTTAATATTTTTGGAATAAAAGACGATTTTATCTAAAAAATGATTAGAACAGCACTTAACTCCCGGCATTGTCATGCATTTTTAAAAATAGTCATAGATAAAATCGACAAAGTGACTACTTACATCATGGAGCACAACCATCTATCGGACTAGTTTAACGCGACCCCAACTCATAGCATTGTAATTTCAGCCTGCGCCATGCAAGTTTATACCATCACACTACGACGATATCTTTTTCAAACGTACATACTATATGTTACTAGCGAAGGGAAGCAACTCGTAGCTTATAACAATCAAGGTCGACTTCGCCGATTTTGTCTCACAGTTTTGTGGCCTTTAAACACAAATATTTACCTGAGAAGATGAAATAAATACTATGTTGTTTAATTGAGGAATACTTTCTTGTATTTTAATAAAAAAAGTGAAAAGATTAAATCTTTGGCAATCAGTGAAATCTATTTTACAATTTCATCCCTCCAATGCAACGGGTTGATGACGCAGGACTGCAAAATCCAAGGTCGCGAGTTCGATCCTGGGAGTGGGTACATCTTATTTATCAAAATTTTTACGAAGTTCTTCCGGTTTTTTTTAATTGTTGACTCCGTGAGAGGCGCCATGATATCAATAGGCATTGTTTCCGTATATTGTATATGTTTGTACTTATTAAAAGACCTTTGTACAGTACAGATAGAATGTGTGATATTAGGAAAGAGTAGATTAATTCTGTAACATTTCGCTACTAATATATAAATTATACTTTTTATTTTAGCTTGTTCAATTCACGTGGTCTAAGAGAGAGAGAGAAAAAAAAATCAGGGAAACGTGAAAATTCTATATCATTTTTTTTTTCATTTTAATTATTATGCATGTCGTACAATTATTCATAATAAACAAAGTCCAATCTGAATGTTACGCACGCCACCTTACTTTGTAACTTCCAGAATAGACCAAAAACACCGCATTTTAATTTTTAAGCCCCCCCCCCCCCTTTTTTTTAATTTGTCGTTAGTAGTATTTTCTCTCCCTTTTTTTAAATTTGGCCTTCACAGAGAATTTATTATGATTTTATCATTGCTATTTCCTTGCTTTCACTTCGTTTAGATTGAAAGGTTGTATCCTCAGTTAGTTTAACGACAGTTTAAAAAACGAATCATCTATTTTAAAAAAGAATCCATAAAGCCTTCAAGCTTTTCTAAGACTTTGAGTAACATCCGCACGTGGTTGCTAGGCAAGCATTTTCATCAAATATTTGCATAGTACGCAATTCAAGTAATTTTACTATAGATAAAAGTTATATTATATTCAGCAAAAAAATCCAACCATGTATAAAGATCTAACTTGATGATAAATAACAATAAAGAGTATCAAAATTTGCAAACGACGATAGACTCCGTGTTGATGACGTCAAAATCTGAGGTTGACATCATTTCGCACCATATTTGAAGACGTCATTTCTGAGGAGTGCCTTAACGTAGCTGCGTTGTACATCTGAATCGAAGGATTTCTTCTCCGCCACAGATTACAAATCATACAAATCATGGACATGTGGTGACATGTGTATTGCCTTGTCCTTCCTTTTGGACAATATTTATGTCAGATTTGGTGAGAAACTGTATAAGCAGGTTGTAGGGATTCCTATGGGTACTAATAGTGCGCCTCTTGTTGCAGACTTATTTTTATACAAGTATGAAAAGTAATTTATCCAAAATCTTCAACAGCAAAGAAAAAATGATGATGTAAAATGTTTCATTGGTACTTCTAACTACCTGGATGTTATTCTTACTATCGACAATCCTGTTTTTGAAAAGAAACGCCATTTTTGGACCTAAATATCAAATTTGTTAATGGAGAGATCCATACAAGGGTGTATGGCAAAAGAGATGATTTTGGGTTTAACATAGTAAATTTCCCCTGGCTTCGCGGTGATGTTCCTAGACAACCGTCCTATGGTATAATAATGTCGAAGGGTTCCAACTCTCTACCTTCTTGAAGAAAATTCCAAATTAATTTACATGCACCAGACACGTGTTTCGAATATTAAATTCTCATCAGTGATGCTTTGGTATCTATATTTCACAGCTCATCCGGTATGATAGAGCATGACCTGATGTTCTAGATTTTCATACGAGAAATTTACAAATTACCAAGAAACTTTTGGGACAAGGTTTTCGCTTTCATAAACTAGTAAAGGCTTTCTGGAAAATTTACAAAAATAATTGTCAACTTCTTTTAGAATTCGAAACAATATAGGCAACAGAGTATATTACTTTGGGTATTTCACAGCCTGCATTTTATGGTGACATAATTAACAAGATAAGAAGGATCAAAGATAGCACATAACTATCGAAAATACATTTGAATAATCAAACGCCTTTTATACAGTGGACATGATCCTAATGTCACTAGACGGACAATATGCTTGGTACTTGACCAATCTACAGTCTTGTACCAGCGCATTCTTAAAACTTGCACTCAGACTGGCTGTGATGACGGGACTCCATGATGGGCCCTGCCCAAACCTCTTTAGAGAAAACAGGGCCCCGACCACCTGTCCTCTCTGAATGCAGTGGGACTCCTCGGGTGATATCATACATGAGCTCGTGACGGCAGAGCACGGATTGTATTACTTACGCCCTCTTTTAATATCCATTTGCATATTCATCTGTGTTTCTTCGGCCCCCGTGTTTTGCGGTCTCGTTTGTGTGTGGCCATCTGACAGTGAGGAGGTTGTTTTACACCTGCAATTGTACGTTCTTCGAGACCTCTTGGTAATCGGAAAAGTGGGAGGGTTTGTGCAAGTAATCTACGATAACCACCTTTCTACTATTTCCGTGGCAGATGGCCGTCCTAAGTCGTCACCGATTGCCCATTGGTCTCGTTGGTTTATTTCTAGTTCTTTATCTTTGATATTTCTGTGTTGTGCTTTGACGTTCCAGTTTTTGCATTGGGTGTTTTGGGGATTTGTTGTGGGTGCTGCAGCATGGTGTTGTTGGAAATCCCTTCCTTTGTTGTCATCTGGGGTCTTGGCCTGTATAAAATTCAAGTCTACTTCGTTAATGTGAAAATCGTCTATTAATTCTTTCGTCATTCTCAGCAGATTTAGATCACTGTTACATTCATTGGTTTAATGAGATATTGTTTTAAGATTTTTACGTAGAAGAAAAATACTGATTTCTTACATTCGGGAAGCATGGTTTTGATATGCATCGAAACGTCGTTACAGGGCATTTGAATGAATTACTCTTATATGTAGGTAAATGCTTACAGTGGATGTTTTCTCCATATTGGCGGCATTCGGGAACATAAACGGACTCGGCAATTGACTATGATGTAATTTTGGCAAAATAAGAAAATGAGGACATCAAGCCCCTGTTACCTTATTTGAACACTGTTTGAATGCAGAAAAATACCTTGGATATAGACAGTAAAGTTTCAGAAACCATAATGACTGCTTTGTTTGTCCGTGACTCTGTGTTCGGCTAGCCAATTTCCGTCAGCGTCAGCGTTACGTAACTTTGAGTCAGGATAACACACATGCATACACTTCGGTAGCTATTTTTATTCATAATTAAGAAAGCTAATTTGCCATCACTATGGACATATTGGTCTTGGTGGTTTCCGACAGCTTGTGTTACGATTTTCATAGGGATTTTATAAAATGTAAACTTAAAAACTTCACAAGGTTTGTTGATTCTTCTGCAACTAATATCTTGATTTATATTTTTAGCTGGACACTCGTACTGGATTGGTGGAACAGACTTTGGAACAGAAAGTGTTTGGCGTTGGGATCATACGGGATAGCCATTAACTTACAAACACTGGAGCCATTGACAGCCGAAAGGCGGGTTTCACCAGAACCGTATGATGTCCTTAGGCCACAAAACTAGCCATGGATGGACAGCTATACCATGTGATAACGTACATGGATTCCTTTGTGAGAAGAATTGAATAAAGAATTCAGTTTGGATATGGAGTTTGATGTTCTTTGAAGTATTTTTACATTCCACAAACATTTCATGTCATCAAATTTGAACAATAAAAAGTTACATAATATCCTGAAATTCTTTAATCATGTTCTGCTTATTGAGAATGTGTAACTCCTGACTATCTATAAAAACCAACTGGCAATATTGCTAGAGGTTATATTTCAAACATCCAGAATGACATTCCTGTGATCTTCTTAAATTCTCATCATAGAAATACACTTTAGTTGGAGTTCATTATGAATATCGAAGTGTTCCAACTCGCTTCCATCTTAAACAATACGTCAAACCAATCTTAATGCATCATGCATCATGCACGTGTTACGAATAGTGAATCATCTCTCATTGGTACTTCGAAGCCAAAATGATTTTAGACACTGTCAAACTTATTTTAGTGTCGTCCTCTAGATGGAAGTTTCTATATCTATTTTGTTAAGAGTCTGCGGTTCCAAATTTCCAACTTGGTCGATCCAGATGCATATTTACACCAAAATATTTTACCTAGAAGCATTAGAGGGCTGATTCTCAGATATTTAAAACAGCCTTGCATTTCAATGATATTTAGGATGAAATGACAAGTTACCAAAAATGAAAGCATTGACCAGACATT
The DNA here is from genome assembly GCA_033119305.1 of Pinctada imbricata. NCBI lineage: Eukaryota > Metazoa > Mollusca > Bivalvia > Pterioida > Pteriidae > Pinctada > Pinctada imbricata. The sequence continues at coordinate 10,356,400 of VSWD01000007.1, forward strand.
CTGTTTGACCGGTTTCTTTTTGTAATATTGTCCCTAGTTTAGCTCCAAATTTTGATGAAAATTACACAACACTATTTCGAAATGAGAATGATTCCTACCTTATTTTGTCTAGTATATTTACGTTTTCCGAAAAGAGGTATTAAATCATATTTTGAATTAGAACGTAACATGATGTGATGTGAAAATGAACTTGGAGGTGACTCTAACACGGAAAGGAAATTGAAAATCAAAAACAAAATCAAGCAGAAATTTTTTACAAAGAAAATTGAATATTTCTACTACTATACTATACATTGGATGCATTTCAATTAAGAAATGCATTGTATGATAGATAGACACATCAGAATATTTATATTTGGTAACAAAATTTGCGTCATTATTGAATGGTCAGTTGTCCAAAATCTGTACATATCTTATGATATAGGTTATCTATACTTTGTTTGGAAATGTTCTAAATAAAAAGTAGGATAAATTCAACCATGGAAGTAAATATTTACTGTATTCTTCTTGCAGCAGTTATCGGTATGTATACTCTTTCATTACGCAATTTAAGAACTTCAACAAGAGAATAGGAATTTGATTTGATGTAAAAATCATGATTTTACGGTTAGGGTTGCGACCACAGGGAGATAACTCTATTTTCATATCACGTAATATATATTTGAAACCGACATGGACAATAAATGGTATCAGTTCAGTTTGTTGCATTATTTCAGAAAAAAATAATACTCCTTGCGATTTTCATTGCTGAATGGGTATTTTTGAGAAAATGCATATTTTTCAATGACAAATCGCCGAGAATAGGAAACAATTGTCATTTTTGCATGAGTTCTGCTTCTTAAGATTCAAACATCAGAATATATACCATGTCTGGTCCATGCTGTAAATTCATCAGGCCTTAAATGATGCTATTGAATTTGAAGACGTTTAACATATGACCTACAAAGATGAGACTTGGTGAGTGTCATTGCTGGTGGACCAAGAGTCCCTGAGGACACATGTAGCCATGTTCGATCAACTTCGGTTCATCGTCTGTCTCTTGTACCAGCGCATCCTTAATACTTGCACGCTGACTGACTGTGACAACGGGACTCCATGACGGGCCCTGTCCAAACTTCTTTAAAGAAGACATGGCCCCAACCACCTGTCCTCTCTGAATGTCAGTCGGACTCCTCGGGTGATAACATACATCAGCTTGCTACAGCCGGCAGAGCACAGGTTGTATTATGCATGCCCTCTTTTTATATCCATTTACATATTCATCTGTGTTGCTTGGGCCCCTGCGTTTTGCGGTCTTGTTTGTGTGTGTTCATCTGACAGTGAGGAGATTGTTTAGAGACCTCTGGGTAATCGGAATAGTGGGAGGGTTGTGCACACGTAATCCAGGATAACCACACCGTCTGCTACTGACATGGCAGATGGCCGTCCTAAGTCGGCACCGTTTACCAATTGGACTCCTTGGTTATGTGTAATCATTTGTGTTTTATGTTTTTCTGTGATTTGACGTTCCTTGTATTACTGCGTCTCTTTCTGTGCGTGTCTTTTTTGTGTTTTACAGTGGGTGTTTTGGGTTGCTGTTGGTGCTGCAACTAGGTGTTGTTGGAGATCCCCTCCTTTCTCTTCAACATATTTTATATTAACTGTTACAAAATTTCTTTAAATTTCTAAAAAGTGGGTCCTGTAGCATCATATCCTATCCATTCTGCTACGTCTTTCGGTATATTTTTGAATATAATAGTTTTCAAACTTTTTGGCCATATTACATTGTTTAGACTGAGGATCACTGACGAGGGTTCAGTAACCGAAACGTGCATGTCTGGTCCATGCTGTAAATTAATTAGGCCTTAAATGATGCTATTGAATTTAAAGACGTTTAACATACTCTTTAAAAATGAGAGAATTAGTAATTCGAACTTTGAGTAAATCTCTATGATTTTGAGTCAAAATGTTGATTTTTTGCACAAATTATTGTGTTATTTATAGAAACAGTCATTTTGCTAAAAAATGAATTTGGGTGCATATTGGTTTAAAGCAATATCATAGCTCAATACATAGAAAAAATGTTAACCTGGCGACCGTCTTGCTATTAATAAAAATGATGAGTTGTAACCATGGCAACCAGCAAAAACGTATTTATAAGAAAATACACTCCTTAGATCTGTTTATTTTATCAGATATTTTTCAAGATAGGCTTTAATTCTTACACATTCTATAAGAATCCAGAAAAATACGGGTATATATGACTTTTTGAAATTTCATGCATTGCAGAGGTATGCAAAGTTATGATGTGGTATTCACTGAAATGTCGAAAATGTTAAAACAGGCCAAAAATGGACGTTTATTGCCAAAAAGAACGAGACGGGCAAATTTTGATTTTTTGGTCTGAATAATTTGAGGAGATGTTTCTCTACGTGCAGACATATTCATCTCTGTTCTACCTCATTGCTATGAAAAGTCGCCACCCTGACCTTAAAATACAATATTTGAATAATATTAGTTAAACAATCTTTTATGAGTGATGGAGAAATATATTTGGTCGGTGAAAAAAGTTGTATTGGACAAGAAAAAGCCCCAACAGCTTAACGGTTTTCATGTGTTTTTTTTCTAATTTCCCCATGTGATAAACTCAAGATCAAAGAGTCTTAGAAGAGGGTGTTATATATTGCTACCCTGTTAGTGACCTACTTCATTATGAAATTTAGTTCTTGTCGGTATTTCAGATTGCAAGCATTTTGCAAGATGTGGGATAAAGCTGAAAATCAGTTATACTCAAAAATGGTTTTCCAAAAGTACTTCAAATTGAGTTTGATTTTTCTCTTCTCAGATTCCCTTCTGTGTCATATCTTTGCACCCATTCGATGCATTATCATTAAGGAAAATTGAAGCCAGCCCTCCTTTTATAAGATGACATACTATCCGTTGTTTCATTTTTTCCCTAGTTCTACTTTTCAATGCTATAAAGTACAGTATAGAAAATGTATGCTAATTCTAATAAAACGTAACAGCATTATATATATTCTGAAAATTTAAACCTCCATTCAGTTCGCTGGATTTTGCTACATGCACCTTTTCCCATTTCATGTCATTTCTCTTTAAATTGATAAATTATAAGATTAATTGGTTGTTTTCTTTATCTATAAATTTATTTATAAATACCTTCATTGATCTGCTCTGGGAGGCTTGTTATCCTCCATACTCTATATCTTATATAACATTACACGTATTGTTTTCTTAGGATGAACATTGAACAGTAAAAATAAAACATGGTATCCTATTATCCTTATCTTTACTCTGTGACAAAAAAAAAAAGATTAAATGTATTAAAGGTTAAGGGTTGCGACTACGAGGAGATAACTCTATTTTCATATCACGTAATATTTGAAACCGATATGGACGATAAATGGTATAAGCTCTTTTTGTATCGTCATTTCAGAAAAAAAATATCCTTGAAATTGAGGTTGTTTTACACCACAATTGTACGTTCTTCGAGAACTCTGGGTAATCGGAATAGTAGGAGGGTTGTGCGCACGTAATCCAGGATAACCACACCGTCTGCTACTCACGAGGCAGATGGCCGTCCTAAGTCGGCACCGTTTACCCATTGGTCTCGTTGGTTTATGTGTAGTCATTTGTGTTTTATGTTTTTCTGTGATTTGACGTTCATTGTACTACTGTGTCTCTTTCTGTGCGTGTCATTTTTGTGTTTTACTGTGCATCAATTTTATATATTTTCATTTCCATGCTTCGTAAACATCGACGGCGGGTGCGGCTAGCCAACAGGGGATGCTTACTCCTCCAGGGCACCTGGTCCCACCTCTAGCTTGCTGGGGGCCCGTCGATGTTTTAATTTTGCGCTCTATTGTGAGTGCTGTTGAGATTATTGTCAGGATCTTCTTTAACTCATTACAGTGGGTGTTTTGGGAGGTTGCTGTTGATGCTGCAACTAGGTGTTGTTGGAGATCCCCTCCTTTCTTGTCATCGCTGAATGGGTGTTTTTGGGAAAATGCATATTTTTCAATGAAAAATCATCGAAAATAGGAAAGAAATTTTCATTTTCGTATAACTTCGGCTTTTAAAGAATCAAACATCAGAATATATACTATTCATTATACTCGTTAAAAGTGAGTTAATTAGAAATTTGAACCTCGAGTTAAAATCTATGTTTTGGGGTCAAAATATTGATTTATTTTTCAAAAATTATTATGATACTTATAAAAACAGTCATTTTGCCTAAAAACTAATTCGGGTACATATTTGCTTGACTGCCTTAGGATAAAGCAATACCATTACTCTATACCTTCTACCTAAAAATTATGAGTTGTTGCCATGGCATGCCATTTATAAGAAATTACTCTCCTTTAAACTTATAATTTTATTGGAATTTCTCAAAATAGACTTTAATTCATTCACAAGCCATAAGAATCCCGAAACATAATAATATATATGAATTATTGAAATTCCATGCATTGCAGATGAATGTTAAGTTACAATGAGGTATTAACTAAAAAGACGCAAAAAATCAAAATTGGTAAAAATGGACGCTCATAGCCAAAAACGAGATGGATAAAATTTGATTTTTAAGTCTCAATAGTTCGAGGAGATGTGAACATATCCATCTTTATTCTAACTTATTTCTATTACAAGTCGCCAACGTGACCTTATATTTACTGTTCTAGCATCCACCGTCGCTGTGAACTGCAGCTCACCATGGCAATTTTCATTCGGCAATTCTTGCTATTCGTTCAGTAATGAGGCTCTTACATGGGGAGAAGCAAGAGTAAGTTTTTCGTACCACAATTTATAAAGAAAATACGTAATAAGCTTAGCTATTAATAGAAGTAAAATGAAGCTTACATCCAATGACATCGAGCCAAATGTTCATATTTTCGTTGAATGCATACAATTTTAAATGTAACGTGAATGCGTGTAGATGCTTATGCAATTGATACATGTATATTTCAAAGTTATGTTTATGGATCTTTCGTATATTTCATATACGTATTTATGTACATTAAATTAGTCGTACAAATGTAGAACGTTATTCTCCCATATTTCCGTATATAACTATTTTCATCAATTGGCCAAATATATTTGCGTGTAATATTTAAGAAAACGTCACTGACACGTTCTTGTTTCTGCTAACAGGTTGAATGTTTTTCTCTTGGCGGGTACCTGGCAATAATAGACAATGACGCTGAACAGAAGGCAATCATTGCCTACCATAATAAACACTTCCGTAAGTCAACATCCGTAAAATATTCTATCCATACATTACATGTATGTCATAAAGCTAAGATGGATACGTATTGTAGTTTACATTAGTAAAATATTAAGTAGTTCACCAAATTGTATGTATACAGAAATGTATATTTGAACGATTCTTTTCAATCCTTTTGAACGAGAAAGACATATTTTGATTTCAAACTTATTCAATCAGTACGAAACTCATATACTTTAAAACAATGTTTTTTGTATATCTCATCGCTTATTCTGAACTTTTTGTGCGGTAGGCTGGTTATGGTACTGGTTAGGAGGGACAGATTTCGGAAAAGAGGGCAACTGGTTCTGGGATCACACAGGGGCATCTATTTCAAACTTCACATTTTGGAAATCTGGTCAACCGAATGGCAAGCATAATGAAAACTGTATGATTGGACTAGACTATAGATCACAGAATCACTGGAGTGATGTTAAATGCGAAAGCTTATTACGATTCCTATGTGAAAAGAATTGACATTCTACACGAAATAAAGGTGAAAGTTATCATTGTTTGAGTTTTAAGTCTATCGAACATAATTATGTCCATCCAATGCAAAGATTTATAGACGCGTAAATATCACTGTGGCGTATCACGTGATACACAAATGATATTTTCAACGGGAATCCCCTTTGATTAAACCAAGTAAATACTGTTTAAATCTTCTTTATATGGCTTTTACTTTAGGCCTATCATATGGCTTTTATCATCAATGATATAATATACTGACTCCCAAAAGAAACGTTACATATAAATCAATTGAAATAAATTTACTATATACAAACGCACATTTATAAATTTTTGCATGATTCTAATTCAGATCATGAACAGACCATTTAATGAAACAAATGTTCATTTCATCACATGACCATTACGCAATACCTTTTCTAAAAGCAAAGATTGCATTATAAAAACCCCAACTTTGTCCAATTTTGGTACATTCGATTCCTTTGCAGGGACACAAAGTCTTGATTCCGTTTTCTTCAGGTCTCCTACCTATATCGCTCACATTTACTCTATTGTTGGCGCATTTACGCTACTGTTGAGTGAGCCGTAGAGAGATTACGTAGATGTGACGTCGCATTGGGTAGTGCTGCTTATACATGGTCTTACAGGCCGATGATTGATCCAATCATCCTATGACGGCTAGCTAAACGCAAAATAATGATTTGCGTTTCTCGGAATTACGCGGCAACGTCAGAATGACGTAGATCTGCTTTTAACATTCCAACTGTTTGACGTCGATGTTCTTTGATTATTTTTCACACTTTGTGGGACGAGAAATTTTTGTGATTTTTTGTTTTGTGAGATCATATTCTATCGAAAACGTTGTTTAATTCACATGGATTAAACTCAGATATCTTCGTACTGCATAGCTCGTGCAAATCATGAAAATGTAAATATTGGCGTTCTGGATTAGTGGACAGCTAAATAAATTGTGTATGTTGAAGTAACTAGGCTTACTAAACCATTATATCATAAAAATCCACATATTTCAAATATTGATTGAAAATTGTTTAGAATACAACTACGTATCGATTCTTTTGGGAGTCAGTATATAGTTATCTTTTATGGTCAGAGAACGCTTAAACAGAATTTTTTTTTCATGCTCATTACATGTTATTATATGGTGCACGGATAGATACAAAATTTTCTGTTTAAGTGTTCTACAAATATACGTCTATTCTTGACCAGAATATATTACCATCATATCCAAAAAAAAACATCAAAGAAGTATCTATCATTCATTCGAGAAGACAAGGCAAAATCGTTAGAATTTCCCTTGGAACAGTTGCGAACCTCGGAATGAAAAACATCCCAGAGTGAGACCAGGTGCCCGTGGAGAGTCAGCGTTTCCTGATTGCATCCGTCGCACAGCTCCAAAAGACTGCTCTCTGCTAGCTTAGTCGGATACTTTAGTTTTCTATCATATCAATCGTATTACTTGTGCAGTTCTTTACTGATAACAAATGTCCTTGCAACTTATTGTTTGAAGAGATTTTTTTTTCAAATACTAAAATTCAACATTTTTATCCATATTTGTCATTCAACATAATATTTGAACATCTATCTTCTTAAATTTGTAATTTCATACGAATTATAATCACAATAAAGGATGTTCACTTCCACTACCCTGCTGATTAATCTTGGCCACATTATAATTTCGCTAGGTTTCTAAATACAACCTACAGAACAATCGAAATCGCCCAGTAAAATGAAAACCTTGATTTAGACATTAAACATGTGAGAACAATACCATATCATTTTTCTCTATTTTTTCATTAATTGTTTTGCTTAAACTAATACTGATGAAGATTCATTATTCTAAACACGCATACACAATGCACCTCATCTCGAAATATCTGCCCATAAGGCTACTATCTCTAGCAGTAAAGTTTTCTTTACAATTAACAACACATACCCAAACGGAAGCGATGGCAAACTACATTTATATTCTTGGGTGATAATGAAATCATCATATATCATCATGTACATGTACCCCCCCCCCTTTTTTTTTATTTCGGGTAGCCAGAGGACGCTCACTCCTCCCGGGCACATTTCAAGCCTCAATTAGGGGGTTCGCGATTGCCTTGTTTAAGAAATGGAAACTAACATATTTTGCCATTTTCCCCTGGATCTACAACTAATACATCTTCGACAAGGAAGAAAGGTATTTCACGCAGATTTGTTCTTACTATGGAGAGGGTACGTACATCTAGTGGTTTTAACAATAACTATAAAATACATGTGTTTTCCTTCGTAATGAAACATTTTTTTGTTACATACAGTTATAGCAAAGCTATTTCTAAAAGCTCATATAGTCAGTAAGAACAGACATCACTTAAAACACCGTCAAAATTATCAATGTTTCAAAGTTCAAATGCCTTTTTTTAATAATGGTGAAATGAAAGTTACGTCTCTTTTATATTCCTTTGAAGAAGAAATAATTAACGTGTTCTTACTCAATCAAGGACAGAAATAGACATTGACCATATCCCAATAAACAATGCAAAATCGACATCATAAACCGAAGGCATATAAAATTAGGATAAAACAGAAACCAAAGCAAACAAACAAAAACATCCACCATATGAAAAAAGCGAACTGCTAATATGGGAGTGAGACCAGGTGCCCATGAAGTATCAGCATCTCCTGCTCGTATGCAACACCCTTGGCTTCAATTCGAAATATCACATCCGGTTACTTCCATTTCAGGTGATACTAATAGAACATATCACCCTTTGTACAGGGACAGGGAAATCCCATCCGAATTTAAAATTTAAAAGACTTGTGGAGGAGGCTTGCCTGTACCTGTACAAAGGGGTGATTGATTATTTTTCTCTCACCCGTGTTCTTTGATATGATTCATAAATAAACATTACTTGTTTTACGTTAAATTTGCTTGCTGTAACGTCAACCCTACGTACACGTCTATGATGGCACATTAGGGGGTTCGATACAAACATACGATGATTCGAGACAGGGCTGTCTCAGAACGAGCAGATCTATTGATATTTCTTTCCAGGGTTAGAGAAAAGTATATTCTTTGGTTAGATTGTCCAAATGGTCTAAGACAGAATATAATCCACTAATGTGTACACTGGGACTTCATAGTTATGATTTTTCATATCTTAAAGTATCTACAAGACGTTATTGACCCTCCCTTATCATTAGAATCAGTATAGAGTCACGTCAGTTTAAGATATCTAACAACAGCTTGGAACTGCCATGGCACTAAAAGTAGTTCTTTGTTTTTGTTCCGTATTAAGTCTATTCAGTAAGTTTAATTTCTTAGCACATGTAGTAAATTACTTTTTAGATGTTAAACGTCTTCAAATTCAATAGCTTTTGATATTTTTCTCCATTCTGACACAATGATTCATCTAATTTCTATTTAACAATTGCATTGATATGTCTTCGTGTAATCAAATTTGAATACGACGATATGCAAAAAAATGAAATCAATCTAGCAGGCGCTTCACTTCGTTGTTGTTGTTTTTTTTCAAATTGATTCAATTTGCTTCTTCAAAGTGCAACTGATTCATTATCCGAAATACTGGTTAACAACATTTAGAAAGTTCTGACGACAAGGCTACTCTATGGCAAAGGAGTTTGAAACTTCATTTTTCTTGATTATTCATACTTATTCTTTTCTGCAGTGTTAAGCCTGTAAATATTCCTTTCAACGTGGTGATTGCTTTGTATTTTCAATTTCTTCATTCCAATGCTGATCCAAGAGAAAATCATTCTTTCACGAAAAATCAATTTAGTAAACTGTAATATATTTCAAATGCCCGTCTTTAGAAAACAATTTCTTTCTAAATTATCATCAACATGTTGGGGTAAATGCCCTTACAACCCTCCATGGTTTTGACCATTTATTTCTTTCATTGAATGAATAGTACCTAACAGTTATTCAGTCCCAAAGTCGAGGAGGCAAGGTCAAATCATGAGAATTCCAATCGGAACGGTTGCGAAACCCGGAATGAAGAACCCTCCGAAGTAAAACCAGGTGCCCGGGGAGAGTCAGAGTCTCTTGATTACATGCAACACCCGTCGCAACAGCTCCATGGAAACCTGTAAAATTCGGTGATTGTCTCGATGTACAATTTGATGTTCAGATAAGGTCTTGTTTGGCGATGACTACAGCCATTCAATCACAATGTAGAATGTCACTAATCATTCTGGAAAGGGGGATCTGATATGCTTTTATTATATCCCCGTAGCGACCGAAGAACTTCCTCAATCATGATTTCAGCCGTTGTGTGATATATAATTATGTTTCTTTGCATACATTTTTGCATTCATATTTCATCTCTTATCTATTTTTGGCTAATGTCTGCAATATATATTACTTCAATCCTTCGTGACATTATTTATGATTAATTTAAGGTATTGCGTACTCGATTACTTGTCTACCTCCATGGCAATTTTCTCATGGCAACTCATGTTACTTTTTTGGATATAACCCTGACTTAACATGGGGAGAGGCAAGGGTAAGCGTTATTCATTTATATAATTCCTGTATGTTCATGTATGTATGCATGCATGTATGTTCTCCTTATTGACAATTGTCGTTTTTAAAGTCATTTACGAAATTACTATCAACAATTATGATACAGTTACAGTCCATACAACGTTATTTTTGTCAATTTAATCGTATCGTATCCTGCATTTATCGTATCGAATCATGCGTGTATCGTATCGTATCGTGCGTTTATAATTTCGTTTAACGTGTGTCATATCGTATCTCATCCTATCGTATCATATCGTGTATCGTGTATCATGAATCCTATCGCATCGTGCAACTTGTAACGTGTATCCTATCGTATCAGGTAGCCAATCAAATCGTCGGAATTTCTTTTCCGTTTATCTTGTTTATATTCGGATTTTTTTTATCTCGTTATGGATTCTTTAGTGAAAGCATGCATTGTTGAGGGACAATAAATATACCTTTTACATGTATATACTTCGTTATACTTAATTTAACTGTAATGGAGGATAAAAAAATCAAAGGTAGGTGTAGAGTAGCCGGTAAAGTAACTTGACCGATCGATGCCTTCAAATGTTACCTGGTCAATGTACATATGATGTGTCCTTCTGTCAAAATGACATCAGTACTATTGCATACGTGTACATGCAAATCAATTAAAATACATTTATTTTGTTTTACTTCCATGCAGTCAATGCGCCTCGCTTGATTAATAATGTGCCCTGCCAGTAAGGTCACTGTTTTTATTATTATTATTATTATTATTATTATTACTTTTTGGCGACATGGGTAAAGTAAATGAAAATAATAGATTCCAAATCAAGGATTCACGGATTTGATATACGAAAAATATGTGTGTGTGTTTTAACCGAAACGAATACTATTTATTATCATGCAAATATTAACAATAAACATACATAACTCGCATATTTTATTTCCTATCGTATCGTGCACAGTTGATTTGTTTGCTTTATCGTGTTTATGCGCTGTACGATGCTAGCTAATGCACATTATTTAACGTTTATTCTATCGTGTCGTGCATAATGTACATCTTCTAACGTGTTTTCTTTTGTATCGTGCATCGTGTAACGTGTATACTTTCGTATCGTGCATCGTGTAACGTGTATCCGTTCGTATCGTGTAACGTGCATCGTATCGTATCCATTCGTGTCGTTTCCTATCGTGTATGAGGTATATCGTGTTCGTTTGTATATCCTATCGTATCATGCGTGTATCCTATCGTATCATGCGTGTATCCTATCGTATCATGCGTGTATCACATCGTATCATGTATCTTGTAAAAAATAACGTTGTATGGTCTGTATTCATGAGCGAGCGGTTATTTTACAAGACTCGTTTATTAGACCTTGGACAATACATTTGCAAATGAGTCCGTGGTGCTTTAAGGTGGCTCCACAGAGTATCCGAATATATAGTCTTTTCGGAGGCTCTCTTACCGGGGATATTGACGTCATTATGATTATGACGTCATGATAACGCGCCAAATAAATATTGTGAACTCGCCGATGAATAGTGTCCACAGCACTCGGAATTTTTGGCGTTCAAACTCCTCTATCTCGCTTATTTCAGAACGGATTTCAGCAAGTTTGGTATCGATGAAACCAAAATATTATCGTCTACGATCTGATAGTAATTAATTTTAGCTAGATTCATCGTTTAATCTATATACGTACAAAAATATCCATGAATGAGACCCCTGGCTATCGATGTAAAAGTTTCCTTTTTATAACGGCATCATCGGAAATTCAACAACTTGTTACTTTGAAATAAAATCGAAAAGGAAAATATTTGTTTAAATATCTAACAGGCTATTTTTTGGAGATTTTAGCGATATAATGGATCAGATATTTAAAGTATTATATCTCTGATTATCTATGATCATCAGAATTTTTCTGCAATTTTGTCAGCTTTCCTACTTTGCAGCGAAATGTTATCGAACAAAGTTTCTTTATTTGAAAACTTAAAGCGAACGAATTTCAGTATCAATCCTGCTTTGTTCAAAGATGTATCCATTATGCAGATAACTAAACGCATTATCGAGAACGAGCGAGGTGAATGACGTCCATAATAATAAGTTTTCGTTTACTTTTTCCCTTCTCTCAGATTCATACTGCCGTATATCTCTGATTTTGTTATATTTTACACACTATTTTAGAGGTACGGTGTCCCTGAAAATAAATAATCTTTACAAATTTTATAATGCAAATCTTTCTTTTCATATGAAAGTCTACATTCTCATTTGTAAAAATTAAAATTTTCCGGCGAATCTAACTTATACTTTCGTAGTTATAGCCGTTTAAAAACGTAATTTTTAATTCGGGGTGCACAGCTCTAATTCATTTCATTAGCGCCACCTACAATGTTTTGCGTTTTTACAGTAGAGATAAATGGAGATAAAATTTTACAAATTCGGCAGTATTATGGTCGTTACTACATATTTTTCAAATAAAACTTCGCTCCTATTTTACTATATCTAGGATATTTTTACGCTCACATTCATTGCACTTTGCATTTCCCTGAGTAATAAATTAGATTGTCCTCGAAGCTTGTTTTGATTTTTTTTTCTATGTTAATGGTATTTCTAGATGTTGCAATATGAGCTATATGTAGATAATATAAATATCATTCAATGCCCTCAATCCGCCTAGTATCGTAAGTCATCCAATTAACAGTTATATGTGCACACTGTAGTTGAGTTTCTGGATACGCTCCTGAATCTGACTTTAATCTATTGAAATTTCTTATTCATAAAAGTCAGAGAAAATTATTTCTTCCCTGTCCCGAAACGTATACGAAACAGCGCCTAGCTGCCCCCCCCCCCCCCCCCCCCCCCCCCATTTATAAGTCGGTACCCGATTATTTGTCACGACCTACTTTGAGAAAAACTGACGCCTACTTTCCTAGTAAAGGCACTCTAATTAATCGCAAAATCTCTGTCGGAATCGCCCCCTTCTTAAAAGATTATTGAGAACTCTGCCCCTGCCTCACCAAATAAAAAAAATATCAGGATGAGAGCGCATAAGCTCTTAATTCTGAGTCTTTCTCCCTCTAGATTCGTGCTTTCACTTTATCTTTTCCTACATTTCTTTGAGGGGGGATGCCATTCTGTTGTTTAGACATATCAAGAATCTCGTATGTATGGACACACACTATGAAAGCTTTGTAAGGTTTCCGTTAAAGCCGTTTCCGCCCAGAATTCCTACAAATTCCTGTACGGTCATACGCTGATTTATACTTACCTCTGACGTCACTATAACGTCGTTCGAATGAATATGGATTGCAACGTAGAAACTAAGGGGGTGGGGTTACAAAAATAGTCATAACTTCCGTTCGCTAGGTTCGATTTTGTTCACATTGCATAGAAATACTTCAAATACAATAGTTTATCATTTGATATTGGTTTCAAGAAAATTAAACGATAGAATTCCATGCAATAGGCATATAACGTCAAAAAATGACGATCGAAACACGAGTTTTTAACCTCCTAGATGATCTTAAATTTGTAATAATTCCTCCATTTTCTTAGTTTATTTCAATATCTTTGTTTAAAGATGAAAAAATAGTTTTAATGTAAAACTAAATCATAAAAACATTCATAAATTCAGCAAAATATTTTTAAAATCAGCATACTTTCTTCAAATTGGCAATGTTGGCAAAAATAGAAGAGAAACCCCAGAACCGCCAAAATTCAAAGCGTCATGAAAACAGTTACGTAGGTTCGATTTTGTTCATACTTTGAAAAATTTAATCTTGTATACCAATTATCAAATTCCGAGAGTTTCAGAAAAATTAAACGAGAGGATCTTTTTTGGGGGGTAGGTGTGTGGAGCCACCTTAATGTTTTGAGAAATTATTTGTAACGATTGAGGAGAATATGTAAACGTAGAAATCTCAAACCGCACTATTCTTTGCAATGACATTTTGAAAATGCATTAGTTAATCAAAGGATTAGGTGCGATAAACTGCCATTTCTGCCCTGTTTTCAAAGGTGTTCATATATCCATAATATTCTAGTTTGTGAAATGTAAAATGTATGGTGGATAAAAGTCAGGAAAGCCTATTTTGATTTCACAGTTTTATACTGAATAATATGCCGCTCAAAACGTCTAAAAACGTTGGAATCATTGAAAACATCAATAATTGAGCGAACGTTTGTTATAAAATCATATTTTCAAGTAGCACTCCAGGCATTGCCCATGAATATTTTTGTACAAATCGATGGATTTCCGATCGGCCTTTCAATTTGCATAAAAAAATATCGTGGGCGAGGCCTGGAGCGTAGATGAATTTTGAAGATTTGTGTGTAAAATACAATGATTTTCCTTTGTTTTGCGTCATTCAGGGCAAATGGCGTCAGAACATGACGTCATACATCATGCGCATGACGTTACGAGTGCTCAAATTTATGACGCGGTATTTTCTCAAGCATTCAACATTGCAAAAAGTGGTAATTGATAATTCGTTTATGAAAAGCATTTTTCGTCGATATTATAGGGCTGATATGAGGGGTTAGCGCACGATGTCCTTTGTTAGCAGGTTTACATTTGCTGCAGCATGACTACCCAGTACCTAATACAGCGGAACACACAAACCTAACAAGAAAGAACAAACACCTGATGAAATAACACAAAATAAAGGAGGAAATCTCCAACAACACCTAGTTGCAACACCAACAGCAACCTCCAAAAACACCCACTGTAAAACACAAACAAGTCACGCACAGAAAGAGACGCAGTGGTACAAGGAACGTCAAATCACAGAAAAACACGAAACTAAAATGACTGCATGTCCACATAAACCAACGAGACCAATGTGCAAACCGGTGCCGACTTAGGACGGCCATCTGCCACTTCAGTAGCAGACGGTGTGGTTATCCTGAATTACGTGCGCACAACCCTCCCACTTTTCCAATTACCCAGAGGTCTCGAAGAACGTACAATTGTGGTGTAAAACAACCTCCTCACTGTCAGATGACCAAGCACAAACAAGACCGCAAAACACAGGGGCCCAAGCAATTCAGATGAATATTTAAATGGATATAAAAAGAGGGCATGCGTAATACAATCTGCGCTCTGCCGGCTGTAGCGAGCCCATGTATGTTATCACCCGAGGAGTCAGACTGACATTCAGAGAGGACAGGTTGTCGGGGCCCTGTCTTCTCTAAAGAGGTTTGGACAGGGCCCGTCATTGAGTCCCGTCGTCACAACCAGTCAGAGTGCACGTATTTAGGATTACTGTAGATTGGTCAAATACCAAGCCCAGTGTCCGTTTTGTAACATTAGGATCATATCCACGGTATAAAAGGCGTTTGATAATTCTGACGCATTTTATGGTAATTCTGTCTACCTTTGATCCTTCTTATTTTGTTTATAATGTCACCATAAAATGCAGGTTGCGAAATTCAAAAGTAGTTGACAATAATTTTTGTAAAATATCCAGAATGTCTTTACAAGCGAAAACCTTGATCTAAAAGTATCTTGGTATTTTGTAAATTTCTATTATGAAAACAATCACTAGAGGACAACAAGACATACTTAACACCAATACGGAATGGTCCAATGAATTATCATTTTACCGATAAATATCATCGAAATTAAAGGGGTTTAATGTCTTGGCACCATCGCACCAATGCTATTTTGAACATAGATTTTATTTGGATATGTGACAGGTCGAAGAGTTCCCTTTATTTGGCGGGTGTTGCATGCAAGCAGGAGATGCTTACTCTTCCTGGGCACCTGGTCTCACTCTCATATCGGGAGTCCACTCCTTTTTATGTGGTGGAGGTTTTTGTTTGTTTGCTTTGGTTTCTCTTTTATCCTGATTTTGTATGCCTTCGGTTTCTGATTTTCTGAATTATCGACTTTGTGCTGTATACAGGGATATGGTCATTATCCATATTTGTCATGCTACTGAATCGACCTACAGGAAATTTGGAGCCGCTCACTCTCTGAAATGTAAATGTACAGATCTAAATTCAAAAAATTAAAGAAGGCGCTACTGAAATGATTTTTGGTGGCTCCGCTAGAAGCATCACTTATGAGAATTTTATATTCGAAACACATGTCTGGTGCATGGAGATTGGTTCGGAATTTTAATTCAAGAAGGTATGGAGTTGAAACCCTTCGACATTATTATCAAAGCTAATACACCAAACCGTGTAACACTCTCAACAGAGGAAGACTTAAGTGCAATCGGTGCCTTCTATGTACGGTCATCAACTTTATTCCACAGATAGTGTGGTTAAACGGATTATTAATTATCAAGCCTCCCATAAACCAAGATACACAGAAGTCCGAGACCTTAAGCCTTTGTATTATGACAGTCTTTAAGTCTAAGATGACATTAAAAAGAAGATATTGCTTGGTATTAGCTTCTTTAACGGTTCATGGTCTAATGGTTTCATGGAAGCACATGTTTTCAAGCATGTCATCGATGTCACATGAAGTCTATATGTATGTGAATTGTTCATAAAAAATTATCATTAGGTTTTTATTCCTGAATTTTAAGATTGAATGCATTGGTCATGGTGGATACCTCGCTATCATTGACGATGAATCGGAGCACAATGCCACTAAAGCATATCACAATAAACACTTTTGTAAGTATGAAATATACTTTTTTTTCATTTGCCTCTGTCGATTTAATGTGTGTTCTTTTATGTTTCCATGACGTTTTATCTTCGTATGTTTACATGGTTTATTTCTTAAAATTCCTTATACTGAAATTACCATTCTGATTATTTTATTTCTGTTGATCCATCAACCATTTATATGCGACTTTTATATCACATTCCCCTTTTCACTTCACCAATGACAAATATGGATAATGACCATATCCCTGTATACAGCACAAAGTCGATAATTCAGAAAATCAGAAACCGAAGGCATACAAAATCAGGATAAAACAGGAACTAAAGCAAACAAACAAAAACCTCCACCATATTAAAAGAAGCGAACTCCCGATATGGGAGTGAGACCAGGTGCCGAGGAAGAGTAAGCATCTCCTGCTTGCATGCAACACCCGCCGCTTCAATTCGGTAGAACTGTCACATCCGGTATCTTCCATTTCGGAAAACATAGAGTACAATCTTTGATTGGATGGTCCAAATGGTCTATGACAAATATCATCCACCATTCTGGAGATTGGGACATCATAGTGTATGACGAGTTCCCCATATCGACCGTAGAACTTTCTCAGTGACGATGTTAGTCGGTCACAAACATATCCCCGACTGAGAAGCTTATTTGAAAGACGCCTGGCTCTCGGAACAAAATCCGTATATTTGGTATTTGCTCTGGCATAGCGTATCAACTGCGATATGAATAGAATATGTATACGTAATTTAGGAAATGCACAAATCCAATATAACTGTTAAGTTAGTGTTAACGTTTTCTTTTGATGCAGAATTATGATTGACCTATCGCAAAACTAATGTCCACATTATTCCCATTTTATCACATGTTTCTCTACTGGATAGATTCATTTTAATTTGTCGGAGCTAGAACTACTTTACTATAATTACGTTTGAGTGTTGTGGGTGTTTAATCCGGATAACAACACATTTTGTTAATATCGTTGTAGTTGACTGTCCTTAGTCTTCAATCGTTACCCATTGATCTTGCTAGTTTTGCACCCCTTTGGTGTCACTTCTTTTAAAATGATGCTATTGAATTTGAAGACGTTTAACATTTCAACCTCTTGGTAAGTGTCACTGCTGGTGGACCAGGACTCCTGGAGGGCACATGTAGCCACGTTCGATTAACTTCGGTTGATCGTCTGTCTCTTCAACGCATTCGAAAATTTCTGTTATCAAAAAGTCTTGAAATTTCTAAAACGTTAGCCATGTAGCATCATATCCCACCCATCCTGCTACGTTTTTGTTATATTTTTGGACATCATATTTTTCACTGTTTGGCCATATTACATTGTTTATATTGAGGATCACTGACGAGGGTTGAGTATCCGAAACGTGCATGTCTGGTCCATGCTGAAATCGTATCTGTTCGTGAAGGATGCTATTGAATTTGACGTCGTTTAACATTGTTGTGCTTGTCCACTCTGTGTTTTCGCTATAGATGTTTCACTGTGGATGCTCTTTCTTTTACTTTACTATGTTTCATGAGATTGAATAGCATCGCACTGCACAACTACATTAAACATCCAGTATTTAAATATTCAGCAAGTGAGCTATGTTATTTGTGATATACGTTTTGTCATTTGTAGGGTGGAGAATCTATTGGATCGGAGGCACAGATTTAGGGACAGAAGGAACTTTTTATTGGGAGCACACTGGCAAAGCAATATCAAATAAAACATACAGTTTGTGGCATGGACATGAGCCTAATGGTAGAACAAGAGAGAACTGTCTAATGGCGTGGCACAAAACTTTCAAAAATGAGTGGAATGATCAGAGCTGTGACATTCCTCAGGCATATCTTTGTGAAAAGAACTAAGGAATATAAGTAGATATTGGCATGCTACGGAATTCAGAAGTCAATTTGGATAAAAATGTTGTAATATATTATCAAGATATCATCATTGTATTTTGTACGATGTATATAATAGAGAATATAAGAGTTTAACGCAATATACCTAGACCTGTCAATTGCGAGCTGTTACTCTTTTGTTCTGTTGAGAAGCAAATTTTCCATAAGAAGGGAATTCAACAAATTCGGGGTTCTTTTTGTTTTTTGTTTGGTTTTGGTTTTGTAGTTTTTGTTTTTGATTTTTGTTTGTTGTTTGGGGGGGGGGGGGTTGAGAACCTTAACAAAAAATAGATATTTCAATGAACAAAATTTGCGGTCAATAACAATAGCTGAAAGTATATTCTACAATTAGCATAATTTGATGTCCATGCATAGGACTTTACTGAAAATATCGCTACTAAAGTCAATTTGGCTGTGTCTGAAATTCTGTTTTGGTATCAAGTACTACTGTTGAGGATTTACTTTCCGAAACACTTCGTGTCTGGAGCATTCAATTAAATTTAAATATTGTTCAAGAAGGTAATGAGTTGGGACACTTTACTTTTCAAAATGTCTACGCTTCTTAACACGTCTGTTTGAAGTGCATTAATTTCTTTCTTTCAAGTTCTGTCCCTTGAAAGAATTTTTTCCCTTTAACAATTTGACATCATGTATTACTTTGTTTTGTTTTAAGGTTGTTTTGTTATGAAACATTTCATCCCAGGATAAAATTGGTTACCAACCTAGCACCTTCCCTTTAATGCTCTTTTGCTACTGAATCGACCCTACAGATATCAAGATCCTACTGAATTGACCCTACGGGATCTTACTGAATTGACTGTACAGGGAATTTAGATCCTACTGAATTCACCCTAAAGGATATTTATATCCTATTGAATCCACCCTACAGGAAATTTATATCCTACTGAATCCACCCTACAGAAAATTTAGATCCTACTGAATCCACCCTACAGGAAAATTAGATAATATATTTCAATATTGACACTCCTACTGAATCCACTCTTCATTAAATTTATATCCTACTGGATCAACCCTACAGGAAATTTAGATCCTACTGAAACCACCCTACAGGAAATTTAGGTCCTACTGAATCCACCCTTTAGGCCATACCAAATTAAATAAATGTTCTTCGGATTTTCTTGTGAAAAAAAGGGTGCGAGCGGGCGAAAATATAATTATTTTATTTTTTTTTTAGGTTTTGCGGTTTTTAAGGTGCGAGCGAATGAAATAATTTTATTTTTGATATAGTTTACCCCAATAATACATTTCTGATGTTTTCCGTACTCAAAAAGGTATCCCCACAGGAATCTGGTGACTAGAAAGCCTGGCACATAGCAGTACGGAAACGATTTTCGAACATTCCCCCCTCCTTGACTTTCAGTGCTATGTATGCGGGACAACAAATTTGCTCCCAACAAAATTTTTTAAAAACAAGAAGTATCATTTTCTTCGAATTTTGCACAATTTGAGACTTCTAGAAGCTTTAAGATTTGCAGAAATCAGAACCGACTCTAAAAAATTCTTGAGCCAGAAATTTAATGGTGCGGGCGAGCATTTTATTTTTATAATATTATTTTTTGAATTTTGAAAAATATGGTGCGGGAAATCCAAAGAACATTAAATTAATTTGGTATGGCCTTAGGAAAATTAGATCCTACTGAATCCACCCTACAGGAAATTTAGATCCCATTGAATCAACCCTACAGGAAATTTAGATCCCATTGAATCAACCTTACAGAAAAATTTAGATCCTACTGAATCAAACCTACCGGAAATTCAGATACGCGCACAAAGTAGATACACAAAATTTATAAACTCAAATTAGAGGGCTCTACTAAAATATATTTGGCTGTGTCTGACAATCACATTGCTTGAGAATCTTAACAAAAATTAATAATTATGTAAATTTTAAAGTTCAAGGTTAGGGTCAATAACTAAAGCTGAATGTATTTTTCAGATTTGTTTAACAATTTAAAAGAATAACAAGATGACTGTTGAACTAAAATCATAGCTTCTAAAATAGCTTGTCTAGTATGTCTAAAAATCACTTCGACTGATGATGGTTTGAGATCCGAAAGACATGACATGTCTTATGTATTAGAAGCTTTCTGAATTGTTGTTCAAGAGGGCAACGAGTTTAAACACTTCAATTTTCGTTCAGGTTTTAATAAAAGGTTCAATATTCAAGATCCAAGACTAATTTCAATACTTACAAGAAAATCTTCATAATCAAGTTACCCTGTCCACGTTACAAGAACAGCAAGCCCGTTATGTAATACCATACGGGAAACAATGTGATCTTTAATTGAAAGAACGAGAGGTCTTATAAAAAATAAGGAATAGATTGACATCAAATTGCGCTTTATGTGACTGGACAAATTAAGATGGAATTTAAGGTTTAGGTATCAATTCAAGAAATAAAATTCGTTCGAATTCAGGAGTAATTTTGAAGCGAAGTAATTTTTAAGTGGAGGAACACTCTAATTTAGACAAAAAGTATACCGGAGTTTGTGTTTTTGATTGACAATTTTTGGGGTGTTTATAGGAAACATATTTCAGCAAATAGTTGGCATCCATGTGGATACCAATTGCGCCCTACTTATTGCGGGCTTATTTTCACATAAATGCGATGCTAGATTTATCTGCTCGCCATTAGGCGAAATCACCTTGCATCTTAGTTCAATTTTACAGATACATAGATGACGTGTTGTCCATCAATGATCCGAACTTTAAGGATTGCCTAAATGAAATATATCCTCTTGAACTAGAGATCACGGAAGCAACCGAGAGTGACATATCCGCTTCGTAATTGGATATAATACTCTTTTTCGACGCAAATGGCCACTGTATGACATGGGTGATTATTTCAGATTCAACATAATTTACTCCTCTTTCATGGGTATCAACATCCCGCCTGCTCCTGATTATGGACGTTTTGTTTCGCGCAATTTCGCGAGCTTGATAAAACGCGAAAATTAGGTCCTCGCTAATGAAAAGTCCATCAAAAAGATATGAAATAGAAAAGATAGCATAAGTTACCTAGACAAACAACGCAGTGGAAATAGTGTACGAGTCTCACAGAATTTTTCTCTGTACCCTTCTAAAGTATGGATGGATGGTATAACAATTTATTAATGTTAAACGTCTTCAAATTGAATAGCATCATTTAATAACAGAAACATTGGCATCATGGACCAGCCATGCACGTTTCGGGTACTTAACTCTCGTCAGTGATCCTCAAATCTAAACAATGTAATATGCCAAAAAAGTATGTCAAAAAAGCGAACCGAAAGACATAGCAGGCTATGTGGGATATGATGCTTTAGGACCCAAGGTTTAGAAATTGCAAGAAATTTTGATAACAGAGATTGTAGAATGCGTTGAAGAAACGATCAACCGAAATTGATCGAACTTGGCTACATGTGCCCTCGGGGACTTCTTGTCCACCATCAGTGACAATCACCAAGTGGCACAAATGTTTAACGTCTTCAAATTCATTAGCATCATTTTAGAGCAGATAAATGTATAGCATGGACCATTGCTACAAATTTACCTGTTTTTCAATGATACTTTTGAATTTGAAGACGTTTAACATTTACAAATTACCAGGAAACTTTAAGGTCAATGCTTTTGCTTTCAAAACTAGTAAAAACTTTCTGGAAATTGCAAAAAAAAATTTCGATCGACTTCTTTTGAAATAAACATTACAGAAGTACTGATCAGTTATTTAGTATCACAGTCGAAAAGGCAAGGCAAAATCATTAGATTTTTCACAGGAACGGTTGCGAACCTCGATATGAACAAAATTCCGAAGCGAGACCAGGTGCCTGGGGAAACTCAGCTTCTCCTGATTGCATGCAACACCCGTCGCAGCAGCTCCATGGAAACCTGTCGGTGATTGAAATTCCGATCCAAACAAGCAACATAGTATATTACTTTGGGTATTTCTCAATTTGCATTTTATGATGACATAATTAAAAAATAATAAGGATCAAAGGTACACAGAATAACCATTGAAATTGTGCTGCAATCATCATACTGTGCGTAATATCCTTCAATCGACAAGCGGACACTTGGGTCGGTATTTGACCAATCTACAGCCTTTAATTAGCGTATACCATCGAACTGCACTCTGACTGACTTTGACGACAGGACTCAATGACGGACCCTGTCCAAGCCTGGTTAGAGTAGACAGGGCCCCGTCCACCTGTTCTATCTGAATTTCAGTCTGACTCCTCGTGTGATCACATGCATGAGATTGCTATGGCCGACAGAGCTCGGACATGTATGCCTTCTGTTTTTATATCCATTTACATATCCATCTGTGTGTTTCTTGGGCCCCTACGTCATGCTGTTTGTTTGTATCTTACAGTGAGGAGGTTATTTTACACCATAATTGTGCGTTCTTTGAGACCTCGAGGTAATCGGAAAAGTGGCAGGACTGTACACACGTAATCTGTACAGCCACACCGTCTGCTACTTCCGTTGCAGATGGCTGTTCTAAGTCGGCACCGGTTGCCCATTGGTCTCGTTGGTTTATCTGTGGTCATTTGTGTTTGATGTTTCTATGGTGTGAGTAGATTTTCCTTGTTCCTTTTGCGTCTTTTCATTGGTGTCATCTCTGTGATTTTGCATTGAGTGTTTTGATGTGGGTGCTGCACCCGAGCGTTGTTGGATATCCCCTTCTTTCTCTCATGTTCATATCACAGTCGGCGATTCATTATCCATGCTGCATTTTTATATGTCCTCAAATGATGCAATGAATTGAGAAACGTCTAAAAATTTCTGAAAAAGGTTTCGTTTAGTATCATTTTCCCACCTATCCTGCTAATCCTTTGATACAATTTTGGGTACAATACCTTTCACTCTCTTTGGTCATTATACATTGTTTAGATTGAGGATCACTGACGAGCATTAAATACCCGAAACGTATATGTCTTGTCCATGCTGCACTTTCATAGAATGATGTTATTGAACTCTAAGACGCTTAAGATTTGAAGAGTGTCACTACTGGTGGACAAGGATTCCTCGAGGACATTTGTAATCGAGTCCGATCAATCCCGGTTGATTTATTCTTTAAACGCATTCGAAAATTTCGGATACAAAATTCTCTCAAAATTATTGAAAAGTGGATCCTTTAGAGGGCGCTAGAGAAATGAATTAAGGCAGCTTATAAAAAGCATTTTGGCTGGAAGCATCACTGATGACTTCAAGAAGGTATAGAGTTGGACTCCTTCTGCATTATAAATATAAACCTCTTACATGTATTTCCTGTTGCAGTGGTGAGCAGTTAAACTCGTTCCCCGTGACATTGGATGTTTTGAAGCGTCTTAATCACTTTTGTCAAGATCTGTCGCCTGATAGAAGCTTTGTTTTTAGCACTTAATCAAACTGACATCATACATATTATTTTGTCAACTTCACAGGCCTGTCATTTCATCCAAAAATATCATCGACATTATAGGAGTTAATATCTTAGCACCATCGATATCCCTCCAATGACAAATATGGATAAAGACCATATCCCTGTATATAGCACAAAATCGATGAGTCAGAAAAGCAGTAACCGAAGGCATAAAAAATCAGAATAAAACAGGAACCAAAGCAAATAAACCAAAACCTCCACCATATGAAAAGAAGCGAACTCCAGGTATGGGAGTGAGACCAGGTGCCAAGGAAGAGTAAGCATCTCCTGCTTGCATGCAACACCCGCCACTTCAATTCAGTAGAACTGTCACATCCGGTATCTTCCATTTTGGAAGACAGAGAGTAAAATCTTTGGTTGGATGGTTCAAATTGTTTATGACAGAATATCATCCACCATTCTGGATAGTGGGACATCATAGTGTATGACGAGTTCCCCATATCGCCAGTAGAACTTCCTCAGTGACGATGTTAGTCGGTCACAAACATATCCCTGACTGAGAAGCTTATCTGAAAGACACCTAGCTCTCCGAAAAAAATCCGTATATTAATGTTATTTTGATTTCCAGGTGTCGAATTTAAACCCAACTCTTTAACTAGACTGTCGAAATAGTACTTTTTGCAAGTAAATGTGTAATTATTTGAGGCTTTGTTCGCTGGTGTGATGACATAATGTTCTTGGAGGTAGGTAAGCTCTGTGATATCATCAGGGTCTTTAATTATAGACTCGAATCTGGTGTTCACAGTTGATTTTAATCGGTTAATTCTAGATAGAAGTAACCCTCTGATGGATTTTATCCATTCGGAAAAAGTGTCGAGCTGTACATCCTCTTTCTTTGCCCAACATCTTACATATTCCTCACAAGAGTCCATGATAATTTTGACATTTTGGTTCCATGTAAAGGACACACTTTCTCTGTATTTGGGACCCTTTTTTAACAATTCTCTCAACTTGTCGTTCTTGACTATACTAAGGTCACCAGTAATAACATGTCCACAAGGAGAGTAGTTGAAATCCGATGACGAGCATTCGCAAGGAAGTGGATGTATTGAGGGATTACTTAAATCAATACACTGCAAGAATCGTTTGTAATTGTAAATTTTAGAGGTAACTGTTGGTGTGTAGCTATAGGAAATACAAGGAGTTTCTCTTCTTTTGAATATGGTGGGATTTTTTCTGTGACAGTTTTGTGATTCAAAATTTGACCAAGATTCAATTGATCAATACATTTACCTTAGTTTGCAAATCTTTCTTTAATGAAGATTTGAGGATTTGAGCACTCTATTCCGTACACAACATTAGATGTCATACAGTTTAGGTGTTCAAAACTATGCGTGTTAAATGTTTGTTTTGTGAGATTACTTGAGAATGAAGTGTCTGTTATTAGGATGTTACAAGTTTTGCAGTTCTTCGTGCCGCACTTAGAAACTGAGCAATCGCTTGGTAAAAATAGGTGCTCTTTTAGTATATCGACCACTTCAATCTTACAGGGCTTTATTTTAATATACCCATCTGCATGTTTGTACCAAAACTCATGGTTTCTACTTACTACAAACGTTTCGTCTCTAATGTCATGTAAACTAATTCTAGGGACACCTAAATTACCTGTTGCGTATGTGTCCGTAGACGCAACAGGATTGGGCCTTTTTATAGTGGGCGACGCCCCAGCCACTTTGTAGGTCTCCTGAGTGACAAATATGGATAATGACCATATCCCTGTCTACAGTACAAAATCGATAATTCAGAAAATCAGAAACCGAAGGCATACAAAATCAGGACAAAACAGGAACCAAAGCAAACAAAAACAAAAACCTCCACCATATGAAAAGAAGCGAACTCCCGATATGAGAGTGAGACCAGGTGCCCAGGAAGAGTAAGCATCTCCTGCTTGCATGCAACACCCGTCGCTTCAATTCGGTAGAACTGTCACATCCGGTTACTTCCATTTTGGAAGATATAGAGTACAATCTTTGGTTGGATGGTTCAAATGGTCTATGACAGAATATCATCCACCATTCTGGATAGTGGGACATCATAGTGTATGACGAGTTCCCCATATCGACCGTAGAACTTCCTCAGTGACGATGTTAGTCGGTCACAAACATATCCCTGACTGAGAAGCTTATCTGAAAGACGCCTAGCTCTCAGAACAAAATCCGTATATTTGGTACTTGCTCTGGCATAGCGTATCAACTGAGATATGAACACGCCATAAGCAGGCGATGAAGGGATGTTGCTACTCAGAAAAGGAAAGTTCGTAATGCTGAAATTGAAGTCGTCACGTTTGTCATAGAGTGAGGTGTTCATGTGACCATCAGTGTCGTAGGACAACATTATGTCCAAATAGGATGCTGAATTATTTGTCTCTGTAGTTTCTTTGACTTCAAGCTCCGAAGGATAGATACTGCTCAGGTAATCCGCGAATTTTGGATTATTGATGGACAACACATCGTCTATGTATCTGTAAGTGAAATTGAAATCAGAAGCTAAGTATCTTTTCCCTTCAGAGACCAAAGATTGAATGAATTCAGCTTCGTACGAGTAAAGGAAAATGTCGGCAAGGAGTGGGGCACAATTGGTACCCATTGGAATTCCGACAATTTGCTGGAAGACCTTTCCTCCAAACACCACAAAAATGTTGTCGATCAGAAAGTTTAACATCTGAATAATGTCTGTTTCAGTGTACTTATTTTCAGAATCTGACTTTTCTTTTACAAAGTAGGTTTTGTCATAGTTAACAACAATAAATTTGTATTTGCGATTACCGTTCTTACTTGTAAACGCATTACTTATAATTTTTGCGAGTCTTTCTTTCAATTTAGAATGTGGAATTGTAGTGTAAAGTGTCGAAAAATCAAAGGCTTTGATCGAATGGACTCTACTAAAATTAGTGGATTTCAGATGTTCTAAAAGTTCCTTCGAATTCTTTAAAATCCACATCTGGTTGATACCACTGCGAGAATATACTGTCGAACAATATTTTTGTAGCCCAGATTTGATTTCAGATAAAACTTTGGTGAGTAAGATCGATACAGATTTGGTAGAACATTTTGAGGAACCAGCGATGAAACGTTGTTTGTACGGATTCTTATGCATTTTAGGTATGCAGTATAAGTATGGTAAATCTAAATCTAGATTGGTAGTGTCGAAGCCAAAGGAAGCAAGAGCTGATTTGTGGTTATCTATTATTTCAGAGGCAGAAAGGTTTATTGGGGTGTAAGTGGGATTTCCAGGTGTCGAATTTAAACCCAACTCTTTAACTAGACTGTCGAAATAGTACTTTTTGCAAGTAAATGTGTAATTATTTGAGGCTTTGTCCGCTGGTGTGATGACATAATGTTCTTGGAGGTAGGTAAGTTCTGTGATAACATCAGGGTCTTTAAATATAGACACGAATCTGGTATTCACAGTTGATTTTAATCGGTTAATTCTAGATAAAAGTAACCCTCTGATTGATTTTATCCATTCGGAAAGGGTGTCGAGCTGTACATCCTCTTTCTTTGCCCAACGTCTTGCATATTCCTCACAAGAGTCCATGATAATTTTGACATTTTGGTTCCATGTAAAGGACATACTTTCTCTGTATTTGGGACCCTTTTTTAACAATTCTCTCAACATGTCGTTCTTGACTATACTAAGGTCACCAGTAATAACGTGTCCACAAGGAGAGTAGTTGAAATCCGATGAAGAACATTCGCAGGGAAGTGGATGTAGTGAGGGATTACTTAAATCAATACACTGCAGGAATCGTTTGTAATTGTAAATTTTAGATGCAACTGTTGGTGTGTAGCTATAGGAAATACAAGGAGTTTCTTTTCTTTTGAAATATGGTGGGATTTTTTCTGTGACAGTTTTGTGATTCAAAATTTGACCAAGATTCAAGTTATCAATACCTTTGTTTGCAAATCTTACTTTAATGAAAGGGCGGTTTGTTTTCTCCTCTGATTTATCTGATCTAACTGCTTGAAATAAACGAAAAGTAGAAATGTCCAAGATGACTCCTTGTAGTCTGTATTCTGGGGAACGT
Source organism: Pinctada imbricata (assembly GCA_033119305.1). Taxonomy (NCBI): domain Eukaryota; kingdom Metazoa; phylum Mollusca; class Bivalvia; order Pterioida; family Pteriidae; genus Pinctada; species Pinctada imbricata. The sequence continues at coordinate 10,384,609 of VSWD01000007.1, forward strand.
GTATCGGTATATGCGAGGTCCTTCGTATAATCGTAGATTTCGTGTAACTTCCGTAAAGGAACAGAGTATAATTTGGTACGAATATAATGCAGGCCTAGAGGCTCATTCAAAAATGGAACCAAGTCATCGAAGGAGAAACTATGTATCTCAGGCCTATTATATTTTCGAATGCCATGACTTCGAGGTCTTCTTTGTGATCTGTTGAATAAGCTAGTCACATTTACCGATTGACAACCGGGACTTGTTAAGTTTCCTATAGTGCTGATGTTGTCGTTGCACCCATAGGGCGCTGCAGTGTTAAGATTTTTTATCCAGAACTCTTCTCTGTTGCGACGGAGAGGTGTGCTCAAATTGGGATTGTTTGTGGGGTGATATATTTTCTCCAGGATTCTGACTCTCATAGATAAAACAGAATGATCCGCCTGGTCAAAATGTCGGTAAAGGAGTTGACTTCCTTTATTATTTATTTTTGACCGGTGTCCTGACATTCTTTTTCGGAGCTGGCCTTTGGTTTCGCCCACATAAATCAATCCACAAAGTGAGCACTCTATTCCGTACACAACATTAGATGTCATGCAGTTCAGGTTTTCAAAACTATGCGTGTTAAATGTTTGTTTTGTGAGATTACTTGAGAATGAAGTGTCTGTTATTAGGATGTTACAAGTTTTGCAGTTCTTCATGCCACATTTAGAAATTGAGCAATCGCTTGGTGAAAATAGGTGCTCTTTTAGTATATCGACCACTTCAATCTTACAGGGCTTGATTTTAATATACCCATTTGCTATCCATTGAAGCAAAAGCAAAAGCCCTAAGGGACAATTTGTCCACCAGCAGTGACACATGGACTGTGGTAAATATGACAAATATGGATAATGACCATATCTCTGTATACAGCACAAAATCGATAATTCAGAAAATCAGAAACTGAAGGCATACAAAATCAGGATAAAACAGAAACCAAAGCAAACAAGCAAAAACCTCCACCACATGAAAAGAAGCGGACTCCCGATATGAGAGTGAGACCAGGTGCCCAGGAAGAGTAAGCATCTCCTGCTTGCATGCAACACCCGCCACTTCAATTCGGTAGAACTGTCACATCCGGTAACTTCCATTTCGGAAGACATAGAGTACAATCTTTGGTTGGATGGTTCAAATGGTCTATGACAGAATATCATCCACCATTCTGGAGAGTGGGACATCATAGTGTATGACGAGTTCCCCATATCGACCGTAGAACTTCCTCAGTGACGATGTTAGTCAGTCACAAACATATCCCTGACTGAGAAGCTTATCTGAAAGACGCCTAGCTCTCAGAACAAAATCCGTATATTTGGTACTTGCTCTGGCATAGCGTTTCAACTGAGATATGAACACGCCATAAGCAGGCGATGAAGGAATGTTGCTAGGTGTACTTATTTTCAGAATCGGACTTTTCTTTTACAAAGTAGGTTTTGTCATATTTTACATGTTACAATAATAAATTTGTATTTGCGATCACCGTTCTTACTTGTAAACGCATTACTTATAATTTTTGCGAGTCTCTCTTTCAATTTAGAATGTGGAATTGTAGTGTAAAGTGTCGAAAATCCAAGGATTTGATCAAATGGACTCTACTAAAATGAGTGGATTTCAGATGTTCTAAAAGTTCCTTCGAATTCTTTAAAATCCACATCTGGTTGATACCACTGCGAGAATATACTGTCGAACAATATTTTTGAAGCCCAGATTTGATTTCAGATAAAACTTTGGTGAGTAAGATCGATATAGATTTGGTAGAACATTTTGAGGAACCAGCTATTAAACGTTGTTTGTACGGATTCTTATGCATTTTAGGTATGCAGTATAAGTATGGCAAATCTAAATCTAAATTGTTAGTGTCGAAGCCAAAGGAAGCAAGAGCTGATTTGTGGTTATCTATTATTTCAGAGGCAGAAAGGTTTGTTGGGGTGTAAGTGGGATTTCCAGGTGTCGAATTTAAACCTACCTCTTTAACTAGATTGTCGAAATAGTACTTTTTGCATGTTGATGTGTACATTTGTAATTATTTGAGGCTTTGTCCGCTGGTGTGATGACATAATGTTCTTGGAGGTAGGTAAGCTCTGTGATAACATCAGGGTCTTTAAATATAGGCTCGAATCTGGTGTTCACAGTTGATTTTAATCGGTTAATTCTAGATAGAAGTAACCCTCTGCTGGATTTTATCCATTCGGAAAGGGTGTCGAGCTGTACATCCTCTTTCTTTGCCCAACGTCTTGCATATTCCTCACAAGAGTCCATGATAATTTTGACATTTTGGTTCCATGTAAAGGACATACTTTCTCTGTATTTGTACAGTATCACATGAATGCTGTAGATATATCAAACAAATATATACACAACATGATAGAAGGAAAATGAATTGTCCAATTCTGATGTCAGTTTGCAACATTCTGGACGGAAACTCAATCAGGATAACGCGCACGTAATCCAGGATAATGTTAAACGTCTTCAAATTGAAAAGCATCATTTTAGAACTGATAATTTGCAGCATGGACCAGACATGCACGCTTCGGGTAGTAAGCCATAGTCATTGATCCTCAATATAAACAATGTGATATGGACCAAGATTGTAAAAGTGAATATGTCGAAAAAGCGTACCGATCAACGTAGCAGGATCGGTGGGATATGATGCTACAGGACCCACGTTTTAGAAATTTCAAGATAACATAAATTACCAAGACAAACAACATATTAAAACAATGCAGTGGAAATATTGTACGAATCTCAAAGAATTGTTCTCGGTACCCTTGTAAAGTATGGATGGATGGTATAACAATTTATTGATGTTAAACGTCTTCAAATTGAATAGCATCATTGTTGCTATGTCGAAAAAGCGTACCGAAAGACTTAGCAGTATATGTGGGATATGATGCTTTAGGACCCAAGTTTTAGAAATTTCAAGAAATTTTGATAACAGAAATTTTCGAAAACGTTGAAGAAACGATCAACCGAAATTGATCGAGCTTGGCTACATGTGCCCTCGGGGACTCCTGGTCCACCAGCAGTGACACTCACTAAGTTGTACAAATTGTAAACGTCTTCTAATTGAATAGCATGATTTTAGAACTTTTCAGCATGGACCAGCCATGCACGTTTCGGATACTTAACCCTCGTCAGTGATCGTCAATCTAAACAATGTGATATGGCCAAAGAGTGTAAAAGTGAATATGTCCAAAAATGTACCGAAAGACGTAGTAGGATGGGTGGGATATGATGCTACAAGACTAACGTTTAAGAAATTTCTAGAATTTTGATACAGAAATTTTCGAATGCGTTGAAGAAACGATCAACGATAACCACACCGTCTGCTACTGACGTGGCAGATGGCTGTGCTAAGTCGACACCGATTGCCCGTTGGTCTCGTTGGTTTATGTGTAGTCATTTGTGTTTGATGTTTGGTGTTTCTCTGTGAATTGACGTTCCTTGTACCATTAATTACGACTCTTTCTGTGCGTTTCCTCTTTATGTTTTTTATAGTGGGTGTTTTGGGGGGTTTGCTGTTGGTTCTGCAACTAGGAGTTGTTGGAGATTCCCTCCTTTCTATTATGAGTCTTGTGGTTTTGTCCCGCTGGGTCAGTGCAGAGTTTTCATATTAGAGATCCGTCCCTTTTCTTTTAAATGCGATACACAATTTACACCCTTTCGTTGTTCTTTAAGTTATAATTTTTTTTTCGTATCCATATTTAACACATACTTGTTCCAGGTTTGATAGGATTTAAACGTACTTTTGTGGTCATATTTTCATGTTTACAAGTATATGTTCTCACAATATCAAATTGAACTAAAAGGTCAAGTGTACCTGTACTTTTGGGTGCTATCATGAACCTCAGTACATTTCTAATTATTTACGCTATCTCACTGTTTGGTAAGTTTATTAGTTACTTAATATCTACTGGTAATGAATTTAATTCTGTACAAAGTAAAAGGAAAACTATTTTAAAAAGTAACCATACTTACGGAAGCATATTTCTAAAACCTGGGTCCTGTAGCATCATATCCCAGCTATCTTGCTACGTCTTTCGGTATTTTCGGACATAATTTTCACAGATTTTGGCCATATTACATTCTTTAGATTGAGGATCACTGACGAGGGTTGAACACCCGAAACGTGCATGTCTGGTCCATGTTGTTAATTTTCTGCTCTTAAGTGATGCTAATGAATTTGAAGACGTTCAACATTTGTCACATGAATTTATAACACGTGCTTATGACTTACTAACTCGTGCGCACGACTTAGTCACTTGGTGGCACCTGGTCCCTCCTCTATTTTGCTAGGGGTTTTCGATGCTTAATGTTTGCTCTATTGTGAGTGCAGTTGAGATTATTGTCAGTATCTTCTTTAACTCGTATGCCCTTTACCGTGCAGAGATTGTACAGAAGTTTGACAGCAAGTGTTTTGAATACAGTCTACTCTCGATAAGTCGAACTTCAAGGTACCATCAGAAAAAGTTCGACTTATTAGGAATTCGACTTACTGAGTACATAACAAGCAATTGATTTTTAATAAGACCAATGTCCCTTTTCTATCACCGTTCAAAAACGTTCGTATTGTCTTCTTTTAATGATCGAGTTACCTTAAATGTACGTAATGCATCTCCATAACTAGAAAGTATCACTTATTTGTCAACTGATCTCCTCATTATTAATTGATTTTTGTTTCAGAATTAAGATTAATTTGTGGTTCGACTTATCCAGGTGAATTTTCAATGTACAATGAGTGAAGGGACCTAAAAATTAGTTTGACTTAACGAAAAGTTCGAGTTATCGGAATTCGAGTTATCAGGAGTAAAAATGCATAGAAACCAATGGAAGAGAAACGGGACTTTTAAAAGTAGTTCGAGTTAAGCGGAAATTCGAGTTATCCGAGTTTGAGTAAACGAGAGTAAACTGTATATTTCCCTGACAGTGTCGCCATAGCACTTTCTATATAGACATAACGTCAGACAGTGCATGAATTCTATATATTGTTTTCGTTTTCGTGCTTAAACATCGAAGGCAGGTGCGGCTAGCCAACAGGGGATGCTTACTCCTCTCGGGCACCTGGTCCCACCTCTAGCTTGCTAGGGGTCCGTCGATGCTTAATTTTGTGCTCTATTGTGAGTGATGTTGAGATTATCGTCAGGATCTTCTTTAACTCATTTGCGCTCACGACTTACTTACTCGTGCTCACTTACTCACTTGTGCGCTCGACTTTTTGTCTTCATTCTATTTGTCATTTATCTCGTGCTAAGTCGTGCGTACGAAATAATTTTTTTCACCATGTCTCTTCTATGCTTCCGTACATCTATGCTTTCGTACATACCACAAGCTTCATATTGGAATAAATGATGTTATGCGATATATTGAAATTTCTTTTAATGTTATATGTGAATATCCATGTCTAAAATTATTGATAAGTGGCATCTCAGTCTAAACTTCAATCGTAAAATAGTATCTGTTAGCATGCATGTATGCTGTAACACATCAAGAAAACCACAAAAGAGTTTGAAAATTTCTTTTTGTATATGGCCTTGAAGTTATAAAATTCAATAAAATATTTTCAAAGTGATGTTACAGTGGGAGAGATGAAAACGCAAAAACGCATCTGGATGCATGCAGACGAAGCGATTGAAAATTATGTCACGATGAATAAAGGAAGGAGAAAGACTCGGATGCAGAACAAAGGAGGGGATCTCCAACAACACCAGGTTGTAGCACCCACAGCAAAACCCCAAAACACCCAATGCAAAAACACAAAGCAGACGAGCACAGAAAGAGACGCGTAAGGGACAAGGAACGTCAACGCACAACACAGAAACATTAAACACAAAGGACTACACATAAACCAACGAGACCAATGGGCAACCGGTGCCGACTTAGGACGGCCATCTGCCACGGGAATAGCAGAAGGTATGGTTATCCTGGATTACGTGCGCACAACCCTCCCACTTTTCCGATTACCCAGAGGTCTCGAAGAACGCACAATTGTGGTGTAAAACAACCTCCTCACTGTCAGATGACCACACACAAACAAGACCGCAAAACGCAGGGGCCCAAGCAACACAGATGAATATGTAAATTGATATAAAAAGAGGGCGTACGTAATACAATCCGTGCTCTGCCGCCGCGAGCTCATGTATGTATTCACCCGAGGAGTCCGACTGACATTCAGAGAGGACAGGTGGTCGGGGCCCTGTCTTCTCTAAAGAGGTTTGGACAGGGCCCGTCATGGAGTCCCGTCGTCACAGTCAGTCAGAGTGCAAGTTTTAAGAATGCGCTTGTACAAGACTGTAGATTGGTCAAGTACCAAGCCTAGTGTCCGTCTGGTGACATTAGGATCATACCCACGGTATAAAAGGCGTTTGATGATTCTGACGCATTTTCGATAGTGGTGTTGTCTATCTTTGATCCTTCTTATCTTGTTAATAATGTCACCATAAAATGCAGGTTGTGAAATACCCAAAGTAATATACTCTGTTGCCTGTATTGGTCCGAAGTTGACAATAATTTTTGTAAAACTTCCAGAAAGTCTTAACTAGTTTGTGAAAGCGAAAACCTTGTCCTAAAAGTTTCTTGGTAATTTGTAAATTTCTACTATGAAAATCCAAAACATCAGTACATGCTCTAGCATACCAGATGAGCTGTGAAATATAGATACCATAGGACGGTAATCTAGGAACATCACCGTCAAGCCAGGGGAAATTTACTATGTTAAATCCAAAATCATCTCTTTTGTCATACACACTTGTATGGATCTCTCCATTAACAATTTTGATATTTAGGTCCAAAAATGGTGTTTCTGTGTTTAGAACGTTTGCCTTGTTTGCAGCTCCCATAGCAAAGGAATGAGACAGCCCTATGCAATTCGATCTTTTCAAAATACAGAGTTACTTCCCATTTGTGCAGGTATCTGACGTCTATGTATTGTGACGTCATATAAATTCCTTTAGAAACTTCATATTTGTAACACTGTTTCCCGGAATTTTACGCTTCTTTCCATATAATTCAATGACGTCACAATTACTTGACGTCGGATACCTGCACAAATGGGAAGTAACTCTGTTTTTCGAAAAGATCGGATAACACAGAGAAGAAAACCGTATCAACATACGCAAAAGAGACAATGAACACTAAAATATACCTCAAAAGCCTTGGTGTGATATCCGTTTCTTATATGTATAATTAAATAAAGATTTAGAACGTTCATATATACAATGTATAACTCTTAACTTGAAAATTGACTGTTATAATATCACTTTTTCCTGAATTGCCCAATGACAAACAGTATCGACATACGACATTAGTTGAGACGTAAACGACAACATTATGTATGTAAACATTTCCAAAGGTGATTTGTAAAAATGAAAACCATTGTAGATTTTCCCACTAAAATGATTATTCGGTCGCTATCCAAGTTCAAACTGATTAAAATGAAGACAAATACAAATATGCTGACGCTCTTTGGTCGTTGTTTCGAGTCCTTCCACAATAATCCGAATACTAAAAAAAAAAGACAGTTAAAAGAAATGTTCCAACTTTTTTTGCCACAGAACAACCATCTGTACATCTGCCGGCAGAGCACGGACTGTATTACGCACGCCCTCTTTTTATATATATTTACATATCCATCTGTGTTGCTGGGACCTCTACGTTTTTCGGTCTTGTTTGTGTGAGGTCATCTTACATTGAGGAGGTTGTTTTACACCACAATTGTACGTTCTTCGAGACCTCTGGGTAATTGGAGAAGTGAGAGGGTTGTGCACATGTAATCCAGGATAACCATATCATTAGCTACTTGCGTGGCAAATGGCTGTCCAAAGTCGGCACAAGGTCCCCATTGGTCTCGTCGGTTTATATGTAGTCTTTTGTGTTTGATGTTTTCACGTCGTATTTCTCTTTTTCGTCTCATACTATTCTCGTCTTTTGTGTTTTTGCATCGCGTGTTTTTGGTGTTGGTGCTGCAACAGGGTCTTGTTTGAGATCCCCTCCCTTCTCTTATAGACTTCAATTTCGGTCTCGGTATACCAGGTCCTACAAATATTAACTTAAACAGAAATTTTGAAAAAAAAATTGAAAATCGCCAAATGACAAAAAAGTACTTTTCAGTCAGCAGTCGTTCTTTTCGAAGTGTGCCCCTCTCTGTGGATTGACACTATAAATGAATATATAACTTTAAATCTTAGACGATGAATTAAAGTCTTAAGCATAATGGACTATATTTCAATACATATACAATATACTTATTTTAGAGAATAATTACAGGAAGAGTCATATCCATTGACTGTAATCCTCCATGGCAATTTTCATATGGTAGTTCTTGCTATTTGTACGGACTGAATCCTCATTTGACATGGGGAGAAGCAAGGGTATGTACTAGTTGTCGTTAATACTATTGAAGCCATTTCATGCCTAATTTGATATTCAATTATACACACATATATTACTTGTATACTTATATAACGATTTTGCAATTCAGGATACGAAATATATAAGAAATTTACCTTTAATTACTCATTAGATTGAATGTCTTGGTCACGGAGGTTACCTAGCTATTATAGATAATGCAGCAGAAGAAAAAGCCATAGCAACTTATCATAACAAACATCATTACGGTACGTGTGTTTCATTGAATCTTCATAGTATACACATTTTCTTTGATGCAGTATTACATGTCTTTAAATTAAAATCAGCTTTTTGCTTCCTTGTTGGTCCTACCTACTTAGATACTTTAACTTGCAGATATATCGTATATGTAACATACCAAATATGGATAATGACCATCACCATCGATAATTCAAAAAATCATAAATGTAAGGCATACAAAATCAGGATAAAACAAGAACCAAAGCAAGAAAATGAAAAGACTACACCACATGAAAATAAGCGAACTCCCAATATGGGAGTAGGACCAGGTGCCAGGAAGAGAGCATTTCCTGCTTGCATGCAACACCGGTAGAATTGTCACATCCGGTTCAGGTGATATTTGCATATGTTTAAACAATATTAATTACATGTAGTACGGCACAGCTTATAAAGAGTCATCTACAAGGCATTTCACTGTACTCTTCAGATTGTTCATAAGATCAAGTTTTCCTTCATATTTCTACGAAGCTATGTTATTGACGTCGTCTGTTTGTCCTAGTTTTTGCATATTAGGTAAGGTTCATTTGACAGTGGATTATAACATTCTAAGATCAATGGAGTTTGTATTGCATTATACGATGCAACGTCTTTATCTGTCTACAGAGCCTTCTGAATCAGTGAATAAAAGTCAGATTTCAAACGAAAGGAGGGGATCTCCAACAATAAACCACCAAAACATCAACTGTAAATACTCAAAGAAGACACGCACAGAAAAAGACGTAAAGGTGCAAGGAACGCAAAATCACAGAGAAACATCAAACATAAATGACTACACATAAACCAACGAGACCAATGGGCAATCGGTGCCGACTTAGGAAGGCCATCTTCCGCGTCAGTAGCAGACGCTGTGGTTATCATGGATTACATGTGCACAACCCTCCCACTTTTCCGATTTCCCAGAGGTCTCGAAGAACGTACAACTGTGGTGAAAAACAAACTCCTCATTGTCAGATGACCACAAGACCACAAGACTCAGGGACCCAAGCAACATAGATGAATATGTAAATGGATATAAAAAGAGGGCGTAGATAATACAATCCGTGTTCTACCGATGCGAGCTCATATATGTTTTCACCCGAGGTGCCCGACTGACATTCAGAGAGCAACCGAAAGGCTTACGTATTCTTCAAAAAATACAGATTTTCCGACGCGAAAACAAAAGTCGGACAAACAGAAAATGTGTATCTCACGTTAGTCCAATTTTTTACTAGGGTTTTTTTTTTAATTGATGGAAGAATATTAACTCGGACTACGAAATGCACAGAATGACTTTCCTAAGAATCACTTGTATGTTATATAATACTCCGACGAAAACAAATACTTCATGTTCATTAAGTACATGTATTGTAGATGAACTGCTAATCTTCATCAAGTTATATCTTCAAATTAAATGGACCTGATATGCACGTTTGGTACTTAACCCTCGTCAGGAATCCTCATTCTTATCAATGAAATATGGACAAAGAGTGTGAAAGTTATAATGTCCAAAATGTACCGAGCGACGTAGCGGGATGGTTGGAATATGACCTTTATTATCCTGTAAATGTGACGTTAAAATTAACCCACTTTAGGTAATGAAAAACAGTTACAAATCTTCTGTAGAGGCAGAATATTAACAAGTTCTGTATTTTTCATTTAGATATGATGTAAACAATCGGATATGTATAAAATTATAGATTAATACAAAGACTTTTAAAAGAAATTGTGAAAGGAAATGAATTTATGTCTATTTTCAGAACATGTTTGAGTTGCTAATCTTTTAAAATAATGAAGCCCGTTTTTCTGAAACCCTTTTATTTATTTTTCGTAAAACTTGATTTTATGTTCTATATGCTCTAAAATGATGGTAATGAATTTGAAGACGTTAAACATGTGTACCACTTGGCGAGTGTCACTGCTGGTGGACCAAGAGTCCCCGAGGGCACATGTAGCCAAGTTCGATCAATTTCGGTTGGTCGTTTCTTCAAACGCATTTGAAACTTTCAATTTTGAAAATTTTCTCAAATTTCTAAAACTTGGGTCCTATAGCATCATATCCCAGCCATTTTGCTACGTCTTTCGGTATATTTAGGACATAATATTCACAGATTTTGGTCATATTACATTGTTTAGATTAAGGATCACTGACGAGGGTTGAATAGCCGAAACGTGCATGTCTGGTCCATCCTGTAAATCTATCTGCTCTAAAATGATATTAACGAATTTGATGACGTTATTATTTATACCACTTGGTGAGTGTCACTGCTGGTGGACCAAAAGTCCCCGAGGGCACATGTAGCCAAGTGCGATCAATTTCGGTTGGTCGTTTCTTCAAACGCATTTGAAAATTTCTGTTTACAAAATTTTCTCAAATTTCTAAAACCTGGGTCCTGTAGCATCATTTCCCAGCATTTTGCTACGTCTTTCGGTATATTTAGGACATACTTTTCACAGATTTTGGTTATAATACATTATTTAGATTGAGGATCACTGACAACGGTTAAGTACCCGAAACGTGCATGTCTGGTCCATGCTGTAAATTTATCTGCTCTAAAATAGTGCTAATGAAGTTGAAGACGTTAAACATGAATACGTCAATGGAAATACTGATAAGTTCCTATTGAAATTTGACCGTCAGTTTTAACGTTATAGTGAATTTTGTTACCCCCACCCTCTTATTTTTACGTTACCTAATAATGACGTTCTTGCAAAAAAAAATGGGGTTCTTTCGAATACTGTTCTGGACCACTTTAAATTCAGGATCACTGACGAGAGTTTAGTACCCGAAACGTGCATGTCTGGTCTTTGCTGCAAATTTGTCGGTACTGAAATGATTTTATTGAATTTGAAGACGTTTAACATTTGTACTACTTGGTGAGTGTCACTGCTGGTGGACTGGGAGTCCCCCCGAGGGCACATGTAGCTAAGTTCGATCAACTGTGAATTATCGTCTGTCTCCTCAACGCATTCGAGTAAATATGTTACCAAATTTCTTGACATTTCTAAAAAGTGGGTCCTTTAGCATCACATCCCACCCATCCTACTACGTCTTACGGTACATTTTTGGATATAATACTTTTCACACTCTTTGGCCATATTACATTGTTTAGATTGAGGATCACTGACGAGGGTTAAGTACCCGAAACGTGCATGTCTGACCCATGCTACAAATGTATATGTTCTGAAGTAATGCTATTGAATTTGAAGACGTTTAACATTTGCTAACAGAGAATATAAGCGAAGAGAAATAATGTTGTTTGATTCACCATTTACGTTGCTTTGAATACATTGTGTTTGTAGGAGGCCTGTGGTACTGGATAGGAGGGACAGATTTTGGGACAGAGGGAGAATGGCACTGGGACCATACTGGGAAGCATATATCTAATGCTACGTACACCAACTGGTTTACAAACGGTCATGTCGAACCTAATGGCAAATGGAATGAGAATTGTTTGATGGTTCTTGGTGGATCCTCTAAATGGAATGATTTATTCTGCGACTACGTAGAAGCATATTTATGTGAAAAAAATTGAGATGTAAAAATGATTTTCATTTTCTTCCTTTAAATGAAATTCATAACATCTTTGAAATATACTAATGCCAATGTAAATCTGAAGTTTGTAAAATCAGAACAATTCTAAGCAAGATTTCACAAATCAAAGATTTTGTTGTTAACAGCAGCCAATGAATTTGACCTAGCTTGGTCATAAAGAATACAATGCAACATTCTTCCTGCCAGACGCTAGTTTTCTAAATCTGCTGAAAGCCTTGCAACAGGCTGTTTCGAATGTTATATTGTTTATCTGTGGATATGCAAGCAAAATCATTTCTTTGATTTTTCCTTATTTCTTCTCAGACGCTAAAACAATATTCAGCTGTGCTACTTTATTCAGAAGGCAACTGGAATTGACTGAGAGAAAACTTAGAAAAAAAGTTCCAAAGCTGTCGCAATTATAAAAGTGATAGTACAAACGATAGCAACAAACAACTGGTAACACACCGGTTACTTGGTTTGTTTGTTTGTTTTTTTTTTGTAATTGTTTTTTTTTCTTGGAGCTGTGCTGATCCGATAACGGGTATATGACATTACCATTTTTAAAGATCCAAGGGTTAATCGCCAGATACATCGACGTTTTCAATTCAGTTATGAATGTACATAAAGGGTAATGATAGCCTGTTATCTAGTTTTGATTGCCGGTGTAAACACGAAATCGCCCGGACTAATTACGCATACAGTTGTTTCAGATGTTACACGTCTTCAAATTACTTATGGTCATCTTACAGTGAGGAGGTTATTTGACACCGTAATTATACGTTCTTGGAGACCTTTGGGTAATCGAAAAAGTGGAAGGATTATGCGAACATAATCCGGATAACCACACTGTCTCCTACTGGTGTGGCAGTTGGCCGTCCTAAGTCGGCAACGCTTGTCCATTGGTCTCGTTGGTTTATTTTTGTGTTTGATGTTTCTATGTGATTTGATGTTCCTTGTACCTTTTGCATCTCTTTCTGTGCGTGTCTGATCTGTGCTTTTGCATAGGATGTTTTTGGGTTTTTGCTGTTTGTGCCACAACTGAGTGTCATTAGAGATCCCGTCCTTTATTCTAGTCCAAATTTGGAATCTTTTCTTTTTGTGGAAAGATATTGAAACTGATTTGTTATAAGAAAAATCTTTGTGTTGCAATATGCGTCTTAATGTTGCTGAATGATATCTAATTTACGCCATATTGATATATTTTATTTGTACATTCCCGTGAAATTCACCAGAGAGTACGTACTATATAAGACGTTATAGCAATAAATCGGTAGGCAGAAATGATTTATAAAGAAGATAAGTCCCCTTCCAAATTCTTCGAGAGAACACGTGGAACTATGTTTATCTGGTTCATTCATTCCCTAACGTGTCAGTCAGGTTTAGACTCCATAAATAAGATAAGGATTGTATTATCGTCTCTTCAACAGAGATCATTTAACAAAAATAAACTTCGAAATAACGAAAAAGAAATAATACATTTATAAACAAGTATTATTAATCAAAGTATCGAATAAATCTAAAAAAAAAAGACAGTTTCATAAACAATTATTCTTTAAGGTTTCGTTCATACAAGCATTTACTGATAAATTGATCAACAACATTTGAAGTAAATTTCTAAAATTGTTCTTCGCGTGTCACATTCAAATCAAAACAATTCTTGAATGAGGAAGCTTTTTTACTTTTTTTACTTGGTAAGTATTGGATGCATACAAAAATCTCGTATGTATTTGAAAAGAGTTCGAGAACAGCAGCACTCTAACATGTTATCATGAATCTTGGTATACTAACTTAACTTAGTGGATTGAGTTGAAAGGAAATACTACTGAAAACCGTATATATCCCGTATTGTACTTCCTTGTCTTTAAAAGTGCTACTTGGAATTGGAATTTATACCTGTGTCACGTACCAATGTTGCGATGAAGGTTCATTTTAGCAATTCAATGTCTGTTTCATGCACAGGAACATGGCTTTGTCAAATATGTGCTCTACCCATTGGTTATGTACAGGATTATGTTCGATGTACACAGAGGCAACCTCTAACACCTGATAAATTCAATGTATTGGTCAAACATTCAAAATAGTCCATTTGCCAGTAAATCCATACCTGTGACTGTTATAAACCTAGATTTTATACACATTTTAAAACACCGGACAAAACTCTCCTGGCACATTTTTTTTGTCATTCTCACGTCATATTTGATCGCACCGACTTGATGCGTTATCATGTTTCCCACTGTGACGTCACACTTATAAATGGCCAATTTTTGTGATGTCCGTTGTCTGTCTGACTGGATATCCAGCAAATTAGCTATACGTCGGTTTTTGATATCCTGAATACGGACCGCAACTATTTGGCCTTAAAACACGTATTTCAGGTCACGTGGTACGAAAGTGGGACTGTTTAAATTTCGCAGTATGGCAAGTTGATGAACCGCCTGTTTTGAATTGTAATGAATATAAGAGTAAAAAATATGAGCTTCCAAGACACGCTAGCTACCTTTCTAAAAAAAAAACAGTTTCATAAACAATTATTCTTTAAGGTTTCGATCATACAAAGAAGGGAGGAGATCTCCAACAAGACCCCGTTGCAGCATCAACAGTAAAACACCAAAACACCCGATGCAAAAACACAAAAGACGAGTACAGTATATATCCCGTATTGTACTTCCTTGTCTTTTAAAGTGCTATATCGTTCAAATTGGAATTTATACCTGTGTCACGTACCAATGTTGCGATGAAGGTTCATTTTAGCAAGCCAATGTCTGTTTCATTCACAGGACCATGGCTTTGTCAAATATGTGCTCTACCCATTGGTTATATACAGGATTATGTTCGATGTACACAGAGGCAACCTCTAACACCTGATAAATTCAATGTATTGGTCAAACATTCAAAATAGTCCATTTGCCAGTAAATCCATACCTATGACTGTTCTAAACCTAGATTTTATACACATTTTAAAACACCGGACAAAACTCTCCTGGCACATTTTTTTTTGTCATTCTCACGTCATATTTGATCGCACCGACTTGATGCGTTATCATGTTTTCCACTGTGACGTCACAATTATAAATGGCCAATTTTTGTGATGTACGGTGTCTGTCTGACTGAATTACCGGCAAATTAGCTATACGTCGGTTTTTGATATCCTGAATACGGACCGCAACTATTTGGCTTTAAAACACGTATTTCAGGTCACGTGGTACGAAAGTGGGACTGTTTAAATTTCGCAGTATGGCAAGTTGATGAACCTATTTTGAATTGTAATGAATATTAGAGTAAAAAATATGAGCTTCCAAGACACGCTAGCTGCCTTTCTGAATGTTACAAAAATATGGACTGACATCTTATTAGTATTTATTTTACGTTTAGATAGAGATCAAGTGATTGGAAGTGAGCAGTACTTGATGATGGTCGATTTACCATAATCAAATCCTAATATCGGCGATTATTTATCTTAAAATTACCTTCGTATTCTTCAAAATTCGTTTAGTCTAAATAAATTCCGACTGCTGGGTTCACAAGATTTTGCTCTATTTGTGCAGTTTCCTAGATCATATTACATAACGCAGGTATCCCACCTTTAGTCAATGGCGCACGTAAAAGTCGAAAAATTCCTGTCCGTAACAGGATCTCGAAACTCGCGTATTGGAAAGAAGTAGTGAGCACTCAGTAGAAGCCATCAATGGAGCCTTCAACGCCTCATAATTCTTCTGGATTAAGGCAGCACTCTATGCCTACAGGTCATTCTATTCGGACAGCTTATTTCTTGCATGCTTTCCGACTTGTTACTTAATTATATCCGTACACTACTTTAGACATTGGTATCATACTTTAAAACTTGAAAGTTACTTATATGATGGTAATTATAAAAATAATCGTTCTATAAGCAAACAATTGAACAGTCTGTGCTTTCTGAAATTCGGAAATATATATGACACATTCTGCAATTTGATTTGAAAACTGGATAACAAAATTATGGTCATTAGAAATACACCTCTGAAATAGGAAATCATCCCCTTTCCGCCTAAGGTTAGAATGACGTTTGATCTTCAGGGGAATAAAGAGGACAGATAAACACTGTATAATACTATCATGGTCATGAAATCTCCTTGTATCATATTTACAGTATTTACAATATTGGGTAAGTAATCAAGTATGAAATTTTTTTCACAATTTCATATCACATTATCTCCACACTTCAACACTGATAAAGAAAACTATGTGTATATTTTAGCCAGAGGATATTCTATCACATGTATAGCACCGTGGCAGTTCTCCTATGGAAATCATTGTTATCTGTTCCAACGGAGCCCTGCATTGACATGGGGGGAAGCAAGGGTGCGTATCATACAATCGTTTTCCTGGCTTTAAAAAATCTATTGATGATGATTTATTATCTATCAGATTTATTTATAGTGTATCACATTCAGAATTTTCTGTAATTAGAGGGCTGCCCTCTATGTGCATGGTAAACACATTCGTTTTTCCTCTGCTTAGTATGCAACCTGGTGTGTCATTTCATGATAAAACTTCATAGAAATTCAGTTCTCCTACTTTAAAACAACTTCCAGCTCTGCTACATTTGAACATACCTCTTGGAATGACAAATATGGATAATGACCATATCCCTGTGTACAGCACAAAATGACCATATCCCTGTATACAGCAATTGCAATATCAGTTAAGCGGACTAACAAGTACAAAATAATTCAGCTTTGTCGAAATTGATGGTAAAAAGACTATTGTACAATTGACAAATATGGAAAATGAACATATCCCTTTATACAGCACAAAATCGATAATTAAGAAAATCATAAACCGATGGCATACAAAATCAGGATAAAACAGGAACCAAAGCAAACAAACAAAAACCTCCACCACATGAAAAGAAGCGAACTCTCGAATTGGGGTGAGACCAGGTGCCCAGGAAGAGTCAGCATCTCTTGCGTACATGCAACACCCGTCGCTTTAATTCGTTAGAACTGTCACATCCGGTTAATTTCATTTTGGAAGATATAAATGACAAATATGGATAAGTATAATCTTTGGGTGGACAGTACAAATGAAACTTTTCGGAATCCGATATTCTTAATATGAAGATGCTAATTTTTGGATTATTTTCGCTTGGTTTTTAAATATTTTGCTATAGATTCATACGATTAAGTAGAATCACATGAGCATAAACACTAATTTTGATGTCTGGAGTATCTTGAGAAATTAAAGTACAAATGAAATTTCGAAAAGACCTCTATTTCGATGATTTATCATAGGGGTCAATATTTGGTTGAAATTTTTGTTACTATTTTTCCGCATTCCATATTTATTTATAGATTTTCTGTTTATTTCCAAACTCAAGGTTGAATATTATTTTCTATTTTTTTCATTTAAGGTTTCGTGTTTTGGATACGGTGGTTACCTGGCTATAATTGACAATACTGGTGAATGGAATGCGACTACAGCTTATCATAATAAACACTTTTGTATGTGAATTTTTGATCAAGTAAGATTTCTTACATTCAAATGAAATCTATCAAACAGCCATATATTGTAAACGTGGATATTTTCGCTGGGTGAAATTTTGGCGATTATAACATCATGCCGCTACGCGTTGGTAAAATTTTCGCGATAAAATGTCTTTCTTATTATAGGAAAGCAGCGGGGATATATTTCGCGTTGGGAAACGTTTCGCGAAGTCCCTCGACTCGCACCAAAAAAAACCGCAAAAATTAACTCCACGCGAAAATTTCCACGTTTACAGTAAGTAGCAAGTGCTTTTTAAAGGATTTATGTACCCAATATAACTAGTGAGTCGAAGTCAACCAGAAAACCAACATTGTAATCCAAAAATAAAAACAAAAAACATCTTTAAACATATCAATTCTTGAAAAAAAAATATAACAAAGATAAAGAGGGGATCTCGAATAGTGACAACAATTAACAGGACACACTCTTTTGAGTCGACAAAAAAGACGGAAACAATAACTTTACAACATCTAAATATGAGAGACAACTCTATTTAGATACACACTATTTTCCATTAAGTCGAAGACTAATTGAACGCGATATCAATATGAAATAAAACATAGTTATGGCGTCATCTAAATGTCCAGAAAGTTCTTTCTATGTGATGTTGTCCCACGATTATCCTTTTTCGTACAGAATTTTACCTGTTGCTTTCCATTAAGCTCCCAAAAAATGTCCATATTGTTCATTACTAAAAATAATGAACAGTAACATGTAGCGTAATGGAATAATGCCGAAGGGTTCCAACTCTATACCTACTTGAAGAAAATTCCAAACCAATTTCCATGCATCAGACACGTGTTTCGAATATTAAATTCTCATCAGTTATGCTTCTAGCGCAGCCACCAAGAATCAATTCAGTAGCGCCCTCTTTAATTTATTGAATTTAGATTTGTAAATTTACATTACAGAGAGTGTACGGCTCCAAATGTTCTTGTAGGGTCGATTCAGTAGCCTATCCAAATAAAATCTATGTGCAAAATAGCATTGGAGGGATGGAAGTTCATAGGTAAATTCTAGAATTCCCATTATTATGATATGATATCACACATTATATCCTGACGAAAAAAAGCACAGCATCAAAACACCAAAGTAACATATTAGACTACGCTTTTTATTTTGATACATTTGTATATAATACCATTATCTATATTTTTTTGTAAAAAAAAAAAACGAGAATATGAGAATCTGCGTGGTAAGTTAAGCTATATACACACACCTTTTACCGAAAAAAAGATAAATAAAAAAGCACATAAAACAAAATGCAAAATGCTGAAATATGATAAAACCAAAGACGTACCATCGGTTTTCTCGGTGTTTAAATATAGAGAAAACAATCAAATTTCAATTTAAAAGGTACATGACTTGAATCTTGAACCTTTAAGGACATTAAAATTAAAAGTATAATTTCTTATATATATAATTCGAAATTCCATAAGAATATAATTCGCAACACCTTTCCTTCAAATGAAATAGGAACAGAAGATACAAATTCCTTAAGCTTATTTAAGGGAGGGAGTACACTTATTTCGTGAAGGAACAATCTGATTCAAACAAAAAGTATACCGCAGATGAAATCATCTGGATACTTGAGTTTTGTTTGACAACATTTTTAGGTGTTGGAAGGAACCATTTTCCAGCAAACCAATTGCAACTCACTTCTTGGGGACATATTTTTATATTTACACGAAGCAGACTTCATCTAGACCCAGCTCTCCACCGGGCAAAAGCGCCTCGCATTTAAGTTCAGTTTTACCTACATATACACAGATGACAGGATCATCTACATGAAATCTATCCTCATGAATTAGAGATAAAAGAAACAACCGACATATGACGTATATGTAGTATGTAATATACTTCTACCTTTCGATGAAAACGACCATTTTTAAAACACCTCACACTATCATGGGTAGCAACATTTCGTCCTTTCCTGTTTATGGTGTTTTTGTTTCTCCGCTTATAAGGTAACTTGTGTGATGTTCCAAATATGAATATTTCAATCTACTCGTTTACGTTTATAATATAGAACGGCTGATAGCATCATTGAGGAAGATATTCGGTCGCTAAGGGGATCTTATATCAGCATATGAGATCCCTCTTTCCAGAATGATCAGTGACATTCTAGATTGCGAATGAATGACTGTCACAATTACCAAACAAGACAGCTTTCCCGGATATGAACATCAATATTTGCATCTAGACAATCGCCAAATCTGATAAGTTTTCATGGAACTGTTGCGACGGGTGTTGCATACAAACAGAAGAGGCTGACTCTGCTCGGGCACCAGGTCTCTTTTCAGAATAGTGTTATAATATTCCAAGGTTTTCAACTGTCTCAAGAAAATTCTTATGATTTTGCCTTTGAGATAGATAAATCATGGTTACTTCATCTATCTTATTTCACAAAACTATTAAGATGTAAATCACAAACGAGGGTACATAGTAATTAATTATTTTCTAAAACATTCTTGTGATTTACCTTGTCATGAAAGTGTCTATTTGCGCATGTACCTGATCATCTACGTCCTTGATTCGCTTTTATGATTTTGAAGTGTCCAAATTCCGCGAAAAGGTATACCTCTGATTGTCATTCTTGTGATACATGCCATCCCTCCAATGCTATTTTGAACATAGATTTTATTTGGATACTCTACTAAATCGAGCTTACGGGAAATTTGGAGCCGCCCACCCTCTGTAAAGTAAATGCTCAAATTTAAATTCTAAAAATAAAACCAGAGGGCGCTACTGAAATGAATTTGGGTGGCGTATGTAAAGCACTTTGGCAGGAAGCATCACTGATGAGAACTTGAAAAAAATGAAATAAAGAAATATTAGCGAGCAATGCTCGCCCTTATTGTAATGCGTGTACACTTACTTTATTTAGAAATCATGCTGGATCAGTGAATGAGAATATGCTATTATGCTTTCAAAATCTTTTTCCCTTCGCAGAGTTGCTGCAGAGATGCTGGATATTGCCATTTACATTTTTTTCGACTTTCAAGTTGACGTATATGCTATACTCAATTTTGTTTATAAATTAAATTTATTGACATAATATATCGTAAAGTAGATTAGGAAATAGCATTAAAAACTCGGTGTTATCTCGAAATCTTTTAGGAAAACCGACATTTCCGTAAGATTTGTCACGTGATTCTAATTGGGACATTTCGCTCTGATTGCTTTTTTCGTCTCGCGTGGTTTCGCCATATAACATTGTTTAGATTGAGGATCACTGAAGAGGGTTGAGTATCCGAAACGTGCATGTCTGGTCCATGCTGCGAATTTCTCTGTTTTAAAATGATGCTATTGAATTTGAAGACATTTCACATTTGTACTGTTAGAAGTCGGAACAAGGTTTTTTTTTTTCTTTCGGTCGATATTCAATAAGTAATTTATTTTCATTTAACCTTTTTCTTAAACTTTCTGTACCACTTAATGGGTGTCACTGTTGTTGGACCAGGAGCCCCCGAGGGTATACCTCTAGCCAAGTTCGATCAACTTCGGTTAATCATCTGTCTCTTCTACGCATTCGAAAATTTCTGTTATATAAATTTCTTGGAATTTCTTCAACGTGGGTCCTGTGGCCAAGTTCGATCAACTTCGGTTGATCGTCTGTCTCTTCTACGCATTCGAATATTTCTGTTATAAAAATTTCTTGGAATTTCTAAAACGTGGGTCCTGTAGCATATCCCATTTCCCATCCATCCTGCTACGTCTTTCGGTACATTTTTGGGTGTAATAATGTTCACATTCTTTGGCCATATTACATTGTTTAGATTAAGGATCAATTACGAGGGTTAAGTTCCCGAAACGTGCATGTCTGGTCCATGCTACAAATTTATCTCTTTTAAAATGATGCTATTGAATTTAAAGACGTTTAACTGTTAGAAGTCGGAACAGGGTTTTTTCTTTCGGTCGATATTCAATAAGAAATTCATTTTCATTTAACCTTTTTCTTACAAAATTAAAAAAATTCACATGTAGGCAATATATTAGCTTACGTCGATCCCGTTTTAACCAGGTCTGTTTAAAAATCCTTGGTCTGACCAGTTCAAGCAACGATGACTTCTAGCTTAGCACTGTCTACTGAGGTCTTTGAAATTAGATCGTTGACATAAGTTTTCAAAACCAAACACCCTTAGTGCTTGTAGTTTTCCGTAAACCTGAGTGGAACCCCCCCCCCCCCCTTTTTTTCTATTATCTGCAGGCCTCGTGCAATGTAATGAAATTTTCCACAGAAAGAATAAGAACCCTTGATTCACCTTTCTTCCGACTTTCATAAAAATCTGATACTTGGTTCTTGTTTACTAGTGATTCTTTGACGGAAGGGTTGGGCCAAGTTTGAAGGAAGGGTGGGTACATATCATTGCCACCTCCTTCAGTTCTAACTGAAAATCTTAGACGTTTTGGACAAAATTTACATTATTTAAATCTTTGAACTTTTTTTCTTTTTGCAAGTTTAAAATTGATACATTTTTTTCAAAAACCAAAGAGATATAGGAGGACAAAATGACCTACCCTTTCCCCGGAGAGGCGGGGGAAATATATTCAGATTTGCCGACTTTCTTTTATAAAATTCAGTATTTGCAGGGAGTGGGATTATTTGAAATTTTGCACACCTTTTCGTGTATCAAAAATTTAATTATGTTGAAAAAATAAAATTCCTACATCAACATTAAGCGGAGATATAAATGAAGTGGCGATAATATGTGCCCGGCGATAATATGTACCCGACAAGTACTGCTTTACACGCCATTATTTCAGCTAACTTATGGTACTGGCTTGGTGGAACCGATTTCGGCAAAGAGGGTGTTTGGCATTGGGACCATACTGGTAAAGTAATAGCAAACACTAGATGGTATATTAATGGTACACATAAAGAACCAAACAACGGACGTAACGGAAACTGCTTGATGACATTTGGAGCTAAACTAAATAGCAAATGGAATGATTTCGGTTGTGACAATGCACTATCCTTCCTTTGCGAAAAGGACTGATCTGTTGATTCAAATTCAGACGTATGTGTTTGTATATGTCATAACCTGCGTCATAACATAAATAAATAAGGTAACATATCAATTTTTCCTTGTTTTTTTTAAGTGTTTTAAATATGAACTTGACGAATTTATCTAGCTATTTCCTCAATTTCTTTTAAATCAACATTTGAAAATACAAGAAGATACGAGACGAGATCAGGACAAATGTAAGAAAGGAAGGAGGGGATCTCCAACAACAGGTTGTTAGGTAACAATTCATGCATGAGCATTTAAAACCGTTCTCTGTGTGTAGAACGTTATTCATAAGATCGTCTCGTATAGAATTAATACGATGAAAGGATTATGGCACACATATTTATCCATATATTTTTGTATTACTTATTGCTATTTTTCAATTTTTACGTATTTGGAGATGTTATGGCTTTCTGTAGAAAGGAGGATATCTGCAACAAGACATGCAGCACCCATACCAAAGCACCGAAACTCTGCAAACGAAGAAATTACTAGAGTAGAAATACATCGTTAAGACGTCAAATATGTCATCAAAACATCAAACATAAAAGACTACGCATAAACTATCGAGACTAATGGACAACCGGTGCCAAATGAGGACGGACATCTACCACGTTAGTATCAAGTGGTGAGTTTATTCGGATTACGTGCACATAACTCTCCAACTTTTCCGGTTATACAGATGTTTCAATGAAAGCACAACTGTAGTGTATAATATTATAAGTGTAAGATAAGCAAACAAATGAGACCACATTACGCAGGGACAGAAGCATGTAAATGGATATACAGAGGATAAACAGTTGTTGCAGTGTCGGATGAAACGCGCTCATGCAAACCACTCGTTGAGTCCGAGCGACATTCAGGGACATTCAGGGAGGAAGGATGGCCGGTTCCTGTCTTCGTTAATGAGGTTCGGACAGGGCCCGTCATGGGGCCCCGTCGTTACAGACTGGCAGAGTACAATTCTCAAGAATGCACGGGTACAAGGCTTTATATTTGTCAAGTGTCATAATGCCTACTATCCGTCTATTCTAAAACCCGAACTTGTCTACGGTTGCTTAAAATAAAGTCTCAAATGTTTTGAGTAAGACTAGCCTAAAGCTTTTATAAACAAGCCTCTTATATTTACTGTATGACAAATATGGATAATGACCATATCCCTGTATACAGCACAAAATCGATAATTCAGAAAATCAGAAACCGAAGGCATACAAAATCAGGATAAAACAGAAACCAAAGCAAACAAACAAAAACCTCCACCACATGAAAAGAAGCGGACTCCCGATATGAGAGTGAGACCAGGTGCCCAGGAAGAGTAAGCATCTATATCTGACACAATCCAAAAAGAGTATGTAAGAATAAACAAAATGAATAGTTGCGTTATCAGATCATAAGAAATCTAATTAAACTTCAGCTCTGTTTATTTTGTAAACTGCTTAGAGATCTGACAACGACCGATTTGATATATTCTACTAACTATCTTATTTACATACATTTATACGTAAAAATAATTTTAGTCATTTTGACTCTTCATTTCTGGTGTTCATTTTTTTTAAGTTTGAATCGAAATATTCATAAATATTTATATTACCCTCATCGTCTGCACTTTTAGAAATGAAGGAAAGCCTCATACGACACACATGAACACTTTGCAAGTGTTATGAAAGCCGTCATTGTTAGTTTAGCATCACTCGATACCTCGGAGTAATTTTGTCATCGTACCAAATAGGGATACATTTGCCGGTCCAGACATCTTCAATTTGATTGGTCAATTCTTAAGATATCAGACAAGCCCTCCAAGTTGTCGTTGTTTGATGTCTTTACGAAATAAGCGAGCTGAATTTTATTTCTTAATACAATTCAGGCACCATCCGTCAATCCTTAACTGTACTACGACTTCATGTTCAAATCACTGTTTAGAATAATCAAACTTTATCAGAGTTGTAGAGGTTCTGATAAGATTCCGACGAGGAAACGCTTTTAGACAGCAGAATCTTACAACTTTATTTTTCAATAAATGCATATGATGTTTCAGTCCTTGCTTCATGCTGTCTTTGGATTACTTTGTGTCGGTGTTAACATAGGTATGCACTTTATATACGAGTATTAAATGTTAGGATAATTAGTGTGTTGAAGTTATAGTGGAATAGATAAGACTTTCTCATGAACAGTCCTGTCATTAATCAGTCATAATATCTTCATAAAAGTGTATCAGAATTAAACATTCTGGTCAGTCAAGAAGAAGGGAATTTCCTTTCGCTAACTCGATCCGCGTCAGATTTGGCCACAAAATGAAAACCTTGCTCATGAAAAAAATAATCGTATATAGTCAGATGCAGATGACAATAATTCACTTTTTGTTTATTCATTATCCGGATGAATCTGGATAGGCTCCATTGGAAGATGGCTGATCAAAGTCGATTCGCATGCACGCTGGTCCCTCTTTTTGTGAAATCCTCCGTGCTTCAATTGTATCTTTAATCGGTTCGGTTGTATGTTTCTTGCTCCTTTTGTTAAAGCTGTTCCTCTTTGTCCGGTTTTCTCTTGCTGCTTCGTGCATTCTCTCGTATTCTTTGTAAATCTTTTAATCATGGTTCAGCATTTTAGACCCTCTTAGAATTTGGTTGATTGAATTTCTTGGTGGCTGATTTGTTGTTTCGTCCCCGTGACTTGCTGTATATGCTATTGATATTATTGCTTTAATTCAAAAATGCAAAAAAAAGCAAAAATTCATTTTTGCATTAGTCTGTTTTTCTCGTACATGCTACTTCGATATTCGAGCAAAGCTATATTCTTTCTAAAGCTGTTTCGAATCATACGAAGCATAATGTTTCAGATTTATTGCGTGCTGAGAATTGTACAGGTTCATGGTTTCCTCTGTACAAAAACTCCTGCTACAAGCTGAATGGAAATACGATAACATGGGGAGAGGCAAGGGTAAGAAATGAACTTAATTGGTTGCCAGAGGTTTTGGCCTTCTTCTAGTTCGGCCCCTAGAGGTTTCGACCCTTTTCTTATTCGACCTCTGAGGGGTCGTCCCCGCATGGAAAAAAATGAAATAGCAGTGACCCCAGGGGCATAAAATTGGATGAAGGGTTATCCATTTTAAAATGCACAAAAGGGCTGTATACAAAGTCTTTCGAATTAAGGGTTAATTTTGATCTGAGTAAGGACTTTATATTTTCACAAAAATTCACAACGGCGCATACTGCATCAAAGTTGAAACGTTCTTAAAAAAAATATCTTAAACAGTAAAAGGAATTTCTAAATATCAGAAACAAATTTCGAAATATTACAGAAATGAGTTTCTTAGATAAGAAATTCTACATAATAAAAGCGAATTAAAAACGAATTTTTGAAATGGTAGGAACGAGTTTCTAAATATTACAAAAAAGAATTTCTCGGTCGAAGATACGATTGTCTTAGGTACGAATGCCTAAGTCTTAGATACGAATTTCTAAATCATGAAAACGCATTTCGAAATATTAAAAAACGAATTTCTAAATCATAGTAATAAAAGAAATTTCGAAAAATCAACGTGCCAATTAACACATCAATGGCAATTGCGCCCTATTCTGTTCTGAAGAAAACATTGGTGGTGTTGATTAGTTTGCTGAGCTTGGATTAATTAATTATCACTCATTATGTAATCATTAGATATATATGAATCCATGCCTGTCAAGTTGTAAATATTTTCAATAATATATCTCTATTTTTCATTATGAATGGTTTGGTATTAAAACCTGCTGGTCTAACACTTACAGATAAAGAAGTTCAAACTGCATTAAAAAGATTTGGGCCGAAACCTCTTGGATCCGAATAAAGAAAGGGCAAAAACCTATGGCAACCCGTTAATCTAGTCCCTATCTTATTGAAAAAAGACATTACGTTCTGAAAATTTAACCATTTATTAGCTGTCTAGAACATGAACTGAAATCCTCAATTTACCTAAATTATCTCATTTGATATTTTCTGCATAATTCGGTACGTTCGACTACTCTTGTTCACATTCTGTACATAAACATGATGAACAAATATTGTAAATTGAAATTACCAGTGACTGAATCCTTTGTTTACAAGGTCTTAGATATGTGGTACTATACTTCATGAGTGTATGACTTTTATCCATACCCCATACCAATGCATGAGTCTCCCAACTGCAAAGAAAGACTTAGAAAAAACGGAGGATTCCCCCAGTGTTTTGATTTATTGAAATTAAAAGATTTTTGTATATTGTATTGTTTTCCTCCGGAAAGAATCATTCTATAGAGACGCAACCAATTAAAAATATATCTTACTGATCTTTGATTAATTTATTAATTAATAAGGAAAGTTTTACTTTTCAGATAGAGTGTATTTCTATAGGTGGTCATCTGGCAATTTTAGAAAATGCTGTCGAAGAAAAGGCCATCATTGCTTTCATGAAGCAAAAATATCGTAAGTTTTCCATGAATTGTATGATGCCTTCATCATGCATGTTCATTGTGGCGGTAGAAGTATTTAAACAAAAAATCTCGTTTAGGAAATAATGAACAGTAGAGACACAAAACTCATTGTAGATCTGAATAAATGTTAAACGTCTACAAATTCAAGAGCATCATTTAAGAACAGATAACTTTGCACCATGGACAAGACAAAGGAATTAGGATAATAATTGTCGTATGCGTTGAAGAGACGATCAACCGAAGTTGATCGAATTTGGCTAAATGTGCCCTCGGGGGCTCCTGGTCCACCAGCAGCGACACTCACCAAGTGGTACAAATGTAAGCTAGATGTATGAGCAGGTGCCCAGTTGAAGAAAGCGTCCGGTGCTTGGCTAGCCACACTGCCGTCGATGTTCACGCACGGAAATGAAACAATATCTAAGATATATGCACTATCTGAGGTGATGTCTATATAGAAAGGTCTGTAGTGACCATGTCAGGGAAAATTTTTTAAAACACTCACTACATGCTCCACAGGGCAAAGGGCCAAGTGTGACACAAATGAGTAAGAGAGAAGATCCTGACGATAATCTCAACAGCACTCTCAATAGAGCACACAAATGAGATTCGACGGACCCCTAGCAAACTAGAAGTGGGACCAGTTCTCAACACTCATCAGTGATCCTTAATCTAAACAATGAAAATAGCCAAAGAATGTGAAAGTTATCATATCTAAAATGTACCGAAAGACGTAGCAGGATCGGTTGGATATGATGCTACAGGACCCACGGTTTAGAAATTCCAAGAAATTTTGATTACAGAAATTTTCCAATTATTTGAAGAAACAATCAACCGAAGTTGTTCGAACTTGGCTACATGTGCCCTCGGAGACTCCTGGTCCACCAGCAGTGACACTCACCAAGTGGTACAAATGATAAACGTCTTCAAATTGAATTGCATAATTAAAGAAAAGACAAATTTGCAGCATGGACTACACATGCACGTTTCGGGTACTCAACCCTCGTCAGTGATCCTTAATCTTAACAAAGTAAATAGCCAAAGAATAAGGAAGTTATTATGTCTAAGACGTAGCAGGATGGCTCGGACGACAAATATTGATAATGATCATATCCGTGCATACAGCACAAAATCGATTATTCAGAAAATCAGAAACCGAAGGCATACAAAATCAGGATAAAACAGGAACCAAAGCAAACAAACATTAACCTCCACCACGTGAAAAGAAGCGAACTCCCGATATGGGAGTGAGACCAGGTACCCAGGAAGAGTAAGCATCTCCTGCTTGCATGCAACACCCGCCGCCGGAGATGATGCTACAGGACTCACGCCGGAGATGATGCTACAGGACCCGCCACTGGAAATGATGCTACAGGACTTACGTTTTAGAAATTCAAAGAAATTTCGATTACAGAAATTTTCTTTGAAATGAAGTTGATTGATGTTGATCGAATTTGGCTGCATGTACCCTCGGAGACTCTTGGTCCACCAGCCGTGACAGTCACAAGTGGAACAAAACGTCTTCAAATTCAATAGCATCATTTTAAAAGAACAGGTAAAGCAGCAGCATGGACCAGACATGAACGTTTCGTTTACTTAACTCTCGTCACTGATCCTTATTCTAAACAATGTTAATAGCCAAATATTTTTATAAAGTCTATCAAGTCAGCGAATGAATGAAAGTTAAACACAAAACCAAAAATCAGAATCCAAAACATCACAATAAACAGGTTATACTTATTGACTCGAAATATACAGCAAATCAAATATAGGGAGGATGCACGCAGACAGCGAAAGCAACATAATAGGCCTTCTTCATATTACCGTTAGACTTGCATTTTAGACACTCCAAGACCCTACATTACTACTTTTGACGTTATTTATAATTGTGACGTCATAATTCAGATACGACATCTCAATTAAACGTTACCAGTCTTAGGATGTGTAAAATGCAAATCATCTGCGATAATGTGAAAATATCTCTTATCGCATCACGAGACGATAAGAAGACGGAAACAAGACGAAGACTACAACACATCACCATAGAAATACGAAGGACATCACTGTGTCTAGTTAACAATCTCCTCAGAGTCCAGTGACGGAACGGAGTAAAGCACACAAGCAGTTGGCGCCACTCAAATCAATGCGAAGTCGTATTAAAAAATGTTAAAAAATTGATTTTAAAGAAGAAAAATGAAAGGTTGTCGATCATACTATGGCCATGGAACTAGGGTGAGAAAAGTGCGATGGCTAGAGAGAAAGGTATTGCAGAGGTTCAGTACCTCGGTTTTCCCTATAAATTCATATCAAAATGTCACTGTAAGTGAAAACTTGATGAACTTAATAATATACGTCATGCATTATATCAGAATTACTAGAAATTATTATAATGTCGTCATATGAAGAGGTGTTTCACTTACATGGAATAATTAACTGCAACTTTGGTCCCTGTATGTTTATTTCTAGAATATAACAACGTTTGGCTTGACGGTACTGATGTAGCCAGAGAAGGTAATTGGTACTGGGCAACGACGGGACGCACTATAGTGTATACTAACTGGCATTCCGGGGAACCTAACAGTCAGTACAGGGAGAATTGTATTCTCTTTGGTCACGATACTGGGTACCAATGGCGATCATGGTCCTGTGACGACCTAAGAACTTTCTTATGTGAAAAAGATATTGCATGAGATAAAATTCAGATAACTTACATTATTCATTGTTCTTTTTTAATCTTGATACTATCTGGAGCCGCTCTTTCTTTACAAATAATTTTTTTTCAATCTTCAATATAATATTCTTGGTTGCCTCACACTGTAATGTTTCAATTCTTGGATCATTTTGGTTTTTGCTACCACCAATACATTTTTAACCTTCTAAGCATATAATTTGTCCAATGCATTGTATTTGAAAATTGTTTTTCCAAAAGTATGTGTATATTCAAGCATACACTCCAGAATCAAAGAAATTTCGTCGTTCTGCAAATGTCTCTATGTTTTTCTAAGTCTCCATCTTCCTGCGTCCATATCAACAGGAGACGCTGACTGTCCATGTGCACCTCATCTCACTTCGGAATATTATTTATTCTGGAATCCGCAATTGTTCCAATGAAGTCTTATGATTTTTGTATCACCTTCTC
Source organism: Pinctada imbricata (assembly GCA_033119305.1). Taxonomy (NCBI): domain Eukaryota; kingdom Metazoa; phylum Mollusca; class Bivalvia; order Pterioida; family Pteriidae; genus Pinctada; species Pinctada imbricata. The sequence goes on from VSWD01000007.1 coordinate 10,414,903, forward strand.
AACTTTGAGACTGAATAACAGAGGGGTATAATTCTTCGCAACTCATAACATGACAAATATGGATAATGACCATATCCCTTTATACAACACAAAATCGATGATTAAGAAAATCAGAAACCGAAGGCATACAAAATCAGGATAAAACAGGAACCAAAGCAAACAAACAAAAACCTCCACCACATGAACAGAAGCGAAATCCCGATATGGGAGTGAGACCAGGTGCCAAGGAAGAGTCAGCATCTCCTGCTTGCATGCAACACCCACCGCTTCAATTCGGTAGAATTGTCACATCCGATTACTTCCATCTGTCAATGTTGTATTAAACGAGATCCCAACCAGACAGTTTTGTGGTTACCGCGATGGAACATACACTCATCAGACGGGGAAAGGGTTGCAGACTGGCAGTACCTATCACTAGTGCCTCGTCAACACACACAAACACGGACAACGAAACCAACCACATCAAAGCGACCAACAAACATGTAGCATAACACTTTTGAAACAATAGAGACAATCTATGGATCATTCAATATATGAAACTTGCTCGACAGCAAAGTTGGAAACATTCCTGTTTCCCTTCATTTCTATGAAATCATGATCGCTTCTGCAGAAAGATTGTGCTCTTCTCAATATGAATTTCAAGTTGATGTTCATTATTTATGTTGATTGCAATGGGCATGATTATTCACCATTTAGATATAGATAGCACGAGTAATCTGACATGCTAGTTAGTTAAAATCCAGCCTGAAAACATTTGTTAGCGACAATAATTTACAAAAGAATTGTGGTCATTGCCGCATTCTGTAAAGTCATGTTAACTAGATATCAAAGCCCTTACAAGATATAAGAAAATACACTGTATTGAAGTGTAAAATATGAACACAGCAAATACACCTTGACACCATGCACAAGGTATCGTCATTTTGTAAGCAGTATGCAAAAGTCTCATTTAAGGCGGGTCCCTACCCGTAGACTTAACAGATAGAATTAATATTTTAAGGATTTTTCTTATATATACGCAACGGTCCAAATGAAGTAATCATTATAATAAGCACAAAATAGATACATTGTAGCTATTTTTCATCAAAGATACAGTACATTAACGAAAACTGACGTGTCTGATGCAGAAAAATTGGTATGAAATTTTCTTCATGAAGGTATAGTGTTGGAACATTTCCGTATTGTTGACAATCCAGTATATGCCTCTAACCCCTCCAAGTTCAGTAATGATAAACCTATGTTTAATTGTTTTGTTTTAATTTATGAAAATAAGATACCCGGTATATTTAGAAGAAATACAACACATGAAACGATATTTCAAGATGTAACTATGAATGATATGTTGCCTAAGCACAAGGGTAACAATGATAACCAATTATGATTCGTTGCATTTTCCACTAATGAAATAGACTATTATCCAACTTTTTGCAAATAAACAGATAGAATTTCTTCAATAGAGTAGTCCCTTTGAAGATAACACGTGTAGATAAATAGGAAAAATACCGGTTTCGATCTGTTCAAATTCTGTATATTAACATACAAACTCAGCCGTGCAGTTCCGCCAGAGTCTCGGGGCTTACTACACAACCCATGTAATTCAGAATTAATAGTCTTCATGCTACTCAATGACATAGCTACCCGACACAACCAACAACTGACTCCAACTACCATCAACCTTGACTTTGAGAGCGTCTCCAGAAACGCAGCAACCCAGGCCTTCCCCAACGTACAACTCAATGGATGTCTATTCCACTTTACTCAGGCCGTATGGAGGAAGACACAATCACTAGGGATGCAAGTTGACTACAGGAATCATGCAGCAGGGTGTCCAACTACTGGTCAGACGCATGACGGCGCTTCCACTCATTCCGCTACCAAACCTCGACGACTACTGGTTATATGCAGCTGCAGATGCACCACCCAAGACCGACGGTACCCGACTTTTAGACTACATGGCTGAGACATGGATGGAAGGCAGACTCAGTTCAGAGACGTGGAACCACTTCAGCACCAATGGACCTCGAACTAACGACCACCTGGAGGGATGGCACAACAAACTCGATCAGAAAAGGGTCGACGCTTCACATCCGCACATCTTCAAGTTGATCAACATCAGAAGGAGCAGGCGGCGAACGAAGTCAAGATGGTGCGGTATACATCTGGTGGTACCCGGCGCAAGAAGAGTAAGAAGTACCGTGACGTTGATGAGAAGCTGTCCAACCTGAAGGTAGACTTGCTGGCGGGGAGGAAGACCTGTGTTGAGTACTGTGATGCGGCGTCATACTTACTGAAGCTGTGAACATTATTTGTGATATTTATTGACTTTGTGAACAGTTGGTCTGACAATAACTTAGTGCTTTTCAAAGTAGTGTAATTTGTATATTAATTTTTTGTCTATATGTTACAATGTCTACACATACGGCAAAGCGTTTTTTTACTGAGCCCACCTATCGCGGCTGGCTTATTTAAGGTGGAATTCCACCTCAGCATCGCCGCTGACCCCCGCAAATCACTTCATCGCGGTGCCAAGATCGCCGGGAGTTGCGGTGGCTTTGCGGTTGATTGCCGCGCTGACAATTACCTGTCCAGGTGTTACCTGACCAGGTGCTATTTCTTACGGATGAATAGAAACTTGTTTTTAAGCATGACATGTATAAATAAAATGATGATTTAAACATTAGGACAACGATCCACAAGAATATCCGCCTCTACTTTCCTTATATATATTGACTATAGAGAGACGTGAAGGGGCGGGTGTCATTGAGGGTTGTTGGCATCGAGCTCCTGTGGATCTACCTTATTTTCATCCCGACTCTTTTTTTTATATCGGATAAGCAGGTCAAAATAATGAAAATTTACATCTTCTGGCGTCAAGTCCAGATGAAGCGGAATCTATTCACATTAAAATTGAAGCATGATCAAATTATGTCAATAGGCATGTGAAAGATGCAATGAATCGTCGGTCCTCGTTCACTTCTAATTATTAAAAACATATCAAACTAGCGTTGATAAAATAAATGCTATATGAAAGATTACTCCAGCTGAAATGCAAAATCCCCAGTTGTGTATCACGTTAAGCATTACGGTGACCAGACAATCAAATTTCCAAACAAATTAATTAGTGCTAATTATACAGGTGACAGGTATATTGCTGGACAAACAAAGCCATTAGAGCGGCGATCTCTACACTGTCATGGGTACTCGTCTGACCCCGGGGACGTAATAGTGTGGATCCGCTCACCATAATGGTTCTTTTCTATTATGATACAATATTGATTTTTCTCCGACATTCTTTTTTATCCTCGTTCTGCGCCTGAGATTTAAATTTACAACGTCCACTTACGTATCTTATCTTCGTTAAGGTACTTGTGCATGCGTTCGTCCGTAAAATTATCATGTCATTTTAAGTGGTCAGTCAATGGGTACAAGTTGAAGTAATCAAATTTGAAGAGTGAGTTGTGATATGGACATATAGATATGTACAAGGGAGCTCGACCGGGGAGTTTGGAATTATATAACCCTCCCTTTCCCCTGGCTTTTTACTGTAAAATTTTAGAAATAGCAAGAGGGAGCAACGTGAACATGCATTTGCGGCATCTAATATTTCTGCAATAACATACATGTATTTTCTTCAGTCACTGCGTATTAAAATAAAATACAGAATTTTACGCCAGCATTTCGGGCTGGTAAGATTTATTTCTCGATATTCTTTTTTTTTTTACTAAGTCACATTTCATTTTTTTTTTTTAAAAAGTCGCATTCCAACCCCCAACCCCCTTCAGATTTCCAGAACGGTAAATCAAACGGCGATTGAAGGTAGATGATACGCCGATAAGGTGTGAAAACACGTAAATTAGTAATCCCCACTGCCAGACCTGAACCAGATGGAAGACCCTCCCTACCTGTCAAATGCGATTGCATTAACGCGCCACTCCCCCTCCCCCCCCCCTTTTTTTTAAATTCTCTTTTTTTAATTAAATGGGGTTTTTACCTTTTTTAATCGCTTTATAAGAACCCGTCTTTAAACGGGTATAGCTTTGAATTGTATGTCAACACGCGGATCTAGAGATAGGAGGTCAGGATCCAGTCCCCACCTCCTGGAATTTGCCATTATAGTAAAGCTGATTTTCATTAGCCCCCCCCCCCCCCCTCTCCCGTGAGTTAGATCTGCCCATTGATTGTAAAAGTATCGCTCCTTAGCAATAATTCAATTCACGATTCACAGAGAAAACCAATTGAAGACCATACGATAATGCAATTTACAAAAAAAAAAAAGGAATGAAAAGAAGAAAGTGTGTGCTCCTTGTTCTGGTCAAAAAAGTCCGCAAAAAAAAAAGAAGAAAGATATCGATTGATGAAGGACGTGTATCCAGACAAAGATGAATCATGTAAACAAAGTAAAAAAAAACACAAAAAAAAAAACACAAAAAAAAAACAAAGAAAAAAAAAAAAAAAAAAAAAAAAAAAAGACCGGCATTCAAAGAAAAGCAAAAAAATGAGGATAGCCTAATAGGTGTAACTACAGGAAATCATTTTAGCAGGGAATCCCTTCCCTTTTGACTGGTGAACCGGGCTGAATAAAAGGTGTCACCTCATTGGTCAAAACTATTGAAAATTTAAAAATAGCACATGAAATCGATGTATGATTCCCTGCTGTCTGGAGAAATTGAGTTTTGAACATGATTTTGCCTTTTATGTAATCAATAGATCGATTTGAAAATGTATAAAAATTAGCAAATTTTCAATTCGGAAGGAGGGGTCATGTAAAAAAGTGAATTTTGCAGAAAAAAAAAAATCTTATGATCTAATTAGTAATTTTGGCTTCACGCCTTTTTGAATCGTGAAGGGGGGGGGGGGTCGCGATTTCACACTTAGCATGGACAGGGGGGGTGCATTACAGCGCAAAGTGCTTTTAAAGATGAAAATAGTATGTATAAAGTCAATCAACGGACAGGCTAGAAAATAGAAAATTTATTCTACCATTTTATAGGAAAATTACCCCCCCCCCCTTCTCCCGGACGGCCGCAGGTGATTAATCTACCTCTGAGTCCTGCGTCCCTGGCGCATAAAAACGGAGCTTTTTTTCTATGAAAAGATATATATGCATTGTGAAATGGGAGTTTAACTTCTAGATACACGTTATCTATAAAAAATCTTCTATAATTGTAAACTTTGCAGGACATTGTGAATTATCTATTGAAATCGTTTCACACCTAATTACCACCTTCTTAATTTCGTATATATTTATAATTGGTTTGTTTGGATAACGTTTTACTATACATCGCATCACTTGCGCAAACAAAACAACGAAATAAACAATAAATTACTAAATAAGGCTATCAAGGCTATATTTGACTAATTGGGAGATGGACGTTTTTCGACATTTTAACATACGAACTAGCGAACATAAAACACCGCTAACTAGTAATCTCAAACGGAAGAATCTACAAAAAAACGGTCTCCAGTGCTTTGGACTTGAACAGTAATGATATACAAAAAATGTCGTAAAGCCTCGGCTCCAGTCGACGTATCTCTCAAAGTCGAAAGACGGAGACTTTAAACCCATTTTTGCTTGACCGTACCGCTCCCGTAGACTGTCCATTGTTCTCTAATCCTTAGATAAACACAGCTGGACATTATTACTAGTTATATTATTCAGTCACACGGTTCTCTTTTCGTATGTACAACGTAACGCTTTTAAAGGACATTTTCATGTCACCAATGATAACAATACATAAAAATAAAGGACGTAAACTTTAAAAGAATAAGTAAAATATAAAAGAATGGTTATAGTACTGTAAAAGTAGGCAATTAATTTTGCCACTTTTAAATCGTTACTAGAGAAATTTGGGAAAGTTTAAAAGAAATTAAGACGTATACAGGGTAATCAAATTACAAGGCAATTGGTAAATTCCTAAAGACAAACAGCCGAGACAGTTATATATCACTAGGCAATTAATTTTGCCAGTGAATTATACAAATATGGCACAACCATTACTTAGTTCAACACCCTATAGCAGGGAAATTCAAAATAGCGCAAAGAGATTTAGATCTCATAGTAACACATGCCCCAATTGCGAGGAACCTTTGGTAACAAAAGAGTCGATGGAATGCAGTGTATGCGAACTTTATTTTTGTATTGAATGTACAAAATTGCCTGAGGCAATGTTAAAGGTCTTGCAACAAGTTGGATCCGAAAATTTAAGGTGGACATGTAATAATTGTAAACACAATTTTCCAAGTATGAGAAAGTTAACATCAAAAATGGACGCTCTCGAAACAGCGACTTCTGGGAGACTTAAATTGGTCGAGGACAAGGTACAAAAGTTAGAAGAAGAGATAGACGAAAAAATAGACAGAAAAATTGGGGCAAAAAAAGAAAACTTGATACAGGAAGTGTCGACAAAGGTCAGAGAGTCACTACAGGGAGAAGTAAGGAAGGAAGTTAAAGAGATAGAGGACCAGAAAGCTAGGAGTCTTAATCTTGTATGTTTTAATCTGACAGAAAGTAAGAGCCAAATAAGTAGTGAAAGGAAAGAACATGACTTGGTCTTGTTTAAAAAATTGTGCTCACATATCGGTGTTACAAAGCTTGATATCAATACTTTATTCCGAATGGGCAAACCAACGACAGACTCTAGCAAACCGAGACCCCTCAAAATAATCTTTAACAATAAAAAAGAAAGAAAAGCAGTTATGGACAACACATCAAAGATTAAAAACATATCAGAAGAAACAGGCTTGAATAGATGTGTGGTGGTGAAAGACCTAACAATAAGACAGAGGGAGGAAAACAAAAACAGAAGGAAGTCTAGACAGACGCACAGGAAGGAAATATTTAGCCCTACAGAGGACAAGGACAATTACAATGATACAACATTAACACATGAGACCCCAACTCATAACATTCGTCCTATAAGGAAGCACCAAGTATCTTTCCGTCTCAACAGACAACCACCCACGCGTATGATGCACTCCGAAAGTGACCTTGATATGTCTGTGACAGAAAACAACGATTCGATATCTCCACTAGACGACACAAACGATATAACTGTCCCAGGAGGAATCGACATGCTGACAGTTAACGCCCTAAACTGTTCAGCAATCGACAGTGTAAAACACTAAGATGCTAGTTTTAACTCAGATGTACATAGTGTTTTTAATGTTTTATATACAAACGCTGATAGTCTAAGTAACAAAAAGGATGAACTATCTGTGGTCATTAAGGATGATAGGCCAGATATAATTGCAGTTACAGAGTTCCTGCCAAAAAATAGGATTGGTATAACATACTCAGATGTTGAATGGGAAGTAAATGGATATACCGCTTTTTTACCAAATTTAACAAACTATAAAGGTCGAGGTTGTATCATTTACGTCAAAGAGTCGATCAAAGCATATCAGGTAGCACTTGAAGAATATGAGTCAATTGAACAAATCACCATTGGTATCTGCTGTGAAAATGGAAAGAATATACTCTTATCATGTGTCTACCGTAGTCCAAACATCTCGGATAACCAATGTATGGATGAACTTAAGAAAATACTAAAAGTGGAGAAAGTTGAACACACCAAATACGATTATAGGCTAATTCTTGGAGATTTCAATCTTAAAGACATTAATTGGGAAACAGAAACATCGAAAATGAACGAACATCACATTTCAACCAAATTTTTAGAGGCAGTTAGGGACTCGTTTTTATACCAACATGTACGCAAACCAACACGACACCGTGACTCAGAAACATCCAATGTACTGGACCTCATCTTCACTAATGAAATAGGAATGGTAGAAGAACTGGAACACAAATCTCCACTAGGGAAAAGTGACCACGAGACACTCGTTTTTAAACTACTATACAAATCAACAAACAAAGCGGGCACCAAACAAAAACCAAAGTACTTCAAGGGTGATTACGAAACTATCAACAAAAAGTTAGAAGAAATCAATTGGGAAAGAGAGTTCAACGGGGAGAGCGTGGAGCAGTCATGGCGCAGATTTGTAGAGCAAATACAAATAACAATTGAAGAAAATATACCGGTGAACAAATCTCGACGCCAAAACTACAACACACCCTGGATGAACGAGGAGGCTCTACATGCCATTCGCAAAAAAAGAAAAAGATGGAAAAAATACAGATACTGCAGAAGTCAAGACAACATGGAATCGTATATAGAGGCAAGAGACTTTGCTACCATTAAAGTTAGAGAAGCAAAAATATTGTATGAAAAGAATGTAGCCCTTACGGCAAAAACCGACTCAAAGGTATTCTGGAAATATGTCCAATCTAAAACAAAACTAAAAGGAACAATTTCATGTTTATCAGATGAAACCGGAACCATGCAAACTGAAAATAACATCAAAGCCGAATTACTCAACAATTTTTTTACTAGTGTTTTTACACATGAAAATGCACTACAAAACAACATGCCAAATTTTGAACCAAGAACAGATCAAACACTTTCAGATATAGAAATAACCGAAATTAAGGTACATAAATTACTTAGTCAAATTAAAGAAACCAAAACACAAGGTCCAGACAATTTACACCCTAAATACATTAAGGAAACAGCTCAAAACCTAACATATCCAACACTATTAATTTTTCAAAAATCAATGCAAGAAGGAAAATTACCTGAAGAATGGAAATCGGCAAACATAACACCAATACATAAAAAAGGGGCTAAACATGATGTTGCAAACTACAGACCCATTAGTCTAACTTCAATCTTGTGCAAAACATTAGAGAAAATTATTAGGGATGAACTTATGGACTACATGGAAACAAACAATTTATTCACAAAACACCAACACGGTTTTAGGTCAGGACACTCTTGTGTCACACAATTAATAGAGGTTATTGACGATTGGACACGAGAATTAGACAACCAAAATCCGGTAGATGCAATCTATTTAGATTTCCAGAAAGCTTTTGACAAGGTACCACACAAACGATTATTACATAAATTAAAGGGTTACGGGATAAATGGTTCATTATACAGCTGGTTAGAAGATTTTTTGAGTAATAGAAAGCAAAGAGTAGTACTAAATGATGTGGAATCAAAATGGGCAGGGGTTACAAGCGGGATACCACAAGGGAGTGTACTGGGTCCCATCCTCTTTTTGATTTACATAAATGACCTCCCAGATGTTGTACACAATATAGTAAAACTCTTTGCTGACGATACAAAACTCTATTCTGTGGTCAATAACATTAATGATCAAACCTCACTACAAAGTGATATTAATAACTTGTTAAGATGGTCAGACACATGGTTGCTAAGTTTTAATGCTGATAAATGCAAACATCTGCATTTAGGTGGCCAAACAAACATAAGATATAAAATGGGGGACAAAGAAATAACTTCCACAAACCATGAAAAAGATTTAGGAGTAATAGTGGATAATGAATTAAAATTCCAGCTTCATACCAGTACACAAGTTAAAAAGGCAAATCAGATTGTAGGCCTTATTAAAAGATCATTTAGTTATATAGATGAAGAAATGTTTTTGGTACTTTTTAAGAGCCTTGTTAGACCCCACTTAGAGTACGGAAGTAATATCTGGTCCGTAATCTATAAAAAGGACTCCATAGCAATAGAAAATGTCCAAAGGAGAGCCACAAAATTACTAGATAACATAAAGAACCTTTCATATAGTGAACGTCTGAAGCATCTTGGCCTTCCATCATTAGAGTACAGGAGACTCAGAGCTGATATGATAGAAACATTCAGAATATTAAACAACATTGATAAAGTAGACCAAGCCAAACTATTCCCCTTAAATACCAACCCAACACGAGGCCATGAAAAAAAGATTTTTAAAAGACACAACAGAACCAATATCCGCAAATTTTGCTTCACCCATAGGGTAGTAGATACTTGGAACTCCCTACCTGCGAGTGTTGTAGATGCCAAAAATGTAAATAGTTTTAAAAACAAACTAAATGCCCATTGGAAGGGTTTTTATTTGAAATTTAATCCAAATTGTTATGAACCGGAAGCGGTCAGAATTGTAACAAATGTAACAAATGGATCCGAGAGGCAAAGCCTAACATAGATCTCGACACCAAGGTAATACAAGGTAGTACTGTTACAGGTAAATAACAAGTTATTAATTGCCGCTGAGAACTGCGGCGATTGCCACCGCGTATCCCGGCGATCGTTGCGGTGAATTGCCAGGATCGATGTCCGCGTTGAGTCAACTCCATTGTTAATCCATGACCGCGGGGATTTAAAACCCTGGGTCAAAAAAGATTGCGGGGATGATTTGACAGGGTAAAAACACGCGATGCCGGTAGTGTATGTGCTAATTTATGCTATACTTTTAAATGTTTATATCTTAGTTCGTAGTGTAATTTGTATATTAATCTTTTGTCTACATGTTACAAATGTCTATGTGCTAATTTATGCTGTAAATTAATTTTAAATGTTTATATATTAGTTCGTATTTGTTAATATTTGTTCTTAATGTATGATATCATTATTTTGTGCTGAATAAAATAAAAAAAGGGAGAAAAAATACCTGTACATTTGTTTTAATTAACGGTTCAAAATCATTGTTTATATTTAACTAAGCATAGATAATTATAGTGTTCCCATTTTGCCTTAACAGACATCTCTAAAACCTACTAAGGCTAAATGGGAATTATTTTTTCTACTTGAAATTCTCAGTCAAGGCGAAATGGGAACACACCGACTATACTACGTATCACTGTATTTTAATTTAGGTTACACAGTGCGGCTCTTGACTTTTTCTGGAAGAAGAAGAAGAGAGATCGAACCTCCTTGTTTTATAACGACTTTCCGTGCATGCATGCAACACTTCAGTAAGGAATCCAACAATAGCAATTACCGGAAGAAGGAGAAGAAGAAAAAGAAGAATGTGTGTCAACAAACGGATAGAGTAGTGAGACAAGAATTAGATTGTTCTATTCTAATTTGGTACTCCTATCTTATTAGAGGGATTTAGCTCTGAGACCGAATGTCGTAAAAAATAAAAAAGAGTAAAATTGTAAAAAGATGTTGAAATGAGTGCAGCATGAAAGACAACCATCAAAAGAGGAAAGGTATTCACTTAATTGTTACGGATACATCAATAATGATTTTTATTACTGTCCATTGCGTACAAATATATTTTTGCCGCTACCGGAAGTGAAACTTCGTATAAACAATCGTGGCACAAAACGATTTGTTCCCTCTGATCTAATCAATACAGTTTTGTCATTTGAACAAGCATAACCACAGACATTTACCATACTGCACTTGCATAATCCAGCAGGTTTGTAATTGATTTTAACTTTAAATTTAAGTTAATCAGCTACAGTAAGGAGGATGGAAACAAAGTGTATTCGTGCAATGCACAGATGCATCCGAATTCAATTTGACTGCTTTGCACGAATACTTCGATACTGAAATGATAGATGGGTACATACCAGTCTTTCCCAAAAACATCGGTCCTGACATGCAAAATTACATTCAGACCGGTGCTTTCCTCTCAATCGTCGGTCCGAATGACCGATGCCCTCTGTTTGTTTTGTAATCAAATATCTTCTGGTGCAAGTTTAATTTATAATTTTCGGTCCCTCAATCACAAGAAACTGATCATGCCCTTGTTAAAATTCATGATTGTAGTTTTAAACAGGTTGGGGAAAGGCACCGATCGAGCTAATATACCTCGATTGGGCTAATATACCTCGATTGGGCTAATCAATCTGAATATTTTCAGTAGTAAAAAATTAAAACATTCTCAAAATTATTCTTTTGAGCAAAATCGCATCAGTTCTTTATAAAAGAAGTTATGTTTACAAAAGAGACATACCTGAAAAGTGAATAGTTACTGAGAAAATATACCTCCACTTTTCTGAATATATTGGGTGAGATTTCTCGAAATCTAAAAAGTTTTCAGGCATACTTGCTTTTTAAATATTATTTTTTGATATAAAAACTGGTGCGATTTTGCACCTAAATATGATTTGGAGGTAAAAAGTACTTTTTTCTGAATAAAAAAGTCAGATTGATTAGCCCGATCGAGGTACATTAGCTTGATCGAGGTATATTAGCTCGATCGGTACCTTTCCCCAACCTGTTAAAGTGTTTTACGAGAACACTATGACAAGTAGTCAGGAGGTAGTCCGGATTTAATAGCTGGCCCTATGAGTTGTGGAAGATCGGAGCAACGAATACAACGTCCGTACGATCCAAGGTATAACTCACAACTGAGTTAATAGTCACCTGTCAGTGACATATTACAGGTAAAAACTACGACCCCGATCCCATTAAATTGCACTACATTCCTCCCCATTTTAAAAGAACCAGAGCCTTACCATAAAATGATAAAATAATTAATTAAAAGAAGCATCTTGTGGACACATGTCAGAACATCCGACTCGTGACCAACAAGAGTGTATTTATCCTTATATAAAACTCCTAAAATGATCCTGGTTAAAAGATAAAACTTATCTCCCAAAAGACATGGATTCCAACATTTAAAAAAATAATATTCGATTCCAAAATATAAAATACAAGTTCACATCGGCTGAACACAGTTTCCTTTTATCACAGTAATTAAATCATTTTACTCTTCTCCTGAAAACCTCATTTAATTGAAAAGAAAACAAAAAACCAAAACTTCAATTCTGAATCATATATTCAATCATAAAGATACATAAAGTGCAAAAGCACGCAGTGACGCTGTCGAAATGTGCGCTATACAAGAATCAAATACAATTGCCGTTTCTACATCACACAATATAATGGTATGACACTTTTAAACACACAAATACTAACTTGTGTACATTCAGTTCATCACAAAATCATACTTTCATAAATTCAGTACTAGTAAAGCTCAGTCATTGAAATCAAAATAATACTCTGAATAAAAAAGCATAAATTATAAGTGGTAGGACACCCAATCCCGTAGTACACGTTAATTATTACAATAAACATCAAAGAAGTACTTATCAGATATTCAGTAATGAATAAAGAAAAAATTTACGTCTTGCCTGACTAGCGTTTGCGCGTCAAATGAATGAGAACAAACTTGACACTCACTTCTCGAACACTCTTGGCGGGAAAAACATACTACGCCCTCTACAATTAAAAACCGCCAAGAGAAAGTAATTTCATTCTAATTCATTTCATTCAAACGATTGAAATTTCATTTCTCCCCATTTTTTTTTTAGAGAGACAGGAAAAGTTAAAAATGCATCTCAATGAAAATTTAAAATGAATAAAACCTCATAAAATTGATCTTACAAAAAGCTAATAAAATATCGGTCGGATGCTACTATTTTACGTTAGAAAATATGACAAAAAGCATAAGAACATCCGACCCAATAAGTCAGCGATTAAAAGATAAAATGTATACTTTAATTTGAATTTTAAAGGCGATTTCGCCAACCACGAGGTTCCATTTATAAACAATTGGTTGGCTTCTTTTGTACGGCGGAGGATTTTCGTTGCGGGTAGGCCATTCCGAGAAAATCAAGGCTGGGGATCGACCAATATCTCCAACCTTTACCCGTTTAAATGTTCGTAAAACTGCGCATTTGACCGAGTTTTATTGTGATCGCAATCATCGTACGTCACAGATGAGTGGTCAGTCTTGGTCGAGCGTAAGATGACAGCTGACATGTTCTCAAGTGCAACAATTTCTGCTAATGTGGGCGGATCTTGAATTATTGCATGGTCTGCCGCTTTTTTGTCTTTGCAACCCAGTAAGAATGAATTTACGGGAACTGATTCTTTCTCATTATCTGTGGTTTGCGAATACCCGGTCGTGGTCATTGCCTTAACTTTTTGTTTGAGTTCACGGATTTCCAAGTTTCGGACATTAATCAAATGAAATAATTCTGAATTTTCTTTATTTACCCGATCTCGTAACTTTTCTAATTCCTTTTCAAAATTAATCTTGTTTTCTATCTCATTGAATTTCAGTTCAAGGATTTCCCGTTCTTGACTTCGAATAGTTTTGCTTTGTTCCGCGAGTTTAAGCTCTAACTCAACAACCTTTTCAAACACGAACTCTAATCTATCATTTTGATGTTCTTGATCTTTACCTAGAACTTCCCTCCTTTTATCGAAAATGAATAATGACATGATGTAAAATTGATCGAAGAAAAAAAATAGGGAACCTAAATTTGAAACGATCTGATGAAAAAGATAGAAGAAAAAGATGTGATTAATTGGTTAACGATCAGAATATCCGAACGATAACCGAGAGTGTGAAGCAAAATTGGTGCAATCAGAACATCCGAAAACACCGTGTTTGTGTAAAAATGTGAAAGAAAGAAAAGAATCTATTAAACAAAATGAAATTTTAGGTAATGTAGCCAAAATGTAAAAAGCCTAAGTCGTACCCTAAATCAGATCAAAGATTTCTGCCAAAAATGTGCAAAAAAAAGGCAAATTCGGTAATCAAATAACCGAAAACGTATGTATAAGAAGACGAAAATTCCCGACAAAATGTTGCCGAGAACAAAGAAAAAACGCGCGAAATTCAAAATTGACACAAAGAAAATATGAACAAATAACACAAATTCAAATCTGCACTTCACGGACGTTCGACTATCCTACCGGCGACGTCAATGTTGTGAAGTGCAGGTATATAAATATTATAAATTAGCCAAGTACAACTAGTAAAATACTTAGCTGGCCCTATGAGTTGTGGAAGATCGGAGCAACGAATACAACGTCCGTACGATCCAAGGTATAACTCACAACTGAGTTAATAGTCACCTGTCAGTGACGTATTACAGGTAAAAACTACGACCCCGATCCCATTAAATTGCACTACAGGTGGCATGGTTTTCAAAATGACTCAAATGTTTATCAGCAGTGGGACTTATACAGGGAATATTGTATCAGTAAGAAAGCAGATCTCAGTTGATATTAATTATGGCAATGTCATTGTGAGGATACTCACTGTTGTCAAAGCAGTAACCAAACAGAAGCCAATATTGAGCAAAGGAGAAGTGCTACATTTTCCAAACTTACATGTTGGATGCATCTTTGCAAACTTTCATAAAATGACCTTGACCTACTTTTTTTTCTTTTGAGTGAATTTGCTTTTAAAAGCCAATATTGAGCAGAGTACAAGTGCTACATGTTCCATACTCACATATTGGATGTATCTGTCATCATGTTCATCGAACTTTCATAAAATGACCTTGATCTACTTTTTCCACTTTAGTGATTTTGCCTTTAAAAGTCCAAATTGAGCAAAGTAGAAGTGCTACTTGTTCAAACTTACATATTGGATGTATCATTGATGAAATTTTCATAAAATGACCTAGACCTACTTTTTCCGCTTGAGTGATTTTGCATTTAAAAGCCAATGTGAGCTAACTTTAAGTGCTATATGTGCCAAACTTACAAATTGAATTAACTTTAATCAAACTTTGATAAAGTGACATTGACCTACTTTTTCCACTTGAGTGATTTTGCCTTTAAGGGCCAATATTGAGCAAAGAATAAATGCTACATGTTCCAAACTTACATGTTAGATGTATCTTTGATAAAACTTTCATAAAGTAACCTTGACCTTCTTTTTCCTGTTTAGTGATTTTGCCTTTTAAAATTGAGCTAACTATAAGTTCAGTAATTTAGCTTATAGAGGCCAATATTAAGCAATGTATAGGTGCTACATGAGTATACAATTGTGTATATGTTAATATGTCAATTGGGAAAAAAGTGAGCTTAAGATATTGGCTGACATTAAAGACTCTATGCTATGCAGTCGAGCATTAGGTGACTCTATTTTTTTCTTTATTTTTTTATGTTGCATGATTTTTCTTCTCTTACATAAAAAAGGGAAGGGGTGGAAATATTTTTATACATTTTGGATCTCTTCAACAGAAGGGATTTTGATGAAACTTCTAACACTTTCTATGAAGCATTGTTTTTACCTCATTTCAATGATAATACTTTTTTTCAGCTATTAAAGAAAGCTCCAATTAGGGATCTCATTTCATAGAACAGAAGAAAGAAAACAAGAAAACTTAATGTAAACAGGTAGGTGAATAAAATTATTCATATTAGAGGTGTTAAAAGTTTCCTTTCAGACTGATAGCCTATCTGTCTGTCCTTTTCTCTTCCCTGTATTGAGATGAAATTTGATATATGGCCTGTCGTTTACTGTTAAGTATGTGGTTAGCATTTTGTTGCATATGCAAATATAATAGTTGATTTACTTTTGACATATAAAGATACACTGTCAGTATTAAAGGTTCATTTTATTGAAACTAGAAAATAAAATAAAACTGTACACAAGTCAAACCTTTAATCTGAATGCATGCATTGAATAATGATTTTTGTGTCATCTGCTTTGTGGGGCGTCTGTCTGTCTTTCTGGTAGTTACACTTTTATTTACATGTACATGTATATGTGCAGGGCTTACTTGATATGCATCATACATCTTTTAAACTTGCAAGGATGGTCAATCATGATGAGACTCAAATCCCCATGTAGGTCAAGGTCACATTCAGTGTCAACGTTACATATTTGTGTATATTGTATTTGGGGTCAAAGTCACACTTCACATACATCTTATATAGGGATATTATATTACATGTATAAATTCCGCACCTCAGGATTCCATGTTTCCTTATTTCTTCCATATATTTCGGTATATTTTCTATGGAAATTATACGGAAAAAATGCGGATGCAAATTTTCTTCAATGGAAGTATGGAATATGAACGGAAAAAATAAGGAAATTTGGACTTAGTTTTTCTGTGATAAGCAAAATGTATGGAAGTCAACACTTAGTTAAATTTTGATGCGGAATTATATGTAACTCTGGACTTAAACTTTTTTTGATATGGCAAAAATATGGTGAAACTGCGGAACTTGTGACATCACTTATGACATCAAAATTTTCAAATAATGCAGATGCACATGGAATAGATGCACCTGCTGCTTTTTCTCCTGTTTTGATATTAGGCAAATTTTTGTGTCAAAGTTTTTTTATCATGAAGAAAAGATTACCTGGAGGACTCAGCTGGAGTTAAAAAATGATTCAATTCAAAGAAAGACAGGTATAGCAGCATTTGTAAAGTTAATATGTTATGGGTTTCTGAATTTCCTCTGACTTCAATATTTCAGAACATTTACTGCCCTCAGCGTTTTTTATGCAGGTCCTACTAATTTGTGTGTGATTCTTTCAGATTCCTTTGCCTATTTTTTGAAGTTTCAGACTTTAGAAATTAAAAAAAATATATTTTTAAAGCAACAATTTAAACTTAATTACTGAAATATTTACCTGAACTGAACATTAGGGTTATTGGTTTCCAATATATTTCATTGCTTTTTGTATCCATGTCATGTTTTGCCCTGCAATTTATGATGAAAACATATGTATTTAGCTCATTTAAACTCAAGAGATTGTTCTCCCATAAACACTGAGGTGCTAGATATATGTCCCTGCTATGATCAAAACTGATTATGTGAAACACAATAAAAATGTTCAATATGACGCTTTTACCCGGTAATAAGATCCATATTTTAGCACAGTTAAAGCTGTCACAAGTTTGCTCATTAAAGACGCTGCTATCAAATTTGCAATGAATTGTAATAGGAAATTCAGAATAATATGTGCACTAATTCATTACACTATTTTGTCATTCTGCATTTTTTTGCCTCAGTTCCTTCTGAAATATAATTGTACTAAAATAAGTACATGTACAGGTAAATAAGTTATCTTACAGTTCTAACTATAAGTTTGATTCACTATCAGCTGATACTTAGTGTGTGAATATGTGACTGTCCATATTTTTGTCCCCCGCTTTCGCGAAAGCGCGGGGACATTAAAACCGGTTCGTCCGTCTGTCCGTCTGTCCGTCCGTCTGTCCGTCCGTCCGTCCGTCTGTCCGTCAGTCACAAAAACTTTAACATTGAGCATAACTTTTGAATGGTAAGTGATAGGGCTTTGATATTTCACATGTGTATTCCTTGTGACAAGACCTTTCCATGGATACCAAAATTTTTGACCTTGTGACCTTGACCTTGGACTTTGACCTACTTATTAAAAACTTTAACCTTGACCACAACTTTTGAATGGAAAGTGATAGGGCTTTGATATTTCACATGTGTATTCCTTGTGACAAGACCTTTCCATGGATACCAAAATTTTTGACCTTGTGACCTTGACCTTGGACTTTGACCTACTTATTAAAAACTTTAACCTTGACCACAACTTTTGAATGGAAAGTGATAGGGCTTTGATATTTCACATGTGTATTCCTTGTGACAAGACCTTTCCATGGGTACCAAAATTTTTGACCTTGACCTTTGAGTTCGACCTACTTTTCAAAAAACTATAACCTTGTCCATAACTTTTTAATGGAAAATGATAGGGCTTTCACATTTCACATGTGTATTCCTTGTGATGAGACCTTTCTGTTGGTAATAACATTCTGACCTTGTGACTTTGTCCATGGAGATTGACCCACATTTAAAAACTTCAACCTCGACCATAAGTTTTTGATGGTAATTTAAATCATAGGTCTTAAATATTTCACATGTGCATACCTTTTCATAAGCCCTGTCCCTTGGAAACAAAACACAAGTTTGGACCTTTTGACCTTTTCTTGGAGTTAATCTTTCATATCTAGAATGTTGATAATATATGAGATATATAATTAAAACTTAAGAATGGGGGGATGTCTGTAAGCATTCCTTTAAAGACAAACACCCAAAAGCGGGGGACCACAATTCCTTGAATTTGATTTTTTCTGCATATCCGCAATTTGTCCGCATATTCGTATATTGTCCATGTTTCCATATTTGATGCGGAAAATATTCAATGCCACATTTTTCAATATTTCCTTATTTTTTCCGTCCTTTTGAAAATACAAAAAAGGAGTCTAAATACTCCACATTTCCTTGTTTTTTCAGTTTTTTCCTATTTCCTCAATTTTTTTTCTCCATATTTCAAGACTTTTAAGCAGAATTTTTACAGAAAAAGAGTCTAAATAGTCCGCATGTAACATTTCTGTGGATTTTCTGTGGAATTTCCATGGAAAAATTATGGAATCCTGAAGTATGGGAAAATTTTATTGCTTCTATAACAGTATACTGAATTATAATCATGATAATGCTTTAATGATGAGATACACTGCTCTTAAAGGGTCCAGACCATGGCCACTGTGAAGATCACAATTTTACATTAATGCAAGGCCATGGCCACTTTGAAGATCATAATTTTACATTAATGCAAGCTCTACAGGCAAAACATGTGTTAACTTAGACAAAAATGTATATTTATTACAAATAGGCTTGGGTAGGCTGAAGTTTAATATCCCATAGGCATACATTACCTATGATAATTCAAGGACTGTACCAATATACTATTTACTTGTCTTACAGATGTATCAGTCGTTAGAGGGATATATTTGTAATGCCGGTGGATCGTCGTGCAGCTATTCAGCTGGGACTGCTGATTTTAGCAGTTCCCACACAGTATATTGTCACTAGGTTACTAAACACTTCAGAAACGCAAAGGACGTTTGCCATAAGCAAGTAAGTTTGGAATTACATGTAATTGCCTTTCATATATTATGCAAGTAAGCTTGCTCGTCTACATGTAGGTCTAGATGCAAAATTTATCTAAGTAAGTAAGAAAGTAATATTTATTCAGAGTCGGCACTGTGTACATCTTTGAAAAAAATGCTGTTAGATCACATAGTCCAAAGACCAATGTGCATTTGGAGCTGATCGAGTTAGGATGATCATTTGCTACTTAAATAGAAACTGCTATGATTATTGGGATTTCATACACCGATTCTTTCAAGACTTTAAATTTAATTTGTTCAATGTCTGTAAGAAAATAATTCATGGGCACATTCATTATGCCTGCTATACAGTACACAAATACATGATTGTAATGTTAATTCATGGTAAAACCTGAATAATAATATTTGTAATTTGTATTTTTTGTTAATTTTCAGGTTGCTTAACAATGCAGCCGGATTCAAGGAAAAATATTTGTCATGGAATGCTTGGCATAAATGGTGTGTAGACATTATAAATAATATCAAAAGCACAAGTCATTTCTCAGAGAATGAAGATTTATACGGGGAATCCCCTGCTGTTGAAGTTCTCAACTTTAAAGACCCTGAGGGATATTTTGCAGGTGAGATTTATTTGTTTCCATTGTGCATGGAATATATTCTGTTGGTTTTAATTTACAATAGATTGTTAAACACAGTACATTACAATAGATTGTTAAACACATATACTTTCAGCATGTTCAGTACATTTGCAATATACTTTTTCATTTCAAAGAAATGCAATTTTGACCTTCAGTTTTGACCTGCTTATCAGATGCACACAAACATGCTTTCATGGCAGGGCTCGAAATTAACATATGTCCGTTAGTCTGTGACTAATAGATTTTGCTACGGACTAATGAAAAATTCCATGCATTAGTCCGCTGGACTAATAAAAATTTATACCACTAGATTCTTTACTTGGGGATATGTGTCTGGGGTAAATACTGGCCATAACACTGCCTGCTAATTGGAAAACAGTATTGATTCACTTATTATTAAAATTAAAAAGAGTTGGTGGAGAGTGTCGGAATCTAAATAAATATTTGAAAGAGTCTGGTTGACAAACTTTACTTTTTTCTGTGGACTAGTAGAATTTCTTGCGGACTAATGGTTTTTGAGCCCAGTTAGTCCGCCTGACTAATGCTCGAAAAAGTAAGTTTCGAGCCCTGCATGGGCATTTATGTTTCACAGCACATCTTATCTTATTTTTAGTGAGCATGGGTAAAATAATACTACATATAGATCGATCAACATTGATTTCCTTCACGTTACATGTCTGACATATGATGATGTATTGAATTTTATATACATGTATAACTTTAGAAACTCAGAATTGCCATAATAATATCATGAAAGAAGTTTTTCAACTCTTTACATGGACATTAATGTTTTGATGGTGGTTTTAATTACCTTCTTGAAGAAAATTTCAAACCAATTTTAATGTACCAGAAAGATGCTGTGCATGTACAACAAATGACCTCATCTTTATTGACTTGTGACTGTCTTATTTTTGGTGTTCATGGGTGTATAATTCTTGTTTGTCACATACAAATCTTAATTTTTGTGAAGAAATGTATGATTTCTCCATGATTAAATAGAATATACTGAACATGAATTCATGGTTTTTGTACAAATTCTAATTCGCCAAATGAAAAAAAGTTAAAACTTTTTATGTTTTTTTTTTTTTTTAAATTACACATAAGAGGTGTAAATTGGCTAACATTTAGTGTATTCTGATTGATATTTTAAAGAACATATTAACAAACCATCTACATGCAAGTTATCTAATTGTAGGATCTGCTGACCCAAGGAGCCCCCGACCACCTGAAGTCAAATACCGAGTGGGACAAGTAATACGACACAAGATCTGGGGGTATAGAGGAGTCATTATAGGATGGGATCCACAAGCAAGGGTAAAATTCCAGTCTTACAGTCTATATATTTCATTCTTTTGAAGTTTTTAACTTAATTTGTAGAAAGTAATAAAAACCTGCTGTTTTATTTAGATATTAGACTAAGGATAAAGAAAAAAAGGTTTGTGCAGCTCTGCTGTCAGAGAGCAAACTTCATGACATTGTATAGTTGCATTCTTGCGATGTTAAAACTAATTGACAATAAAATTTCCCAAGATTAAGGAATCAATCATTTTCTGTTTCTCTTTCCAGGCTCCCGAGAGATGGATCAAAGAGATGCATAGACCTGATAAACCTGTAAGTTACAGTGACAGCTGTTATAAGAATGTCTTTTAAGGAAAATGATTTGGATTTTTTATATGTTAAAGGACTAAGTGAGCTAACCCCGCATATTGGCCCTATAATTTCGACAAAAATTGCTTTTAATAAACAAATAATTTGGTCTTTTCGAAATAGAGAGTAACTTCCCATTTGACGTCAACTGACGTCAACACATTGTGGAATTATCATATTTTACACATACATGTAAATCTTCAAATTCATTTATGCGCCAGACCTCGCCCACAATATTTTTCATGCGAATTAAAAGGATGATCAGAAATCTATTGATTGGTACAAAAATTACCATGGCAAGGCCTGGCATGCTACTTGATTTCATATTGTTGTATAGGTTTCAACATATACAGTATTTGACATTTTATACTCTATAATTTTATGGATATATGAACCACTTTGAAATTAGGGCCAAAATGGCAGGTTACCGCACCTACTCCTTATATCTTTTGACTGTTATCATGATAAAATGTTTATATACATGTATTTATATGTAGATTAACACTGAGTGCAGGAGTACCATTCTTGATTGTGTATGTCAGAAAATTATTGGTAGAGGATGAACACTCGATTATAAAGTTCAGAGGTCAATAATGAGAAAATGCCTTGTCAATTGAATGGAATCATAGTACTAGGATTTACATAAGTAGCAAAATGTCTTGTAATTGTTTTAGGGTTTAAGGGAAACATTTTGCACTGAGGAAGGAGAAGCACTGTTGGAAGTTTGACACAGAACCTCGTATCAATTCGTCTAAATTCTCTACAAGGATTTTATACTCAATTTGATGAAACATACATGTATTTATATTTTATTATTTCAGCAATGGCGTCACATGCCAAATTACTCCATATTAGTAGATATTAGGGACAGAATGACACCTCAACAAACATATGTGCCAGAAGAAAACATAGAAATTATATCAAATGTTAAGGTAGGCATTATTACCCTTTGTTTTTGAAGATTATGTTGTATTTCTGTAACTGTTTTACATAATTTGACACAACAATATGCATTTTCTCTGTAGACTGAATCATAAGGATCAATATAATTCATAACTAATCTGGGGTATTACAGATTAAGCTCTTTTTCAAAGATTAGATTTTAATTTCATATACTTAGTTGTATCACAGTAAACTTTACTTTTGACATAATGTTAAAAATACTTTAACCTTGACCATAACTTTTGAACAGCTACTAGTAGTGCTTAAATATTTCATGTGTAGATGTTTGGAAGATCAACATTCATCATTTCAAAAGCTTGATGATATTTTTGACACACAAGGGTTACTTTAGCAGACAATGACCAATTATTTGTCCTAAATTGGAGATAAAATTAAGATTTAACAAAATGGTATGAATGTAGAAATGCCATGATTATTATCATACTTATTGAGTCTTAAATGAATACAGAGTTATTTCCTGTTTTAGGTGAATTAAAATCAAACTATGAAATAATAAAATTTGTGTGGAAGCATGAATTTTGTACTGCCATTTCTCAAAATTTAATGACATCACAATTATTGTACGTCATATTAGTGTATATCAGAGTCTGATTCCTTGAAAATCAACTTTCCTAGAAAAATAAACTTAAGCAAGTTATTTAGAAATTAAGAATCAGGCAAACCAAAATTATTCTATGTGTATATACATGTATATGAGTCTTTGAATTCATTGTGAATATTTGACTGGTTACAGATCATGCATCCAGGGTTAGACAACTACTTTGAAGGCTTTGATGGTGCTCAGTATCTACCTAGACCATGGCTAAAAACTGTCTATCCTCATGACTGATTCCAGTGTTAGACACTAAGGACCAAATATTTCATTGTGTCTCAGATTTCAACGTTATTTCTTCATCATCACTTGGTGGATGGCATTTCCGTAATTTATTGATCATGTGCTTTGACAGAAACATGATGAGAGTTTGGCTAGCTTGTTTGATACCTACTTGTATGAATATTAGTTAGGAATAAGCCGAAATTGTCTGGTTTGATTAGAAATTTTCTATTGAAAGGGTAATCTTATTACATGTACTAAAGTTAAAGATGGTCAAGAATAATTGTAAGATTTTTGTTTGGTATAATATCACAATGTTACGTTATACATGGAAAAAATATTATGTAACACTGGAGAGGAAGTCTTAGAACTGAAGCCAAAATTCTGCTATCTTGGCACACACTTTTACTGTCTGAGCTATTCTGGTACGACACAAGTTTTTGCCATACGTACAGTACCTGTAGTTCAAGTTCACAAAGACTGCTATATCCTTGATCTCTCTTACTCACCAAAAATTACAAATAACCTATTAGTATACTTTTAATAGAGATTGTTAGTGTAGTGGTCAACATAATGACGTATGTCACACTGTGGGCGACTTTAAAACCTTTGTGATAAGGACAAGTTGCTCTGGTCTGCATCACATTCTCCCTACCCAGGAGTAAACCAAATATCTGACACATAAGACAAGCTGGTTATGATATAAGCATTATGGCCAAGTAAAGCGGAGAATTTATAAGGCACCCTATTGGAGATATGCATCACTAGGCAGGAAATGAGGCCATAAGATTATAAATCTCTTCCTTACCTTGAAATTATCTGTGTCCAACTTTTGAATGGTGTACTGGCAAATAGTCTGTATATTTCTTGTTGATTTTTTTGTGCTTTACCATAAGTTCAAATATTTCTTATCTTATGAAACTGATATTTGATTTTTACCTACATGTACATGTATGTTCAAAACAATAGCTTTATGCTGTAAAAGCTGGAAACTTGGGGGGTTCATGCTTTGCAAACACATTTTGCGTACACTTGGATATCAATACAAAACATTTGAATTTTCATAAGGAATTAAGTTTGTATATCAAATATTTGATACATGTATTTCCTCATTTCAGTTATCTAAGAATTTGGAGAGATAAACTTGTACGTTTCTTCTTTTTTACTGTGTTGCCTCTGTGTAATCATGTATAAAAAAACGATGTTTCTTTGGATTGTTATTATTAATATAATATGTCTACCTAGAGTCAGATCTTTTAAAAGTGTACCAATTCAAGACTATACTAAATCCTTTATCTTTAACATAACTGAAATGCACTTAATCATAATGATGCTATTTTGTCAATCTGTTCTTTTTATCCATTTCTGCTAAATTTTGGTTTCTGTCTAAATAAGAACACATACAAATACATTGAACATGCATATATTTCTATGCCCCCGGAATCAAAGATTCGGGGTCTTATAGTTTTTGGCCTGTCCGTTTGTCTGTGTCAAAAACTTTAACATTTAGCATAACTTTTGAATTCAAAGTGATAGAGCTTTCATATTTAACAAGTGTATCCCTTGTGACAAGACCTATTCATTGATACCAAGAACTTTGACCTTGTGACCTTGACCTTTGACCTACTTGTCAAAAGCTTTAACATATGGCATAACTTTTGATTGAAAGTTGATTTTCTTGTGACATGACCTTCCTATTGATACCAACATTTTTCACCTCTTGACCTTGACCTTTCATTTACTTAACAGAAAATGGTTTTTCAAACTGACAAAGATGCTGACAGGGGCATTTATGATTCACAAACAGTTTTTTTTCAGAGTTATCCCTTGCCTGACATTGCAGAATCTATGATATTTTGGTGTAAAATCTTTAATGAATCAACTTGCTATTCATAAAGAATTCAGTATTGTATGAACTGAAGTTCATGAATTTCAGTTCTTATTGAAATAGTACACTTTAAGCCGAAAGGTGTCTGATCAATTTGAATACCTTGGTATCGTACATTCTGCGAAAAGGTATCTTTGCCACATTATTTGTATATAATTGAACTGAATGGCATTTGTAATCATAATTATTCTTTGTGCAATTCTGGAACTACAAGTCTTTCACTTAATTACTGACCAAACATCTTTTCACTGCTCTTTCCATGTAGTTTATGGTTACTTAGACAATATTTTTGTTATACACTAGAAGGGAAATTATTGTAAAACAATATTGTTTCTAAATTACTTCAGGTTTATAAGAATACAGGTTATATCAAATGGAATCTTCTGAAGAGAAATTATAAAAAAAAACTGTCAGACTTTCATAATTTAAGAAATCACATCTATTACATGTAGATACTGTTAACTTGAGTATTAATAAAGGACTCATTGATACAGAAAATGTTGCATTTGTAAAGAAAAAATCAGCATTTTGGTCTCCATATTTTCAAACTTCAAAGAATGATCTATCGTTGAATAAGGTTGATTGGTATATATGTATCTTGCTGTTGAAAAGTCGTTTGGTCAGTCATATTTTAAGAGAATCTATGCATACTTGTCGTAAATGTGATTAAAGAAATAGATATTATAATCTTGTTCATTTTCTGATAGTATCTATTAATTGCTGATGGCATCTGGTTGTGTTTGCTCTTTCTACCTTTAAATGCAAGACATAGAAAACTTATAGAATTCAAAACGAGGCAGATTTCACATTTCAACTTTACAAAAGTTTTTTACATCTCCCACATTTGCAAGTTAATGTCTTGGCAATACACAAGGATTTACAAGCCTGATACGGCTTTTTTTCACGGCATCATGTGACCATGATCTGACCAATCAGATTCCGACATTTTTGTCTGAGGCGTGATAAATTGCTGTAGATGTAGTGTGGTTATAATGTTTTTCAATGAACCAAACGTTTTCCATATTTGGTGTAGCCGAATATTAAGGATTAGCAATACTTACATGTACATGACAATCTTAAAGGAAAAACTTATTCCATACGTGTAGAATCTAAGGTTAATGTCTGTATTTGATGATGTCCTTCATGATTCAATAACTTCAGTGAGTTTTATCTATAACTGCCCCTGGTTGGATATGACTTGGTTGTTTCTTTTGAACATGGTCCATAATCCTAATGATATCAGTACTCAGTCTTGCACATCACAAATTAAGTTACTGCCAAAGACAGGATCCAGCTGTCTTCTCATTTGTTCTTAAAAAAAAACGACATTAACAACGTTCATATTTTTAGGCGAGTTTCGCGTAGCGATCTCGGCTATAGTGATCGCAGGATTTTGACGTCACACCACTTCCGTGACATCCCCACGCCCCAAAAATGTATAAATGAGTGAAGATAAATATATATTCACAGTTTTTCTCAACTCCGATCGTGTGGCCCGATGACCCTGGACCTCATTATTCACCATATTTATTTAAGACAGCGTACATTGCATTCCGCGTTTTAACAGTTGTTTCATAATGTTTTAAAAAAAGTTAGAGATTATTTTAAAAAGGATACTTAGGATGCAGTAAACATCAACTGTCGGCTATACTGCGGTACTTGGAATTACCGAAAAGAAAGCATTTACCGAAACGACAGTGATATTTACCGAATAGACGGATATATTCATTTTTTGTTTTGGTGATACATTTAATCGTATAAACACATTTCCAATCATAAAATGTGTTTAGTTTTGAAATTTAAGTGTCTTCTCGGTACAATTTGGGGTCTTTTCGGTAAATACCACTGTCTTTTCGGTAAATGCTGTCTTTTCGGTAATTCCTACTACCCTCTAGTATACTGTACCACGTGACACTATATGTAAATAAAATGGAAGGCGCTGATATTCAAGTCGTAGCATTTCGAGTGTTTAAGCGATTAACGAGGAGTTACGGTCATACATTACACTTCTAGGTATAGAAATCAATTTAGAATTCACAGACAATCAAGCCTTCATAGCGCATTGGTCTGTCGCATCTCGCAAATAGAATGCACTGACTCACTGAACACCGAGCCAGGGCTGGAACGGACACGCTGAACAGCTAAATTCGAGTAAACAAAAACTAGGTCACTGAAGAAATGGTACCTACGATATCTCTGGAAGTACGGGGAATTTTTTAATGAAATTTGGTGACATAGTAGATAAAATATATAGGTACAATCGTAGAAAGTATGATCTTATTGGAACCTCTATAGCGAATTTTGCAATGGTTGAAGTTAGAAATTTGACATGACTGTGTATCTGCGAGATCGTACACATACCAGGCACTTTTACGGCCTGTGGAACAGATATGCAGATCTATACACCACAGGGGTGAGGTATCATCGCTTGGTCACAAACCCTTTCCTCAATACAAACCCTTCTGTCTATATATATAAAACTTTTTTAATATAGACATATAGAAGAAAGGGTACTTATAGAGGAAAGGGTTTGTGATCAAGCGATAATACCTCACCCCTGTGCTATACATGAAGAAAAAATAAACGTCTGTACTATCAGTGCGGATCCACCTTATATCCACTTCCAAAAAAGTATACTCGTAATATTTGGGCTTATAAAGATGGGGATTACGACTCCCTAAATGATGATCTAGTGAATACCGACTGGCCCAACATGTTTAGTTCAGATGTAACCTGAACCTCACAAATGATCAAAATCTTTACCTTGCAAAATCAGTTCAGACGTTTATCAGCAAGAGTAAAAGATTTACATGTTAAACATATATAAGTTAAGTAGCATCTCTCTCTCTCTCTCTCTCTCTCTCTCTCTCTCTCTCTCTCTCTCTCTCTCTCTCACACACACACACAAATAATTATGTAAAAGTTCATATTATATATTTCTATTTATCTCAGCTAAATATTTTGTGTATACAACTTAGATAATTATTGATATCTTGCATGCGCAATTTTGTTTTGTCAATGTTAAACGGAGAGGGCAAATCTAAGTTGGACAACTTGTGCCCAATCCGATGCAATGTTATATTTGATTGCAATAAAATATGTTTAATCTATCCACCTTATTATTTAGGGGGGGGGACGTAAATAATTGGCAAGGGGTCTGGGGACTTCCTAGATCCTCAGCGCGGGTCCAGGGCAGAGCCCTGTTAGGGGGGTTGAAGCCTCCTGGAACCTCTTGAATTTCAGCCTTTTTAGGACCATTTTCGTGACTGTAATTAATGGGATTTGATGCATTTAACAATTATATTTACTAAAAGGTAAGTAATATTCACTAATATTCACTCTTTCTTGATTTAAAATGATTGTTTTACCCATGATTGGAAAATTAAAGTGGGCCCTACGCCCCCCTTGAATCTGTCACTGACTAGCAGTCATGCTGACATAGGTTCACAGGGACAAACCTTTATCAAAATATATCCTAGGAGCCAACTCGGCCCCTAAACTCTAAAATTTAGGAGCCCAGGCTAAAATTTGGGAGCCCAGAAAAAATACACATCTAATCTTAAACTTGTAAAGAAGATAAGTTTATTTCTTCCAGGTAGAGATACTCTTGTACAATGTCGAGTTCTACACGTTTTAATAGCCTCTAATAGAACAATAAAAACCTCTGCTGTAGTTCTTTTGAAATCACTTTCACGATCGTTTTTTTTTTCTTTCTGCGGGTTGTGACACCCCTTCTAAACGCTTGCCTATTGTTTTTGTTTTATTTTTTTTTTGGGGGGGGGTCTTTTTAATCCGATAGGTTTCTACTCAATAAAACGTCACTTTAGTATTGTACAGTATCACGTTTCACGCTTATTGATGTACGTTATCAACGACAAAATGAGAGAGAGAGAGAGAGAGAGAGAGAGAGAGAGAGAGAGAGAGAGAGAGAGGTGGGGGGGGGGGGGGGCTAGAACAAGACACGGTTCGTATAGATATTTTTAAAACGTCAACAGAGAGAGAGATGTAAAAAGCGAGCTTCTGGTCGGCACATTCATTACATATATTCGCGCCGTTATACCGTCCCCTATGGCATGGATTGAATCAGTTGAAATGAGATTTTGGGCATAAATTTGGCGAACGACTTAAAAAGATTTTCGATAAATGAATTAAGAAAATTAGTTTTGATTTCGGCCGTGCAAAGTACCACTATCTTTCAATGAATCGGTAAACGTGTACACGAATGCTTTCGAAAACATGTACATGCAGTAAGGCTGTGTCGTGCGAACAACATGCAGTAATCCAAATTCCAATTATCTTAATAGCAACTTTGAACGAGGGCTTCGCACAGTGACACGTGAGAAAACGAAGTTGACGAAGTATGGGGCCTAACATAGAAGCCAAAGAAATTCCTTTTTATAATTAAATATGGACTATGTATTTTTATTTTCATTCGCCAAATGGGCGAGTAGGACATGATGTTTTGGGGGCCCAGCTTAAAATTTGGTCGCCATGGGCGACTGGGCGACCGCCAATTTCCGTCCCTGACGGTTCATAAATGTTTTATTTCCGAACATTGGAAAATGGATTTGTTCTATCTGCTAATACAATATTTAAAAATCCCATAAAATAGTTTGATATCATTCTAAAATGAATAAACGAAACTCGCCATCAGTTCCTTCAGAGCTTTGATGCTTTTATTATCACCAACAAATTAAAAACAGTAGTACAATAATACATATTTCTAATAGCTACATATGTACTTTAACAACATTATATTGGTCCTTTATCAGAAAATTGTATTTGAAAAGCTATTGACAGCATATTTTAAAACAGGTAAAAGCTGAGTATGAACATATGGTGGGAAAAATTATGCAAATCCGTAATATGACATTTCCTTTGGCAGGTACACATAATTTTATTCTTATTATAATAATCCATGTAACTTCTGTTGAGAAGAAAGACATATTTTGTAAAGCGACTCTTTCAACAAGTATGTTTGATAATAAAGATCAATATCAAAAATGATTCTCTTAAATAAAATTTAGTTTGCTTGTCATTTCTAAATCAAATACATCTATCACATTCAATGTAAACGTCTTCAAATTGAATAGCAATATTATTTTTAAAATTACATACATGTTTAAATGAAAATTCAAAAAGTTTGGGATCTACAATTTGAAGATGTTTAACATTCATAGCAGTAAATGTTCATTTTGTTGCAATGCTCTAATATACATGTAATAAGTTTTCTTTTTCAATGGAGGTTACAAATGCATGCATATATAAAAGTGTGAGAATTTAAATGATATTCGCATCCTCTATAATCTCATTCGTATATTGTCCTCATGAGTGCAGCCAGACATTGCCAATTTACCTGTTCTTAAATGATGCTTTTCAATATGAAGACGTTTACATTCATATCCTCTGTATAAATCATTTGTATATCGTCCTCAGCCAGAAAAAATTGAAGAATAATATTACCACTTTTGGAATTACCCTTGTTAACAGGCATAATGTTGTTAGGATACTTCCTTTCAGGAAGTCTCCTACTGTTACCATAACAGCTGAGATATTGCCGCTTTGCAACATATCCATACATCTCAAAATATAGTGCTTTTTTCTCATTTGGGAATTTGCTGTCTGACACATGCAAAATGCAAGAACAAGATTATCCAAGAACAGGATTATCCTCCTTCTTAAAAAAAAGTTTAAATTTCATATAAAGTAAATGCATCTCAAAAATTCAACTATTTATTTCATGCTGTCACCGCTCGCCGGTGGCGTAATAATATATTACTTTATACAATGGAAGAGTTGTCTTCCCTATGTGCAAGGCAAACCGATGAGAAACGAAAGTAGAAACGAAGCATGATCTTGTAGAAAGAAATAGGAAATTCTGGTGATTAACATGAGAATTTTGGGAAATTACCAGTGATAATAAACTTAAAGTTATGCTGGAACTACATACAACTGCTCTTTTATAAAATATATTGTAGATTGTAAGTAATTTTAACATGCATGTATGGTCTTTCTAGTTTCCAAATGGGTTAATTTTAAATCTCACTCGTGTGAATAAAATGTAATTTAAAGTATACCACTTATAATAAATATAAACAGTTTTTGCTGTTTATAGAACAGCATTGAGCTCATAGAAGTGAAAATTATTAGCTTCACATGCATATGCATCCTATGTATAAAAGAATCATCATCAATTCATCATTACATAAACAATAAAATTATTCAACATTCATCTGCTGGCTATAAATTTTGAATAGAAGTATCTCTCAGGACCTTCAGTCCTTTGACTTTTAGGTGAGTTATGTTGCATAATCAAACATCAAAGTTAAGGTCAAAATGGTGTAACCTTGGCACAAAAGGTGTAGTACATGTAACCAGGTACAAAAAAATATGCTACAATATGAAAACCTTGGCACAAAAGGTGTAGTACATGTAACCAGGTACAAAAAAATATGCTACAATATGAAAGCCATATTGATGTGTTTGAACTAAACATACAGGATGCAATACATGATTTGCTGCCATTTATCAATTTTAAAATAGACTACACATATGGCCTTGAGAAATGATACTACCCATATAACTATAATAATGCACCAAAATAAACAGCAGGCAAGAAATTGTTGAACTATATCTGAAAAAAATTGAAAACAGAGATACTGCTAGAATTATAACCTAGCAAAATTTCTAAAGCTATATTCATGCTAATTATATACCAGGCAAGAATAAATATACCAGAGGCATTAATGATATTATTAAATGATTAAAAAGCAACCGTTTGTATTTCTATCTTAAAAATAGTAATGTTCCAACTCTATACCTTCCCGAAGAAAGTTTCAAACCAATTTATTATGCACCAGCCACTTGTTTTGGATATTAAATCCTCATCAGTGATGCAAAAAAGAAACACGGAACATATGTTATGGATGTTAAATCCTCATCCGTGATTAAAGAAGTCCTGTTAACTAGTAAAATATGCTCAAATATGCATGTGTGCACTGAGTACAATATGCTATAAACCATGTTGCTTTTACTAGAACTAGAGTTGCAGATCAAGATTTCAGATCATATACGTCACAATAGAGATCGAAACACAAAATAAGATAATCAAGTTAGAACATGCATATGTATGTTGGATAGACCACTTGTTCAAGACTTTACTTTCTGTAATGTGTCATGATATGGTGGAAAGATTTTTAAAGGTTTAAAATAATAAAAGCTTTAAGTTACGGACGGAAAGACATCAAAATTGTTAATGAAACATAAAAATCAATTGCACCATTTGGATAAAATATTTTTTTGTACATGTATAATATATAAGATCAACATCAACTTTGCGCCATATACAATATACCATATAATACTTAAACATGCAATACATGTACATGTGAGAATTATAAAGTGCACTACTCC
This sequence comes from Pinctada imbricata, assembly GCA_033119305.1. NCBI lineage: Eukaryota > Metazoa > Mollusca > Bivalvia > Pterioida > Pteriidae > Pinctada > Pinctada imbricata. The sequence continues at coordinate 10,447,779 of VSWD01000007.1, forward strand.
AGTTTAAAATGTATATATGAAATAATGTTTTTATTTTCAAAGAAATAATAAATTTACACCGAGAGCATAATTACACCATTTAAGATTAAATTAGGCATTAAAATAATTATCTAGAATGTTTGATCAGTTAGACTCTTTTGTATTTGACTATAGCCGAGTTGAGTGGTAATCCAGGACAGATGAATCGACACCATATTGTATCATTACCATCTTCACTTTCTGGGTCTTTGATTGGCTCCTGTCTCAGGTAGACTGCTACATCTGTGATATACCTGAAGATTTTACCATCAAACTCCAGATGACAGCTGAAGGGGTCACTTTCACTTGCTGCTTTAGGGTCACCCTGTAGTGGACAAGTCAAAGTGAACTACATGTATCTTTTAAGCAGACTCAATACATGTATAATGTACTCTCTTTTTTCATCAAATACAAATGTATGCATGATTTTCGGTTCAAGATGTAATTCAAGTAACCTATCATTAACAAATACTAGTAGCCTACCTGTACCACGAAGTGATGTACATAGTCCTTCATGACAGAGATGACAAAACTGCCAGAATCAGACTCCGATGTACTCATACTGTAGATGGATAAGAAATGGATTTTAATCATCATCAGAAATGGGTAAGACATGGGTTTTAATGATCTTTAGAGAATAGTACTCTATATCCTCGTAGTCAAATTTTACTTTTACTAACTATCAGTCACTGTGGCATTTATGTTCTTAATTTTTATTCATGTTACGCTTTGTAAATATTAAATGAAAGGACTAACGGTAAATGTCCAATCGAAGTGACTTGTCTGTCATAGCGTCCAATTGGCTCTACATTACATTAATAAAATTTTAAAAATAGATTATTGATAGCTATATAGTGCACCAGAAATATCAAGTAGAAGTCCGATTTCGTGAAGGTAATTAAGTTATATTTTTAAATTAGAAAAGTGAAGTTCATGAAGCTAAAATTCACGATGTTGAATTCGTGAAGTCTTCAACTAATTATAAAGTTCAGAGAACAAACATGGAAACTAACCGTATTAGATAGGTGAAGTTCTGCTGACCCTGTAGCTTACATTCAGCGTCTTCTCTGGACATCAAACCGGCAAACCAGCTGTAATATTATACTTATCAAGGTTAGGTTCCACCCAGAGTATATATCATTGTTGATTTCATTTCACTGTTATTTGATGAACAAATAAGAAGGATCAAAATTAAATTGAAATATAATCGAAAATTAAACAAAATGTTTTTCATAAAAAACAGATGTCTCCCCCTCCCTCTCAGTTACTTTGACCCTAGGCCAAGATGATGTGAAACTTTTGAGTCATGGGTAACATCATACATGAAAGTGATTCATTACATTGTTTGAGGTAAAGCCCAAACATGATTAGCATATACAATTTCATTATAAGCATATTTAAAGAAATTGACTTTGGTCATATGACCTTGGATATAGGAGATATGAATCCTACACTCACTGACGAGGGTTACGTACCCGAAACGTGCATGTCTGGCCCATGCTGCAAATTTATCTGCTTTTAAATGATGGTATTGAATTTGAAGACGTTTAACATTGTATGGATCATGAGCAACAAAAAACTGAATTAGTGATTGGATACACGGTTCAAAATATAAAGCCTAAACATGATTAGCATTGACAATTTCAGTCTGGACATACTTAGGACATACAATTTCAGGACCAAAGTATTAAGCTATCTTTATCATGTGACCAATGGACAAACGGTCATAAGCAACAACATACTAAAATATGAAAGTGATCCGGCAAACGGTTCAAGAGATATAGCTCGGACAGGAATGTATGTATAATTTCATTAAAAATGTACTAAGTGACCTTGACCTTGGTCACATGACCTTTGGTCAAGATGATGTTAAACCTACAGGTCATAAGCAACAACATACTAAAATATGAAAGTTATCCGGGAAACGGTTCAAGAGATATAGTCGGACAGAAATGTATGCATGATTTCATTAAAAATGCACCAAGTGCACTTGACCTTGGTCACATGACCTTGGGTCAAGGTGAAGTGAAACCTTCGGATCATAAGCAACAACATACTAAAATATGAAAGTGATCGGGCAAACGGTTCAGGAGATATAGCCCGGACACGATGTGTGACAGACAGACGGACGGACGACGAAGGCAAAACCAATATGTCTCCTTCCCGTTGGGGGGGGGGGGCCATAATACATAAAATGTAATGAAATATGCTTATACTGAAATACATTTGCCTATGTCAGAAAATCACTTCGGCATTGAAAAAGCAACACTGATGATGATTTTCTATCTAAAACACATGTCTGGTGCATCAGAATTCGTTTGAAATTTCCCTCAACAATTAAGGTAAAGATTTGGAACACTTCCGTATTATTCCCAAGGCCAATGAAAAGTTACGTTAGTATTAATTGAAAGAGGTCCTATTTTCTTTCTGATTCGGATAACAATCTCTTTGTACTAAGACGTTTATTACATGTAATAAGTCTACAAAGTTATCGCATTATTTGTCAAAACGGGTCTAATTTACAGAATGGATCAGCCATGCACGTTTTCGGGAATAGAATACTCGTCAGTGAGTATTCAAACAGTGAAAACATATTCAAAAGAGTGGAAGGAAGGATGGGATATGATGCATAAGCAAACATCCTTTTTTTAATTTCATGAATTTAATAATTAGTTAATTTTGAATGCTTATGAAATACACGATCAAATACATTGATCGGAACTTAGCTGTATTGTAAACATCGTCTGTACAAAATAAAGGTACTACCGTTACCAAAATTGGTAATATTCTATATCCGCATCTTAAGTATATATGTAATCAATGTACAGACATTCTGTCTAGAAATGTATACATTAAACCTTTCCTACTTGACGGAACAAGGAAATTTCATAAAACATGTGCTAGTTCCTTTAGCTAATAATCAGTATCAGTGCATATGTGATTTGTTTTACTTAAGTTGTTTGCTGTTTTTGATATACAAACAGGCTTCTAGTCGATAGGTACCATAGATTTCGAAATTAAGAGTATATACCTTATTTTTCCTTTAGATGTCTTCATAATTGACTTGGTCACAATTTCATGAACCTGCAATAGAATGATAACTGTTTTATCAAACGAAGCGAGTACAATTCCAGTTAAATATTGACAGAAATTACAAAGCCGTCGATTCATCGGTCTTTTGGTTTGAACTCGAAACACAAATCAACATTGTAATTTAGTAAAACATTCTCCGTATTGACCGAATAAACATAAAAGAATCATCCATTAGTCATCCCGGAATAATCAATATTCCAAATCTCGAACGTCCTCCAAGACATGGTCCTTCATCAAAAATTACCATGACTGGAAAGCTTATATAAAAAACACACCTCGCCTCTTAACAACAAAGTATGTAAAATGAATGTTAAACGCCTTCAAATTCAATAGCATCATTTAAAACCAGATAAATTTGCAGCATGGACCAGACATGCACGTTTGGGGTACTTATAACCCTCGTCAGTGATCCTCAGTATATACAATGTTATAAGGCCAAAAATGTAGCCAAATGGGTGGGATATGATGCTACAGGACCCACGTTTTAGAAATTTAAAGAATTTTTTTCACAGAAAATTCCAAATGCGTTGAAGAGACAGACGATCAACCGAAGTTGATCGAACTTGGCTACATGTGCACTCGGGGACTTCTGGTCCACCAGCAGTGACACTCACCAAGTAGTTCAAATGTTAAACGTCTTAAAATTCAATAGCATCATTTAAAACCAGATAAATTTGGAACATGGACCTGACATGCACGTTTCGGGTACTTAACCCTCGTCAGTGATCCTCATTCTAAACAATGTAATATAGCCAAAAAGTGTAAAAATTATGGAGTCCTAAAATGTACCGAAAGACGTAGCAAACTGGTTGGGATATGATGCTACAGGACCCACGTTTTAGAATTTTCAAGAATTTTTTTAACAGAAAATTCCAAATGCGTTGAAGAGACTGTTGAATTTAAAATTTCTGATTAAGATATTCTTTACATAACCTAGTCGGGTATGATGTTAAGTTTCCCTCTAAAGAGAGTTTGTGATACTGAAATTAGAATTATATTATCAAAGATCACCGCGTTCGGCAATCGTTGGCATCCTGATTCAACTACAGATTTATTGGTCAATATGGTTTCTTAAACTTCTCGTAGACGATGTTATGGTTAAATGGAAATAAAACGGAAATGTGAAATTATGTATGCAGAAATCAACTGGAACACTTAATCTTACATACATTGCCATGCCAGATGTCCCGACGGGATAAAAATGTCCCGGAAAATCACGCCTAAAAACATGTCCCGCCCGGACATGAAAATTCCCGTAAAATTAAATTTTGCCCCGAAATATCACGTATTTCAGTGCAAAGTTTTTTTCTTTCATCGTTCAAAGATAATCACGTAATTGTCGGCTAAACAGGTGATCAACGGATCTAACTTACGGTATACCTGAGATTATAGGTGTGAAAACATGTTTTGATGGTGATTACTGTTAATTGGCTTACACGTTTTTATTCCCTATGAATATCTTAGGCCGATTGGTTGTTTTTCAGACACCGCCCCACGCTATAATTTTACGCCGACGAGACTTTTTCTCAGATAAAAATATCTGTCCTGTCTCATGTTTGATCGCTGGTTAAATGTTGAAGTATCAAATTACGTTCAAAAGTAACGTGGCGTTACAAGTAATTTTACGATAGATTTGCGATAGAATGCTTATGTCCAGGTTTTATTCACACATACTGTAAAGCAATTGTACCCGTTGACTACTCCACCACTTGCCCATCTTCCAGTCAGTGGATTTAATACGCTCTGAAGTATAAATGGCTCACGAAGATGCCACGTACTAGACCGAGGCCAAAGTTTTATTTTTTGGCCTGTTCTCGGTCTAGCCACGTACGTGCCGTCGACAGATTAAAAGACCGGTCTCCAACGTAAGCTAACTTGAATAACCCGAGTACATTACAGCTTTACTTAATGCCAACCTTTCGAGTTTTAACGCTGAAGGATATCGATTCCACTCTTCGGGAGATAAACGTTTTGTATAGTTATTAAGACAAACTTATTGAATCCACCGGAAAAAAGTCGAGTCTCGATCGTGTACAAACTCTAATATGAGACACAGGGACTAGATTGGGTACATGGCAGTATAATAACATTCTGTTTATAATGACAAATATGGATAATGACCATATCCCTGTATACAGCACAAAATCGATAATTCAGAAAATCAGAAACCGAAGGCATACAAAATCAGGATAAAACAGAAACCGAAGCAAACAAACAAAAACCTCCACCACATGTAAAGAAGCGGACTCCCGATATGAGAGTGAGACCAGGTGCCAAGGAAGAGTAAGCATCTTCTGCTTGCATGCTGTCCGGGATTTTAAGTACATCTCATTGAAACGTGTGAATTTTCAAAGATTTTGAAATCTTGTCAAACATTTTCATGAAATTGTCGACCGACCGTAGAATGAGATTTACTAGCTCAGAGGATTTGTCAGTCCAAACTAATGTTTGTCACATGTTACCGGTATCTCTCGATATATAGATATGCTTTATACTTCCTCGACATTTTTCAGAATACACATCTACACATAGACAATACACTCAATTACATCAAAATATAGCACGACATACATGTAGAATACTAGAGAACGAGACACTAAGAATTCAAAAGACAAAATTTAAAAAAAAGTTTTCAGAAAGAAACAGATATCACCATCCCCCATTCTTCTAAGTTACTTTGACCTTGGTCATATGACCTTGGGTCAAGATGATGTGAAACCTTTGAGTCATGCGCAACATCATACTAAAACATGGAAGCGATCTGGTGAACGGTTCAAGAGATAATTTAGCCGGGACAGGTTCATTAATGATGTACTTAGTGACCTTGACCTTGGTCACATTACATGATTCATTATACATTGTTCATTATACATTGTTGGAGATCCCCTCCCTTCGTGTATTGTTTTACGAGGTATAGCCTGAACATGATTAGCATAATGTTTTTACAATTTCATTATAAGCATACCGGGTGACCTTGACCTTGGTCACATGACCTTGGATATAGGTGATTGAAACCTATGGACCATGAGCAACAACAAACTGAATTAGTGATTGTATACATAATTAGCATATACAATTCAGCCTGGACATAATTAGTACAATTTCATTACTAAAGTAAGAAGTGACTTTGGTCATGTGACCTTGGGACAATGTGATAAGAAACATTTAGTCCTGCAAAACAACATACTAAAATATGAAAACAATTCGTAAAATACACCGCATAAGACGGTAAGGCCGGATTGCAAAGTACTACTGGGTAAAGGTTACTACATGTAAGTCAAATATTACGGCATAAATTGAAAGGTTTTGTCAGAGGCAACCTATCTGTATAATATTATGTTTCTACTGTGTATATACGTAGTTCCTGAGATTTTGCTTCAACCAGAAACTTAATTAAAATTTTTAACTAGATCAAAGTGCAAGGGCAAGGTCACTAGGTCAAATGATACGACATAAATTGTAAGGTCTTGTCAGGGGCAACCTACATGTATAATATAAAGTTTCTACTGCATACAATTCCTTCGATTTTGCTTCACCCTGAAATTTAACCAAAATCTGTAACTAGGTCAAAGTCCAAGGTCAAGGTTACTAGGTCAAATGTTACGACATAAATTGAAAGGTCTTGTCATGGGCAAGTTACATGTGTTATATAAAGTTTCTACTGCAATATTTCCTTAGATTTTTCTTCAACCAGAAACTTGAATCATAACCTGTAACTAGGTCAAAGTCAAAGGTCATTGTCAATAGGTCAAATGTTACGGCATAAATTGAAAGGTCTTGTCATGGGCAAGCTACATGTATAATATAAATTTTCTACTGCATACAGTTCCTTAGATTTTGCTTCAACTAGAAACTTTCACCAAAATGTTGACGACAGACGGACGGACGGACAGACAGACGGACATCGTCAATCTATAGACCGGAATTGCTTTGCAATCCGGCCAAAAATGGATCAAGATATATAGCCCAGACAGAATTAGCATGTATACGTTCATTAAAAACAACTAAATGATATTGACCTTGGACACATGACCTTGGGTCAAGGAGTTAAGAAACCCTTCGACCATGATCAACATCATACAAAGACATCAGAATGGTCCAGTATACGATTCAAGAGATATAGCTCAGACACGATAGCATATAAAATTTCATTCAAAAAGTAATCCTTGACCTTGGTCATATGACCTTCGATAAATGTGGTGTGAAACCTTTGGTTCATAGCATCATCATACTAAGACATGAAAGTGATCCGGTAAACAGTTCAAATGATGAAGCCTGGACATGATAGCGTGTACAATTTCATTAAAAATGTACTACCGGGTAAGTGTGTTTGACATTGGCCACATGACATTGGGCAAAGGTGATGTGAAACTTTGGATTCATAAGCAACAACACAGTAAAATATGGAAGTGATACAGTAAACAATTCAAGAGATATAGTGAAGAGGGACAACCCGGACAAGATGTGTGACAGACGGACAGACGGATGTGAAGGTAAAAACAATATGTCTCCTCTCCGTTGGGGGAGACATGATAATCTTACGTGTTGTACTAAAGGAGACTCGCCCTTATCGTTGACTAGTGGCCCAAAGAATCTGATTGCATACACAACATTTGTAAGTTCGATCTCCTCCACCTGCCCTGTAACATAGGAAAAAAAATCAATGCTTCCATATATTTGGTAACACTAATTTTATCAATTCTGCATTTGTAATTCAGTTTTGTATAATTTGTGTTATTAATATAAACGCTTATTTCCTATTGCAGTGTGGAGCAGTTAAGCGCGTTCCCCGTGACTGGAAGTTCGTCAAGAATATTAATTACTTCTTTCCAGCTCAGTCGCCTGAAAGAAGCTTTGTTCAATTTGACATCTTATATAACTCATTTTGCTATTTCAGAAACTTGTCATTTCATCCAAAATATCATTAATATTAAATGAGGTTAACATCCCTCCAATGCTATTTTGAACACATATCTTATTTGGATATGCTACTGAATCGACCCTACAGAACATTTGGAGCCGCGCACTCTCTATAAAGTAAATGCACAAATCTATATTAAAAAATAAAACCAGAGGGTGCTAATTTATACTTATGCAAACGCAAAAATATAAGGATACCTTTCTTTTCGACCTGGAAAAGCCTCTTCAGAAGTACATGAAGGTTTTTATCTCTCAGATCTTGGGATATACTAGTACACATTCTCTCAAGTGCTTCTTTGAATTTTGTCCAAAACTAAAGACAAAAGCAATGAAAAACTTATTCTTAAACAGCATGTGATGACTCCTTATTTGATTCATTCCAAAAAAATAATCAAGGTTACATGTACATCTCTTTAAAAAAAATTCAAGCATGGATAAGACATAAGGTTTGGATGGCACTTAGATGTCAACCCTTAATCTTCGAATCATATGAGAATGATTCATCATTCATCCTGGTACCTGGTGCATTTTGGTTATCTGAGTCGTATATTTGAGTCAGTCTATCCGAAGTTAACTACATGGTTTTTCTAATGTCTATCTGTGTTTATCAAAATTAAGGTAGTAAATATATAGCAATCTTATTTGTTTAATAAAAGTTAAAGATGATGAAGAATTCATATGCAAGATCTTTTATTCTAATTTTCTTCAATCTTTTGCAGATAAATATCATCAAGAACTTACCTTTCTATGACATTTCAAAAAATAATCATGACTAGTACATCCTTTTTCCACGGCATCCCACAGTGATAATGACGCCAAGGAATGGCAAGATTTCCTTAATAACTCACACTCATCGCCTGTAGAGAACGTTCATTATTTAAATTAATCTTTCGTGTTTATGAGAGAATCCAATAATGATTATGTGATATTTCAAACAAAGGAGCCTTCTTTGGTGGATCTCCAAGAAGAAGAAGGGAAGGCTGTCACATTTCATGTGTGCCAAATTGGACGAAAACAAAAGAAAACAAAACAAATTAATACAGTAATACACTTACATTTATTTAAGTCACTTGATCCTCTGGAGATCGACAATAGCAGCGAACCACTGCTGCTGTTCAGGGGGCCACCACTATCCTCACTAATTCCCCTCTCCATCTGCCGTCTGTATATAACTTCTTCATCATGAGCGTTGGTGTCCTGGTCGTGGATGTGAATTTCACAGTTCGGGTCATTTGATTTGTAGATTGATTCAGGTACTTCATTCATCTGATTTTGGTTTTCACGATTAATACTGAAGTTGGCAAGACTAGCATCACACATTGCTGATGTGTCCACATTTTCCACGGGTTCTGAGCCTGCTGAATTAGGACGCTCATCGTCTGTCTGTTCCATCCTTGTCATGCTCTCTGCTGTATCATCTCTCTGTCTGTCTGTATGAGCATCAATATTGGGAGTGTTTGAATCGTGTTCTGTTCCAAATAGTCTCTGTTTTTGTGTGTCTAGACTTGACAGACTCGCATGCTGTTGTGAATCATCGGGTAATTCCGACTCTTGCACAGGTGGGCTCTTAGGGAAGAGTTCACTCATATTTTCCTGATCAGAAGACATCCTTTGTTCTGTTTACTTCCGTACGAGTTCCGCCTTCAACATTTTTGTGTATTCATTTTATCATTGATTTCATTCATTGTTGTGCACTAGTTTCGCGGTAAACACAGCATTGTGTAGAAATAAATGCCTTTTCCACACAATTGCCTAATGTGTGGGTGAAGAATTCATCCATCTGTATTAAGAAAAATTCCAAATTGCTAAATACCCTTCTCTGAAAAAAAAGTTAAACATTCGTTTGGCGTACATTATTGAAAATATATATATGTGAATATGTATAGTATCTTATTTCGCTTGAAATATTGAGAAAAACTATCGCATGTAAATACACATATAACTTAGAGTCTATTTTCATCATGTCTTTTCTTAAGTTGTCATGTACTCACTTTCATTAATAAAAAGGAAAGTTAGAAAAAGACAATCACAAGGAGCTATTCCGTCCTTTCAAAAATGACATCTTATATTGCGAAATACTTTACGAATGCGATTATCAAACGTAACAGTATCTTGTAAACTTACAAAGTCTATACATTTCTGATTTTAGAAAACGAAAAGAACGCGGAAATTGTCTGAACTCGAAACGGAGCTATTGCATAATCTCTTTACTTGAACATATCTCTTGGTAAGTAGTTTAGCCCACTGCCGATTTTTTAACATCACTAACGAAATGATTCATACGGCATCAGTTGTCACAGTACCTATCTTTTCTATTTATCTGACGGTTCATAACTTTATATGTATATTAAATTTTATACGCTTTATTTATACGAACGTAGTAAGAGGGGTAAACGGATGGAGATGATCTCCAGTGAAACGCAATGCAACACACTAAAACAATAAACTTCACTTAACAATCATCCGGAAGCAAATAAACAACATCTACAGAAACACAATCATCCATCGCGAATGTAAACAATTACATCAAAACACAAGAAAATCAATACCTGTAGCAACACAATAAAAATCCAAAAGCAAAAACACTTTATCTTTCAAAAGCAAACTTAACTTGGAGCCGCGCATTCTCTGTAATTTAAATTCTAAAAATAAAACAAGAGGGCGCTAGTGATATGAATTTGGGCGGCTTATGAAAGCTGGAAGCATCACTGATGAGAATCTAATGTTCGAAACACGTGTCTGGTGCATGAAAATTGGTTTGAAATTCTCTTCAAGAAGGTATAGATTTGGAACACTTCCGTATAATAATACTAGTAACTCCCGCAGCAAGATAATCAAAACATCAAATTTGAGAATCAAACACTACAAGAGAGACATCATGACAGACCCTGTTCAAGACGGGGACCTGACTATCTGCCCTCTCTGAAAGTTGGGTCGACTGAAAGCATGCATTAGTGCATTGGTATTGAAGGGACTGTACGCCATATGATTTTGATATTCCTCATAACACGTGATACGCAAATATAGAAACATCTTGCAATAATTTTACTTTCCTCAGATCCAATTGCCTGTGCTATGAAAATGTAGAAACTTGTACTTGGATACATTGTCTTTAGAATTACTTAAGCAGGAGGTTTCGCGATGCACTGCATGTCTTCTTTCAAATATCAAGTTACTTTCGATACTGCCGGATGATTCGATGTGCTCGAAAAATTCAGTCTTTTCTATTTTCGCCTATAAGTTACTGATAAACATGATAAATACAAAATTAAATTCCCATTCAATATACTTTTACTATACTCGTACATTATTATCGTATTATGCATGTTATTTCACTACAACAAAATGTTGTAAATGTTATACAAAACCTGCTTCCTGGGTCAAATGACTCAAATCAGTCAAAATATTCATATTAAAATGTTATAATATATTCATTTGAACTTCGTACCGCAGACTCGTTCATACTGAGTATCATGAGTACAAAGTCTTCACCGGTATAGGTTTTGTACTTGACCTTTCCCATCTAGTTCATTGTAAAGAATTTAAAAAGTGGTTAATGAATGACAATAATTGAATAAGTCTGCCTTCTCTTTGTCCTAAACACGCGCTGTTTCCGACATCTCTCTCTCTCTCTCTCTCTCTCTCTCTCTCTCTCTCTCTCTCTTCAAGGTTTTAACATAACGAATCTTCTAAGTAATGATGATTAATTAGTTTCTGTTCTTTGTCTTTATGAATTAATTTTTGAATTTTGATTTTGATATGTTTTTCTTTCGTATTCGAATTTCTTATGTAATCATTTATGATGTACATATATTTACCTTGTCACTTTTCATGATATTTATTCACCTCTCATTTGCTTAGTTGTAAGTAAAATTTTTGTGATTGTTAATTTATAACTTGCATCCAACCCTTTGATGTTATTATCGGTAAAATATGTTTAATCTAAAAGTCTAATTTAACGTGCAGTGTGTTGACGTACATATTATACAAACTTTAAATCAATCAATAAGGTTTCAGCAGAAGTACACTTCGTATTTAGTGATTTTGTTCCATATCTTTTTAAGCATTTTTACCTCTAGAATTTATCTTTGATATCTCATTAAAGATGGATAGATAGAAAATTAACTGATCTTTCGTTGGTGGAAGGTTTTATCTTTTAAAATGATATAGTCATAGCGGCATGGACAAATGACCCGAGCTCTCTGTCAAAGCTTTCAAATGAGATAATGAAGATCCTGACGATAATCTCAACAGCACTCACAATAGAGCATCAAATTGGGCATCGACCGACCCCCCAGCAAGCTAGAGTTGGGACCAGGTGTCCGGGATGAGTAAGCATCCCCTGTTTAGCTAGCGGCGCACCCGCTGTCAATGTTCACGCACGAAATGAAAACAATATCTTCAAAACATGCACTGTCGGAGGTTATGTCTATATAGAATGTGATACGGCGACTATGTCAGGGTAGAAGCATTTCAAACACAAGTTTACTGTCAAATCCCTCGCGGGGAACTACCTAGGTGAAAATGCAATTAGGCCATTTCTTGTTTTTATTCTGTTTTGCGTCCTTTTGAAATTGAGAAACCTACCAGCCAGCGAGGGAGAAAAACAAGCAACCTCATTTATAACAAAGTTTATATTATGTGACTATGTGAAATCTGACAGAAGCTCGTTTCATTTGATCATCTTGACATATCGTAGTCAACAAAAGAACGATAGACAATGAGTCATTGCAGTACTTTAACATTCTTACATGAAGTACAAAAATTATACAATTCTTCTTTAATTTCTACAGAAAACACATTTAATTTACAAAATATCTTAGTATTTTTATTTTGTTTTGTTTTATGACTTTGGGCTCAAAACCTACCAGCACGAGGACGCAAAACAGAAAATAACGAAGAAATGGCCTTACTTGTATATTACAATTAATATGAATCAAGGCAAAGCCTTTTTGTGCGAGCGGAGAGAAAATAAATATGATTTTAGACTATGACGGTTTATCCTATCTTACAAAACTTTCTGTTTGGTGATTGCCAAAAAAAAAGGCAGTATAAGGCGAGTGGAAACACAGAGGCATTTGTAAAATTGGTCTAGACCAGCAGATGAACATTTTAAGGGTGGGGGGGGGGGGGGGGCTGAAAATATGGTTCTTTGTACGTTGACCTAGATTAGGTTGAGTGGGGGGGGTCCAGTCAAATTTACAGAAAAATACGAGCAAACACAAAAGGTGTATGATTTTGAAACTTTATATCAACGATCTAGTTTAAGGAGCTCAGCTAGAACTGGTCAGACCAAGGGTTTATAAACAGACCTGGTTATATTTCCTACATGTGATTTTTTTTTATTTCAAGCCATTTTGATTTTGTTATAAAACGGTTAAATGAAAATAAATAACTCATTGCATATCGCCCAAAAGAAAATAAAACCATCTCGCCGATGTCAGATACAATCTGTTTCATAACATTTCAATAAAGAAAACCACTAAATATCGGACATCTAAATAAATGTTCGGATGCCTCAAAATACTATAGTAAAATCCGAGAAGTGTTCTGGATTGAGAAACTTAATAACGTGAAGCCATCTGGATTGAACACAAAATCGCCCATGGGAATACTTTTGCAGGATTATTGACCTTTTTAGAAGCGTTTACGTTAAGCAAAATACGTCCATTAAAGGAAAATCTTACAACGTCAAAGTGACATTAAGAATTTGGCGCGATGACGTCAATGACGTCATAGAAGCACAGTAAACAAAATACTCAAACGGAGATGTCGGCTTTCCTAAAAAGATTCCGCGGTTACGCCGAGTTGTCGATGCTATTTCGTTATCTGCTTTACAAAAAATGATGTCAATAAATTTAACTTGTAAACAAAAATTGAGTATAACATATACGTCTACTCGGAGTCGAAAAAAAAAATTAAATGGCAATATTCAGTATCTCCGCAGTAACTCTGTCTGCGAGGGGACGAAAGTTTTTGAAAACATAGTAGTACATTCTCATTCTTTGATTCAGCATATTTTCTCAATAAGGTAAGTGTATACGCGTTACCATAAGGGCGAGCTTCGCTCGCAAAGGCCCTTCGGGCCTTTGCAGCGAGCTCCGCTCGCTATGATCATGTTTATAGAGCGATCATGAACATTTTATTCAAAACACCATGAAAAACTAAATCTAAATCTATAAATCCTTTGTTCAAAGAAATTAGAACTTACCGAAATCATGGCGCCGCGTGGGTTTCATAATACATATTCCACAAAAAAAGATGCATTTTCGATTTATTCAGTTTGGTTTTCCCCATCGCATCTTGTTGTGTATTGTGCTAAAAATAGAACGTTACACATGAATTCAAAAATAGCCCGGTCATCGGGGATTCTCTCCCTTATATTTTAGATGTGTGCAAACATTTTAAAATTGCGTACAAAAAATTCTTTGTGATGTGATATTTTGTCACCTGAGAGCGAGAAGGTCTCAGGACAGGAAATGGGCAGATCAACCTGTATTTGATGAAAAGATAAAATTTATCTAAATGTCACATACATGTATATATAAATGTTAATGAAAAAAAATGCATGGCTATATTACAAAAACTGTAATTTAATAATGGTAGAATTCGATTTGCACGAGGTGTTAAAAAAATAATCATTTGCAAAAGGTTAGTTAATGAAAAATAAAACTACCATTTCGTTGTAGAAAGGGATGTCTCAAAAGTTCCGGATGCTTCGATTTTCATGAGTTGTATAAAAATGGGGGAGGGGGTTATACACGATTATTTATATTAGGCACGGTCCATTTGATATTCTGGGAAGGGGCTTGGGGTTTTTTGGTTTTTTTTGAAAAAAAAAAATTGCTCTCAATTTTGGTGAAAAAAAAATAATTTGCTTGAATGGTGTGACAAAAAAAAAATCTTGCTATTTCAGTTAATCTGAATTTGAACGAATTTACTATATACAGAATAAGTGTCTTTTAAAATTTGTGTTTTGTTACGGGTATGCAACACACAGCAAGTGCATTTATCGTACATGTAATGCGCGTTAGCGCATTTCATGCGATAAATGCACTTGATGCGCCATATATATATATAGTTGTCTGTTTCATTCTTGTTTCCTGATATAGTTTTTTCTTGGTAAAAGGGTGACGTCAAAATTCATCTCGCCGAGGGTTCAGTTTCCAGGTTAGAACAGCCGTCACGGCATGTTTCTTTAGATCTTATGCATTGTGACGTCACGAGTGTTAATACACGAATTGCAGCACGTTCCTTTTAATAGTAACATCCAAGAGACTTACATTGGCTGTGCATATATAAAATTTTGCTATTTTTTTTAATTCAAAATAGCCAGGTCATCGGGGATTCTCTCCCTTATATTTAGATGTGTGTACGTTATGCACAGTATTAATTTTTAAATTTATCTTATCCTTCAAACATTTTAAAATTGCGTACAAAAAATTCTTTGTGATGTGATATTTTGTCACCTGAGAGCGAGAAGGTCTCAGGACAGGAAATGGGCAGATCAATTTTGGTAAAAAAAAAAAATAGTTTGCTTGAATGGTGTGACCAAAAAAATCTTGCTATTTCAGTTAATCTGAATTTGAACGATTTACTATAAAATTTTGCTAAATTTTTGAAAAATTTCCGGTTCGCTTTGCTCGCCGCAATTTCCAATTTGAATTAAAAATATTTGGCTCGCTTCACTCGCCATAGTTTCTATCAAAACATTATTTACTAATGGCAAAGTTGAACGTATTTGAGGATTTCAATAGTTATACATGTATGTGAATGGAAAAGGGCTTCCTTAAAAGCTTAAATATATTATTATATTATCAATATTTATTTATTGCTATTAATACATGTTGCATGTATCCCATAGAGTCTAATTTTATGTTCTTGTAAGCTTGGACGGAGAACTTCAGTTATTCACCAATTTACAATTCTTCATTTAAAAATATGCATGTCTAGATCTAGGAGACCTTCCCCTCAAACCCTCTTACACGTGTTATATACATGTACCTTATATAAAATATTGAGAATTGTATTGTAAAAATCTTCTATCTCTCTGTTTAAAAGTGAATTGAATACTTGCATAAAGTTAAACTAATATATTAATATTTAGTGTTTTAAATAGAAATATAGAATAATCTCTATCGATAAAATACAAACAAATAAGACAAATGAAATATACAGAAATTGGCAAATTCTAATGTTCGGTTCAAAATTGAGAAAAAACGAGAAATGAATATATATGTTGAATTAAAAAAAAATATGCTTGAAAATTTCTGACAGTGCTATTTTCTTGAATAACAAATGTAGCTCCCCTAACATTTTCATTGATCAAGCCACGACTTCTCAAAGACTTCAACAAAGACCAATCCGTGGCGAGTCGGGATTCAATGAAACTAGGCCTAAGACTCTTGCAAGGCCAGGTTATAAATTGCTACGTATTGGTACGGGTTTTCCATTTTATTTTGGGTAATCTAAAGGGGGCCATCAATTTTATTGGGGTTGGCAAGACTAGCAGTAACATTGCTTAGATGTCCCTATTTTCCACGGGTTCTGTGCCTGCTGATTGAGGACGCTCATCCTAAGTCATGTCTACTGGATCATCGCTCGCTCTGTCTGTCCGCATGAGCATCAATATTGGGAGTGTTCGAATCTTGCTCTGTTCCAAATAGACTCCGTTTTCGTGTGTCTAGACTTGATAGACTCGCATGCTGTTGTGAGTCATCGGGAAATTCCTTCTCTTGCACAGGTGGGCTCTTAGGGAAGATTTTACTCATATTTTCCTGAACAGAAGACATCCTTTGTTCTTTTTACTTCCGTACGATTTCCGTCTTCAACAATTTTAGTGTATTTATTTTTTATTCATTCATTGTTGTGCACTAGTTTCACTTCAATGATTATTTTGTCGAAGTGAATGCTTTTTCTTTACAATTGAACAATGTGTAGGATAGGAATTCCTCCATCCCTTAGAAAAATTCCAAATTGCTAAATATCCCTCTCTGTTAATAAAATGTTAAAAGTTCAGTTGGTGAACATTCTTGAAAATACATACGTGTATATTGAAGTATCTATATTGAAACAAACCATCATATCTTAATACAAATACATGTATATCTTTAATGCCTATTTTCATTACAATTTCTAATACATGCAGATATGATTTGGAAGGAGCTATTCTATCGGGCGCCGTTTTACTTTTATTCAGCTGAAGTCATATCACTATAATCACTAAAACGTTTTGGTAATATCACTAAAAACTGACCACATCCCTGTATACAGCACAAAATCGATAATTCAAAAAATCATAAACCTCAGGCATACAAAATCAGGAAAAAACAGGAACCAAAGTAAACAAACAAAACCCTCCACCACATGAAAATAAGCGAACTTCCGATATGGGAGTGAGACCAGGTGCCATCTAGGACTAGTCAGCATCTCCTGCTTGCATACAAAACCCGCCGCTTTAATTCGGTAGAATTGTAATATATACACATGTAGTTACTTCCATTTCGGAAGATAAAGAGTATAATCTTTGGTTGGATGGTTCAAATGGTCTATGACAGAATATCATTCACAATTCTGGAGAGTGGGACATTATAGTGTATGACGAGTTCCCCATATCGACCGTAGAACTTCCTCAGTGAGGATGCTAGTCAGTCATAAACGTATCCCTTATCTGAAAGACGCCTAGCTCTAGGAGATGAACTTCTTTTCCATTCAGCCATCTCAATCTCTTGTATTTGGTGCCTCTTATCTTCACATTTAAGTGAACATGTTAAAGAGGCGATAACTCTTTTTTAAAAAGAGAGAGCTGTTTTTGTCTGACTTGTAAATGTTTGTAAACGGCGCTTTGCAAACGCCGCGTTGACTTCTTGTTTTGTTTCATGCATTTTAAATCTAGGTGTGCCTGACCTCACGAGGTCAGGCAATCAAGGCTAGATCGATAACTCAAAAACACAACCTTTTCAAAATATTTCTTATTTCGAATTATCCACTATAGGCTAGTACAAAGTTATTTAAATATCATCTGACACAGAAAAATACTACTACTCATAATTTCATTATTTTGGCATGATTTCATTCACTACCCATTGGATACCTTAATTGTACATAGGGGCGTTCGCCCCATCCCACCCCTCTCCCACCTCAACCCCCGGCACTGATCCAAAATTTTCTAAAACCATATATAGTCTGGCGCATTCAGTAATTTAGATAAAATAGGGAAAATCCCCCCATGCCCCCCCCCCCCCCCCCCGACAAAGGGGCGCTGGATCCGTCACTGTAAAGAGTCAGAATTTTTCCGATTCAGCTCAGCTAGGTGAAAATGCGCTATTATAATTCATGGAGCGATCTTTAAGCATTTTATTTCAAAACACTAGTTGACATCCGGCACCTGACATAAATCTAAATCTATATAAATCTTTTGTTCACACCAAACTTACCGAAATGTTGCGTCGGTTGGATTTTATAATTATAACATATTCCACGAAAAGATGCATTTTCGATTTACTTGTGTATTGTGCTTTAAATATAGTTACTTTATAAAGAGGTTCAGAGTGATTCAATGTCACTGACAAAATTGCCCTTATCAGGCGGGAACCCCCCCCCCCCTCCCACACACACACCTTATCTCCAAACTTCTTAAAGATCAGTATTCTTGA
Source organism: Pinctada imbricata (assembly GCA_033119305.1). NCBI lineage: Eukaryota > Metazoa > Mollusca > Bivalvia > Pterioida > Pteriidae > Pinctada > Pinctada imbricata. Next base: position 10,466,465 of record VSWD01000007.1, read on the forward strand.
TAAATGTACCATGTGTACAGTTAGTTTCCGAGTAAGGAAGTTTTAAAAATTATCAAACATTGTGTTTAAACTCCCCGGTCGATTAATTGGTTTAGTTTGGTTATATACTCTCTTTGTGTACGATACTTACCTTGGTTTGTAGACGTCATGCATGCGCGTATCTTCCGACGGTGATCAGCTGGTGTCGGGGGACAGGACATGGGCGGATGTAGAATTTTTCGACAGGAGGGGTGGGGATTCACGTCCATCAAGGAGGGGGGGGGTCCATGGTTTTGAACAACATTTTATTTAAAAGCGAAAAGATCAAGATTACGTAAGTCGCACGAGAGGATCTTACCCCCCCCCCCCCCCCCCCAACCGTCCCTCTTCTTCTTGTCTCAAGTTGTCATCATCAATGGGGACGGACAGGTGGTACCATTCTCCCCCGTTCTCCCCCAACCTCCCTCTTCCTACCCCCTTCGATCCTCCCTTAGAAATGCTTATTTTCAATCAAAAGTCCAGATGCTATTTAAAGGGAAATAATTATGACTACTAAACTGACGTAATTGTCACATTCTAGATGAATATGAATCTTTTAAACAACACGAGCAGACATGACAGTGTATTATAGCTGCTGACCTTGATACATGTATTATATTGATTGTAATTTTCTATTTATTGTATATCTATATGCGATAGTGCATTTGATTAATAAACTATACTATACTATTTATAATTTGCTTAACTGTTGCTTCTAAAGGCACTGTCCATTTGATATTCGGGGGTGGAGGGGGGGGTGAGGGGGCTTAGGTTTCTTTGTCAGGGCAAGATTTTTTTTCGCCTCGGACCAGGACAGACGTGATGTGATATAATAATTATGTCTTAATAAGCAGGAATACTTTATTCATGTTACTTGCAATCAATCTTATTTTATGCAAATGTTTTATCCACTTCAGAACAGAGTTATAAAAGTTATTTTTCACAATATGAATCTGTCAACAAACTATATATAAGGTACATGTTAGGGGGGTCTTGGATGTCTTTCGAGACAAATGTTTAATAAATTTGTGCAATTGACTCCGAACGCGGGAAAATTTGAGATATTCCATAACGTCACAATGCAATTTCGATGTTTGACCGAGGTTCGAAGCTTGTTTGTCCGAGGTAAAAGCATTGTGACGTCACGAAATTTTGCATTTTTCCCCCGCAATCGGAAGGGTCAATTCTGAAGTTATACTTTGAAACAAGTATTAGCTTTCCAAAAAAGCTTGGTCGATATCAACATTTCTTTAATCCCGCAATACTTTTTTTTCGTCGACATAGGTTAAAAATTTTTACTCTTAAAATAAAGACTAAAGAGTAGTACTTATAGAAATGTATGTCTTTATAGAGGACGCAGTCCGCGCCGCAGGCGCGGACGTAGTCCTCATCAAGGTAACACGTGTATATATATTGGAAAAATCGTGTTTTTCAATTGAATTCTATGCTATACCTATAGGTTCCAAAACCGTGGTCAATGACGTCATTCTCCCCATTGCCCATTTGATCGGCGTGAAGCGCAAGCTTTTTTTTGACAATGTCACTTGACGACAGAATGAAACCCATCGATGACCAAGATTTCTCGATCTCCTTTGAATATTCTCCGTTTGGCTTACTCCTCCAGTGTCCCAATGTATGATTTGTACTTTGCTTCACGTAATACTGACATTGCACAATCATTTCCAACATATATCATGTTTAGTCCGAATATCCTCTTTGAAAATTACAATGTGACGTCAGCATGCGACGCGACGTCAGCATACAACTTTGTTTCGCGGACTTTCTTTCATCGACAGCTCCCTCAGAAAAATCCATGGATAAACTCATAATGCTGGGAGAAAAAAATAAACAAAAAAATATCGGCGCGATCAGCGACTTACCGAACTTCATTCTGCTTTCGAGGATGATTTGCAGCTGATATTTTGATACCTGTAGATCGAATAATGTGGTTTCTCTCCACATATATAAGATCTACATGTAGAATATACAGGAAACCTATGCAGAGTAAATCCCAACACAAACTTCTAAATGTCTGCTGCCTTTGGTTCTGTTTACAACGCGTCACAACTTACGTCATCATTTACAGTATTTAGTACAAATAGGTCAACACAGCTTGGGCTCTGTTCAAAGCATGAAGTATATTTTTTTCTGTCAGAAATAAGGCTGGGTATTTTTTTTTTCCCTTGGAGGTAAATCAAAAGCGGATCCAAGGTAGAGGGGTGAAGGCTTCAGATTATTTTTTAGAAAGGGGGGGGTGATTGAATTCAAAGGGGGTCGGGAGGGGGGGCGGACAGGGGGTAGTTTTCTACTAACTGCTCTCCCCTGTCCCGCTCCCTTCTCCCACCTCCTAACCTCTCCCTCTCTCCCTTCTGTCTCCCTCCAGCTGCCTCCTTCCTCCCCCTCCCATTCATCTAAGTGCCTTTTATGGGGGTGGGGAGCAGACATGGGGTACCCGCTCTCTCCGTCCCCTTATCTCCCCTCCCACACCCTTCCTTCTTCCCCCTCCCTCCCTCTCCCCCTCTCTCCTTCCTCCCACCCCTCCCCCTCCCTTTCACCCTCTTTTAAAGTAAAGGAATGAGCAAGAATTTTGTCTTCAGATACATGCATGTGTATTACATTGGAAAATCATTTACATTATTTAAAAGGGAAAATCCTGTAATACTTCAAATTCAAATTCAAATTGTTTATTGGCATATAACACATTTATACAAATGGCTACAAATACTAATGTTATACTGTACTTAATTTGTAAGTTTTAACCCCCTTTTCCAGATCATCCCATCAAACGATATATTGCTGATAACGCTAAAGACGGCGCCGAAAAGGAAGTTTTCTCTCTCTTCTACATTTTGAATGCTAATCTTTCCGGTGAAAGTAAAAGGGGAGAGGGGTGGGTGGGTGCAAGGGGGGATACATATTCCTGATACGACAACTGACATTTCATCACCCAATGAAATTTAAAAAGTAAACATTTAAAAGTTTAATTGAATTCATTAAATAATCAAGATACAATGTTAATCTTACAGTACATGAATACTTCAGAAAACAGTAAAATTCTTTTTTTCTTTTTTTAATTTTAATGGTTTGTGCCAACAGTTTTCTTGCCCGAGTTCTCTTTTCCTTGGTTTTCGTCAAGGTCCAAGGAATTAAAATGTATAGATTAAGATGACATCACTTGATCTTTTCTTATCTGTCATTTATGTTTCAAAATTAAGCATTGCGATTTCACGTTTTAACTGATTGTTTTGTGACATTGAGAATTGTTTCCCCGCATTTACGAGTTATGTGCATGCTGTCGATTTAGAAATTGTCTATAATATCCCCTCTCCTGTAGATGATTCTGGATTTAAAGAAAAAAACTAATGTAAGGCTGATAAAGACGGTAAAAATGATGCTGGAAAAAATAACAAGAACAGATATTGTATGACATATTTTATTCTTATTAACTTAGTAAAAAAATATTCAATGATGTATGGTGAAAATTGGGTATTAATTCATTGAAATTATATTTCATCTGCGTCCTCACAATGGCTTTGCCATAATTCATATTAATTCTGACAAGTTAGAAAATAGATACATTTACACTGGACAACTCAAGATGCAACACTCTTCATATCCATTCAGAAATTGTTTGATCCGTAGGAAAATTCCATTATAACACATATTGATCGATCAAAAGTCTTTCTGGGTGTATTCGCGGGAAAAGTGGAGAGTTCCGATTACATGTATAAGAATTTGGAGGGAAATAAGGGGAAACTTCCATAAAGTTCAATCAAATTTTGTGACTCGTACAGTCTTGTCGATTTTTTTTATCGCTCATTAATTTCTTTGTTTCATTTATCAAATTGTCTTTGGAAAGAAAATAAACAATCAAACAAAGTGGTATATCCTTAACGAGAAAAAGCTTAGTCGGATGGACGGTTAGAAACTTTTTAGCCCACTGGCACCCCTGGCATACGTTGTGATCGCGTATTTCTTTGTTGCAATGGATCCAAGGATCCAGAAATGTCGACCATAGGAATTTTGAAGGCATGGGGTTCAGTGTATCACTCACTTATTGGTCTGGAAGTAAATATTCTCAAAGAAAAGCTATCATGCAGATATTACTTTCATCTGCAGTATCTAAGTTCATAATTGCGATACCTTAGCGTTGTCATGACGACATGTCCTATTTTTGTGAAGTGGATAAAGTGGGAGGTCATCGGAATGCCTGTCTCTGGTCACGTGTTTTTCACTAGTCACGAAAACGTTTCTTTCATAAGGATAATTCAATGTTGCATGGTGAATCTGACGGACTCAATTAGGAACTTTCTCCTATTGACAGCATCCGGTCTACAAATCTAGTAAGGTCGATTTCTTGAAATCGACCAATAATAATTGAATAGACCTGTTTATATGCAAAAATTTAACAGCGAGCGAAGCGAACGGAAATTTGTTTGAAAATGTTTTACAAGTAATTGCGGCGAGCGAAGCTGAAATTTGTGATAATTCTTCAAACTGAGATTATATTTTTGAGCTCAATAAATGTAGGAGCAAAATAATTTATACTAAAAGTTATTCCCTGATTGTTTAAATTAGTTACTGCATGTTATCCTCCCCACAATATTTCTCTCAGCCTCCCTCCCCCTTCTCCCCCCCCCCTTTAATTCCTCCCTCCTCCCGCCACCCCACTTTCCCCACCTCTCTCTTAACCCCTATCCACCCCCTCATCAATATTGAAACCAAATATGGTTATGTGTGGCCTTTATACAATTTAGAAGTGCAAAACTCCATCAAACTAGATGAATATGAAAACTATTTCTAAAAATCTAGGTTGAGTAGGTTGAGCAGGGTGCGGAGAACAGGTATGGTTGGCTGTTCTCTCAAAATCATCAGGAAAGGATGATAGACAAAAGATTCATCAGAATCCAAATGATTGGCGTTAATTGATATTGTCTACATTCTCTTCTAATGTCGTACTTGAAGAATTTATCGAAAAGTGGAAATCTTTCTCTGAGTTTGCCTCGAAGATATTGAGGTCGGAGGGGGAGGGGACAATAAACGGTCACGGGTGTCCTTATACTAGGACTGAGCTCAGTGCACGACTCTGCTCGTTCTGTCCTAGTACTATAGGACACCGTTTATTGCCCCCTTCCCACTCCGACCTCAATATCTTCAAGTTGAAAAAAGGGGTCAAATTTCATTGGCAATGACCATTTAGGGGGGAGCGGACAGGGGGTGCCTCTCTCCCCCTCCCATCCCTTTACCTTCCCCCTTCCGCCCCTATTTCCTCCCGCTCCTTTTCACCCTTCCCTTACCTCCCCCTCCCGCCACTTTCTCCCTCCTCCCGCCCCTTCCTCCCCCCTCTCCCTCCTACCGCCCCCTCCTACCGCCCCCTTACTCTCCCTTCCTTTCACCCTGTCCACCCCCTCATTTACAAAAATATGATATTTTTGCAGGCAGAATTCCACTAGCCAAAATTTTCTAGTGGAGAAGTGGTCGAAAGCAATGTAAGTCAAATAGGTTTTAAACGATATGTCTAGCGATAGAGGTCGTAGCTACTTCGAGTGGTGGTCAAGTCAATCTCGGACTTAGAAGAATGAAACAGATCTTTGAACAAAAATTTTTTTAGACTCAGATATTACATAGTCTTTTGCAAGTAAATTCTTCACTATATACTGGTGTCAGATCAGTTTCCGGACAGTAACAGTTTCCGGATAGTCGCCCTTTTGAAGTACTTTGAAGGAAATTATTTTCAAAATTTTGTGACAATTTTGCAGATTTTAAAATGCAGAATTCAAATCACGAATCATACAAACAAAATTTTTCATCTAAGTTGCTTTATCAAACCACCTTTTTACCCCTTTCTGCTCTGTTAAATATCGCAGACGGGGGGGGGGGAGTCGCCAAGAACCCAAGAACCATACACAGGCACCAGATTCCTAAGGAGAAAATTATAACCCATCTAACCGTTCTTTCTCTTCTCTTTGTCCTTTTACAAGGCATGACAGCTCCCATGTTTTAAATCGAGTCGAAACCTACACTTTACCGTTAGCGGCAAGGATGACAACTCGAACTATGATACTGCGCATGCTAAGAATAGCGTAAAGTGTAGGTTTCGACTCCCTTTCGGGTATTTGGATTAATTGCGGCTAAATGCAAGTAAACTCAATGATAAATAGGTTACAACCGTGAAGAAAAATATCTGTAGAAAATAATGATATGTAGCTTTATGCTGAAATCGTGTTGAAAGTTACGATATTAAGGGGGCAAAGAGAGGGTGGTGGTGTTTAAACATGGATGCTGTCGTGCCTTAAGGAGAGAGTAAAGAAAAAGAGAAACGGGAGTTTAAGATGTAGTTTAAATTTTTTCAAGGAATCTGGCGCCTGTGGAACCATACTGAATAATAACTGATTTGAGAAATTTCGTTTCTATTTTCAAAATTATTGATACACAGTCATTTGTAGAAATATTAAGATTGAAGAAAACATTTGCCACAAATCATCCAGTTTGGGTTGAAAGTGATCGAGATTGACAGATTCAAAATCAGGTGTCCGGAAACTGTGTGTTCCAGTGATTTTCGAAAAATGGCCAAAATTTAGGGTCACTTAGGGATGTTTTTAGGAAGAATACAAATAAATCTTTATGGTAAAGCGCCGTTTTGCCCTTCAAATCCAAAAAAAACTGCAGAAATGCTACTTCTAGCTGAAAATTCGTTTGAAGCCTTGTCTCTCTATAGATACCAGTGTATTCTCTTATGACCATACTGTACAGGATATCGACGCTCTTTCTACATGTGCCTGTGTACTGGTCGATTGATTTTCGTGGCGTTTCTTCAATAACTCAACTTCTTTATGTCCATTTACTGTGAAACTTGGTACAAATAATGCTTCACCCTTTATACAGATGCCTACAATGTACGTAAAAAGAATTCTGAAAATTGATCTACAAAAGCTGATATGAGGGTATTTTAATAAGGCCATTTCACACATGTTACAATGAATTGAATGAATGATTTGCATTTTTGCCTCTCCTGGCCTGGAGTCAAATATGAATGAAATGTCTCAAAACTTTGTGATATTTACCTCATAACCTTAACGAAGAATTCTATGTCACCAAAAAACATAAAAAAATACCAAAGCTATTTATTTTTTATAGGGATGTTAGAGTGAGGAAAAAGTGACGTCACAATGCGCATGCGCATGAAAATTGGTTGGCAAAAAGTGGTTCTCTTATATGTATTGCAATGTCCACTGCTATTCCCTTACGAAAAAATTTTATATGTGACATATAGGGATCTGCTATAGGTTACATATAGTTCTCTTATAGTCTTTACATATATGTGACATATAGGGATTTTAAATGCAAATTAGATGCAAATGAGCTTCAACCTATACTTGCTGGCAGCTTCTACCTATATCACCTATAGTTCGTCTATATGTCTTTCACCGTTATGTCCTTTATACTCCTCCTATACTTGAACTATACATGCATGTAGGTTACTTTCAGAGGTACCTGTATTCCCCCTATACTCTACCTATACATAGATAGGTAGATACATAGGTCCCATTCAGAAGCTCGCCTATACTTCCCATATAGGGCAAATATATGGGAATTTTAAGCCTTCTAATTGGTTCTTTACCAAGTATTGAACATTACATGCTGTACAGACATATCAACATGACAAATATTCCCAATTATTGATGGTAAAAATAACTATCAGGACATAAAATTGAATTAACTTTTTATCTCAGATTAACACAACAAAGCAGTTGAAGTTCAAATCAATTTTAAAATGTAACATATTCATAGTTTTTCTGGTCTGGATCTGGATAGTTATGTCGCCTGGCCTTTTACAGCATATGCGATGGAGGAAAGAGCACAAGTGATGTTAGTTTCGCTGCTGGATGGCCGATCGAAAGGCCCCTGAACTTTTCACAAGCATGATTGTGTCTTCAAGTAGGTTCCAATCAGTAATGGTCTTTGGGAAGTACGAATTTCTGTACGGTTCTTTATTACACTGGATGATCTTATAATATCCACGAGAATTACACAGAGAATGATTATGATGTTTCACAACATGTAAAGAAGTTTGGAAATTGTCAAAGCGTTTTGGTACAGTATCTACACATTTTTCTGTCCTTAATTTGGCCTGGTTCTACCTCTACTTCTACTTCTAACAGTCAGTGGCCTCTGTCATCTAGCTGCATGACTATTCTGCCACGTTGGTTCTCCCTCTACCGGTACAATTGTACAGTACCCCGTAGTCTGAAAGTCAAAAAACGAGCAAAATTTATGATACTAGATTCAGGAGAAATAGTGATGAACAATTGGACAAATTTTACTATTGATTATCTGGACACTATCGGAGGCTAGCTATTGATTCTGTACCGGTAATTATCGGAACCATCAAAGTTTTAAAAATGATGTTTAAAACCAGTGAAATACCATTCATGCTGTGTTCTTTTATACATCTACGCACACTGCAAATGCATGAAACAGTGACACTCTTCATATACATGTAGGTGCACATTTGCCCACTATTCCCTTCTCCCTCCAACCCCCATTCCTTCCCCATTCTGTCCTCTTCCATGATCCCTCCATTCCTCTCACTTCCTGGCCCTTCCCCGGATTTAAAGTCATGATATTGGATGTTTCCACTGTAGAATTTTTCAGTCCCATGATGCAGTAGAGATAAGACATAAAAGTGTATTTTCTCCGCCCTTTTGTTAATATTTAGCTCCGATTCCCTCTGTTCAGCTGTTAATTTACAACTAGCGAATCAATTATTTCTAATACACAAGGAAAACATAGCTTACCTTCTTGTCGGTCTAACATCAAAATTTCTCAGCTCTTCTAGTTCTACTGCATCTTTTCACAGAAAGTAAACAAAGATTTGATGTAAATATCCCATCGACTGAGGTGCTTAGTATACCGACGTGCTCAGTAGACCGTGGGAATTTTCACTTGGCTTCATGGTCGTTTACTTTGATTTATTCACTTTTCTTTAGTGTATCACATAAATGCAGACGAAATATACGATCCAAACTTCAACTTTTCCGCCCGGACCTTTTAAAATCCGTCGTTTTGATTGGCTGTCTTCTAATCATGGACGTGTCGTACACAAACATTTCAAACTAAGATGCTTCTTAAGATATACCATATTGTTAGTACGTGAATTTCGTGGCTCAGTTGGGTGGGCGTCGGACTTCTGATTTAGGGGTCCAGGGTTCGAATCCTGGCATGGTTGGACTTTTTTCATTATTTTGTATTTCATGGTCTATGAGCCTTTTTCTTTTCATATATTCAGAGCAGGAAAAGGGGGGAGGGACTTGGATTAATAAACATTCTTTGCTTTTCTGATTTCTCATATTCTTTTTATTAGGCTGGACCCACTTCCATGGCTGTAAACAACCGCCACCCCACCCCCACCCCCAAACTAAAACCAATTACAAACAGATTAACTGATAATTAAGGTACAATGTGAAAACAGTAAAATGTGAAATACTGTTAAATTCCAGATTGCTTTTCTTTTCTAACAGATCTCGGAAAAATACACATTTTGATACCCATATTGCCTTGTATTTCATGTCATATAAGTTTAAACACAATTTTTAAAGAAATTGTCATGGTTCTGGACTTAGAAATTTTCCCTCAAAGATGCAGAGCAGTACAATTTTCTAAGTCTAAAGAGAAGCTAAATTACACTAAGTTCAGTATTCATATAGTTGCACTATAACCTCCCTATAGCTCCAGCAGACATGGTATGCTGTATGCATTTCCCCTATTTTTAACATATATATCACCTATAGGTTAAATTCAATTTTACCTATATGTTACCTATACCTATAACCAACCTAGACACAAAAGCTGGAAACCTATAGGAGAAATATAGTTTACATATAGGAGACATATAGTTTTGTATAGATTTTTTTCGTAAGGGTTTACGTTAATAATCTTTATCGGTACGTTTTATCGACAGATATAATTAAGTTAAGATTACTTCAAAGTTGTTATAATATTGATCGATCGTTTTAATTGCTTAAAAATGTGATATTTTTAAAATTTAATTTTTCTCTGTTAATCACCGGTATGTATAAAAAGCATTTGCTAGTCTCTCTGTGGGTTGATTTAATTTAAAGTCGTGAATGTGAACATCTTAACTCTTATATCATTCATCAATTTATCAAGTCCAACCTATATGGTGTATCTCGTATACACAAGACAATGATCTGACACCTGCCATTTACCTTGATTTTTGTCGGCTGTCCAGGTAGATTTTTCACCTAGGCGCCGCGGCGGAACCAATGATCCGCAAAGGAGAGAAAGCCACTGCATGTGATCTATCCATTTCAAATTTCACTTTTTGATATTTTGACATGGATGAAACATCTAAACCATCTTTTTTTTGGTAAATACTTATATATACATTACATTTGGCTTTTAGTTGAAAGAAGCAAAAAAGAAATACAATCCATTTTTATATATATGATCATAATCATATAAAAGTTGGAACAGTGGATCATTATTCAATATTTCTCATTTATATATCAAGGTTTATTTATTTATTTATTTATTTATTTATTTATTTATTTATTTATTTATTTATTTCAACGGGATAATTGTTTAAATAATTCCGAAAATTAGATGGAAGTCCGAACATCTATTCTTGAAATTCTTTTCAAAATACTGGATGTTTTAACAGTCAAGGTGCAAAAGATGGAAATAGAATGCTAGGATTTTGTATGGTCCGAGATCCCTCTCTCTAATCCATATTAACATTAATCAATTATTTTTATTGTGTATTTTAATCTTACCTTTCATTTTAAATTCATTAATGTCTCTTTTTATCCCAACGATTTTCAATCTTAAGGGGTGAGGCTGCCCAAACATACATGGAAGTTGAGAAATAAATGCTTCTTTAGGCATTCTAAAATTATAATCTTGAGCCCCCCCCCCCCCCTTTTCTCTAGCAAGCAAAAAGTTAGATAAGGCATGTCAATTAAAAAAAAAATCCATATCCAAAGTAAGAAAATTAATGAAGGAATAATAAAAGAGAAAAAGATAATTTGTGCGTGTTTTCATTGTTATTACTATGACCGGCTTTATCTATAAATTGGAGACAGTCGTGAGAAAAAAACAAAAACACCCCCCCCCCCCTCCAAAAAAAAAAACAGCTAAGAAAATTAGTATTCTTTATTTCATTAATGTTGTCTGTGAGTTAAATCAATTTTTTTTCGTTTTGCGTTTTCAAACAGTTCGACATTAGTTTTGGTCAAACTATTTCCCTCTTTCCATTCCGTTCAAATGCTCCGCCTTAATTAAAACACAACTAATATGCATGTTTGAGGGATAGGTGTGTACTTGTCAAAACAACTGGTAATTAGTCGGGTATGTCACACCTAATACAGGAGCATAAAAGTGGGACACTATGAATTACACCGGCTTCTTTGAAAAGCAAAATTTGAAGAAGAAAAATTGATTCTTGTCCCCCCCCCTCCCCATCGAACAGCAGTCTGATATACTGACAAACTCAGCGGGATTTCTTTATTGTTGTGATTAGAATGGTCAGTATCACAGCAGGTCTTATCAATACAATAATAATAGGAAAGTAGCGTATATTAGAGCATCAAGTGTCGATTTATCCCCGGGTATCCCGTATATTTCCCTTTACTGCCAACCGTTTTTGCCAACCAGCCTCGTTTTCGCGAGACCCGTGACGTCACGGCGAACATCCCTATACCATGATGAGATACGGTTATTTCCAATGTTTTTTTTTTCTGTCGCAAATAATTTCTTTACTCCATCGTAAATACCCTGCCCTGGGCCAATCTTAAAGCATGTTCATATGGATTTGTTGACTAGAATAGATTTTTGGAAAATGTGTAACTCTGAATACTAGGTCAAGATCTGTTCAAAACTCAATGACATCTCTTTCATACTTGCCATAATTTTTCGGAGTTTTGTCATTGCAAAGAGGGGCAAAAAGAGGGACAAATCATCAAAATGCGGGGACAAATATAATGCCAATGAGGGACATAAAGAGGGACACTTGTAGGAGGTTGAACTTCAGATATTGCAATCCAAAAATGAAAGAGGGACACTATTAGGAGGTTGAACTTCAACGCGTGCCGTATACAAATATGGCTCCTGGTCGGATGCATTTCTAAAAGTGGCGCTTCAGCAAACTTATCTACCCTTTTAAATTTTTCTCTGTGAATGTTTCAAAAGTCTTTTACTCAATTGTTCACGTTTTAACTTTTATATTCACAACTTTCTGAACATAATTGTAAAACACCTGCGTCGTAGGCAACGTTGACGTTGGATTTAAATGAAATAAACAATTGATACCGTAACTTAAGGACTCTGGTATTTTAAAACAAGAGGCCCAGGGGCCACATCGCTCACCTGAGAACACTGGGTAATGGGTATGTTGAGAGAAGACAATATGTATTAAAAGTTGTCATTTATGAAAACAGGTTAACACAAGACATAAAATAACATATAATTAAACAAAGCACACAAGACTGAACAAAACAACAGTTAGTAATATGACATAAAAAATGCATGCACATAAATTAAGGCAGCATGAGAGAAGAGAAGAAGAAAAATATCAGTTTTTGCATAAAAGTAATTAAGGCCATAAAGACGTCAAAATTAGTGATTGGATTTAAACAAAATGAACAAACTTGAATCATACATCCTTCTAGATCACTCAGATACAATTAGTTTTTCAATCCTTGAAGTGGTTCTGGAGAAGAAGATTTTTAAAGACAGGTACCCTCCTAGACCTATATGACCCTGCCCTGGATCCACCCCTAAAGGGATCAAGCCTAAATGAGCAAACTTTGTAGAAGACCTTAAGTACTTCATGACAACAAAGTTTCATCAAAATCCTCCAAGCGGTTTCAGAGGAGAAGATGAAAATGTAAAAAGTTAACGGACGGACAGACAGACGATGCGGTATGACAATAGCTCACTTGAGCCTTTGGCTCAAGCTAAAAAGACAATATTTTGTCCGGTTCCTATCTTCTAATTGAAAAAAAAATTGACAACAGATGTTGTTATAGAAATTTTGAAACCCCCCCCCCCTCCCCTCTTTTTATAATCTTTGCAATAAAAGAATTATTATAAATTCAAATTGTACATGTTGTAAATCAAAATTGCTATCACACAAACATTTATTGATTTAGTTTTACCTAGAATATAGCTTTTAATATATCAATACGAACCCAAGGGGAATTAATATGGACATAATGCCAAACTTCATAAAAAATGCCGAAGTCAAAAAAATGGCCAAATTGGCATTAAAATTATTCAGAAGAGTTAAAAATTGCATTCAAAGCTTAAAAAGTGGAGGAAAAATGAAAAATAAAGAAAAAAAAATTTTATGCCCCAGTTGGGATTTGAACTCGCTACCTTGGGACTCATTGACACACTGAAAACATACCTATTTAAAGTAATAAAAAATCATTAAAAATCTAAAAGTCAGGATATTGAAAAAAATTCATCACTGTTACATTCTTTATAATAATTCTGATAAATGTTAGAACAATCATTCATGGGAAGAACCATAAAATGCCAAAAATGATGAAAATGACCATCCCCCCTTCCTTTTTTACAGTGTTAAAAAAATCATTGAAAATTCAAATATAAACTTTTCAGCAAAATTCTTTCACTAAAGCATTCCTCTGCTTAAAAATGGCTAAATTAAACTAAACTGGAGCAGAATTTTTCAGTAAGAAAGAAAATATTAAGAGAAATATCAATTTTTGCATTAAAAATACAATGCTGAAAAAGACGTCAAAAACGCGTCAAAAATTAGTTATCGGATTTTAACGAAATGAACAAACTTGAATCATACATCCTTCTAGATCACATAGATACAATTAGTTTTTCAATCCATTCAGTGGAACTGGAGAAGAAGATTTTTGAAGAGGGGTACCCTCCGGGGCCTATTTGACCCCGCCCTGGATCCACCCCTGAAGGGATCGAGTCGAAATGAACAAACTTGGTAGAGGACCTTTAGTACTTCATGCATACCAAGTTTCATCAAAATCCTCCAAGCGGTTTCAGAGGAGAAGATGAAAATGTGAAAAGTTAACGGACGGACGACGGACGGACGCCGGACAATCCGGTATGACAATAGCTCACTTTGAGCCTTTGGCTCAGGTGAGCTAAAAACTACACTAAGCAAACATACTTTAATTTGTATTGATGTGATGATAATAAAGAGCATATTATAATAACTAAGAGCATTCCGTGGTTCACTGGTTGCTGTATTTTTTTCTTTTTCTTTTTTTTATCTTGTTTACAACTTTTACGATTACGTTGTTTCCTCTCATGAAAATGAATTCATACATGTATCTTGGCTTACATAAATATTGCTGTTGCTTTGTTAATTTTATTGCAATGATCGAATTGTTTCATGAGCAAAAAAAAAAAACAACAACAACAATGGAAGAAAGCCTACATGCATGTATTTAGCGATGTTTGTTGGACAGCCAACCTTTTATCAACCTATTACTATCAAAACATAGATCTGACAATAATTGGCTGATTACTGGCTGATTACTTTACATGTACATGGGTATAAAGCATAGATAATTGGTAACATTTAAATAAACAATGAAAGTTTAAGAAAAGACAAAACTACTGCAATTGACATAGAATAATCAATATTATGCCAAAAATTTATTTTCTGATGGAATGTCCAAAAATCAGGATTTTCTGTTTCCCAGCCGGGATAGATTTTTTTGGTCGAAAATGTGAGACAATTTTTGTCCCGGGCGGGACAATGGCAAGTAAGCACTTTTCCTGTTAAACAGACAAACTGCAGGAGAAACAAACGCTAAAAAACATACCAAATGAAGTTATTTTGAGATTTCCTTTTGCATGTAGGTTATTTTTAGCTCACCTTTACAGAATTTGAGCGAGCTATATTCCCGCATGTTTGTGTCTGTATCTGGTTGTCCGCATCCATGTCCGGTCAAGAAGTTTTGAGGTAGCTCACTGTGAGTGAATTTGGCAAAGTACTGATGCTTTGCACAGTAACCAGATTTGCACAAGTAATTCATCCTTGGATGCTGAGGTGAATCCATGCATTGGATCCTGCATCTGACCTACATTTTCCGCTTGAGTCACTTGGTTAAGAAGTTTGGGGTAGCTCAGTATCTGACAAAGTACTGAAGTTACAGTAACCAAACTTGGACAAGTGATTCATCTTGGGATGCCGAGATGGACCCATGCATCGGATGCAGCATCTGACCTACTTTTTCCACTTGAGTGATTTTTATTTTAAAAGCCAATGTTCAGCAAAGTATAAGTGCTACATGAACCAAACTTGCATATTGGACATATCTTTGATGAAACTTTCATAAAATGACCTTGACCTTCTTTTTCCACTTAAGTGATTTTGCTTTTAAAAGCCAATGTTGAGCAAAGCATAAGTGCTTCATGTACCAAACTTGCATATTGGATCAAACTTTCATTAAATGACCTTGACCTACTTTTTCCGCTTGAGTGATTTTGCCTTTAAAAGCCAGTATTGAGTAAAGTATAAGTGCTACATGTACCAAACTTGCATATTGGATGTATCTTTGATGAAACTTTCATCATGTTCATAAAATGACCTTGACCTACTTTTTCAACTTAAAGGCCGACGTTGGGAACCACCCGGTCGTTATTAGGTATAAGCTTAATAGGCGTGGCATACCGTTTTTGAAGACAACGCCGTCTGCGAGCGGCGTGTTACATCAAAGACAAACCGACAGGTAATCCTTTATTATGCTAATGAGATACCCGAGTCTCAGCTGTCAATCAAAAATTGATAGGGGTAAAAGGATTAAAGGGAACCAATCAGACACCAATATGAGATGTTAACCCTATAGCGGTCAGTGAGGAAATGACAGAAAATTTACCTGTCCCCTTATATAGTCCCCCGTCGGCCTTTAAGTGATTTTGCCTCTAAAAGCCAATATACATGTACTTAGAAATATGTTTGAATTGAATTTTGCTGCCATGAGGTGAGCTTCGTAATCTGTGATTACCTATGTTTCTGAATATCTAAAAGCCTGTATTAACAAAATTTTGAAAAAGGACCTCCAAGTAACCAAACCTAGCCAATTGTTCGGAAATATCTGCAGTTCAGAAATATCTGCTCAACCAGTAGAGGTGGGCATATATGTTAGTCCGAATATTGAAATTAACTGTTGGTGTTAATTTTTTGTCAGTCCCAATGGATATTTTTGTCGGTCCCAATGAAATTTTGTCAGAATTTTCCTTCAGACGGAAACTTTTTGACATCCCTGGATAAAGCTAATACAAGTAGTCCCTTTGCTCAGCCCCTTGGCCTAAAAGAAACTGAACATACTGTTGTTACAGAATGAAGTCTTAAAATTGATCAATTGCCTCAACATTTTATCCTTATTTAAGACCTAAAATATTGATATTCTTGCAGATGGAGCTCAATAAGTAAACATTAAACTGACTGTGTCTTAAACTACCTCAAGTTTTTTCCTACGTTTCTTCATTAATCATTTTTGCGAATTTTTAACACCTTACCTCAACACACGGGCAAACTGAGAGTTCAGAGAACCAACCAATTATTGCAAATGAGGAAGAAAGTTAATCATGCAACATTTGTATCCTTTGTTCTGATTAGTTGGTGGTCATATGATAAATATTTTGTGCTCTGCTTGCTGAAGGGAACTCAAGTTTTTTAAAAGTTGTTGAAAAGACAAAGGAATACAAACAATAATATACATGAACATGTACATGTCCTTTACAGAACTTCTACCATAATCAACACTTAAAAGATGAAATGAATGCATGCATGATTGAAGATCCAACATTTCACTAACAGAGGAGCTAGTGCAAGTGATGGAAGACCACACATATTATTTACAGAAGGGTAAGTAAAATTGACGGAAGACTATAGTAACCAGTAACTGCAGATACCGGTACCACAAGTTACTGAGGGTCCCTGTAAAGTGCGAAACGAAACAAAAACGAAACGAAACAAATCGAAACGAAACGAAACAAATCGAAATGAAACGAAACAAATCGAAACGAAACGAAACAAAACGAAACAAAACGGATCGAAACGAAACGAAACAGATCAAAACGAAACAAAACATAAAACTTAAAGAAAATGAGAAAAAGAGGAAAAATCGCCGAAAACGAATATTTCAAGACAAGATCAGCAAGTAATATTGCTTTAATCCAAGAGTTAACTCTACATTTCTAACTAGTGCGCCGAGAGAGTTTCTTGAAAGAGTCAAAGTTGACAATTAAAAAAAGGAAATGTCAAATGCCATTCATGTATTTAAGAGGAATAAAAGGGAGGGGGATAGAAAACCACGCTATGACACCGTAATGAGATCATAGAACGGGATGGGGGCACATTTCAGGAAAAAAAAATCTTATCCTTTTTCAAACGAAATGTGCCCCCATCCCCCCCCCCCCCCCAGTTTTTAATTGGTCTCATTTTTCCGATAAAATTTTCAAATACACATATAACGGAACAGTTCTGTTTCCTCTTCGCTAGACTCCTCCCTGCTAAATAATATTTTTTCCGTCTATGACGAGGTTATTCATCCCATTCACTCTCCTTTAAAATGCAATTGTGCTATATACCGTATATGTTATGTTTTAATCGTCAACTTTGATTCTTTAAAAACCCTCCAGCCACAAGAACTAACGGTTGAAGGCAATAATGAGGGGGTGGACAGGGACAAAGGGAAGGGAGAGAAAGGGGGTGAGAGGAGGGAAGAAGGGGGCGAGAGGAGGGACAGATAATTGGGAGGGTAACAGTAACCAAAAAAAATTAGGAAATAACTTTTAATATAAATAATCTTGCTCTTATGCGTTCATGTACATAATCTCAATTTTAAAAATTACCACGAAATTCATCTATATATACCTTAAATTTTTTTCCCGATCGCTTCGCTCGATGCAATTTTCAATTCGTACTTTTTTCAAATACTTCAGGCTCGCTTCGCTCACCTTAGTTTTTCATCTAAACAGGTCTATTTCTTTTTTTCAAGCTTTAAAAAACGAAATAACCCAAATAACTTCACTATTGCACCAATTTACACTTTAAAGTTTAAACATTTGTCTTGACTGCCCAAGACCCCCTCCCCCACGGGGAGGGGGAGGCGGCAGGAGGAGAGTGGTACCCCCTGAACCTTCAATAATAACTTGTCTTGAAGTATTCGTTTTCGGCGATTTTTCCTCTTTTTCTCATTTTCTTTAAGTTTTTATGTTTTGTTTCGTTTGGTTTCGATCTGTTTCGTTTCGTTTCGATCTGTTTCGTTTCGTTTTGTTTCGTTTCGTTTCGATCTGTTTCGTTTCGTTTCATTTCGTTTCGATTTGTTTCGTTTCGTTTCGATTTTGTTTCGTTTCGCACTTTACAGGTACCCAGTTACTGAGAGGGTGAAGTAGAAGTTAAGGAAATCCACACATATTTATTAACAGAGGGAGGTTATACATGTATGTACATGTTTAATTTAATGAAGTACCAGGGTTTTTCTAGCCCCTGATGTCGGGGGCCTGGGCCAATGACATTGGGAATTTTACAACATTTTAACCTAAATTGGGAAATAAATTTCAAACAACAAAAAGATATATTCATGCAAATTATCCCTTATCATATCAATTGTCTATATTTTGAATCCTTTCTTGAGTTAAACTAAAACAACATGTTTGTTCTACTTTCGCTTTACTTTCAGTTAATGATACATAGATTGGAAATGAATTTCTTGTTTTGGAGAAAAGATTAAATTGGGAATTTTTAGGTCTAAAATTGTGAAAAAGTCCCTCTTTTTGACATTGGGAATGGGGCCGAATTTCGGCCCTCTACAGACCCTAAAAAAATCCCTGACAGTACACTCTGATATGAATTACTTTTGAGAATTGAAAGGACACGTCCAAGGGTCAGTCTGACATGTGTTTTGATTTCCCTGAAAAATTTCATTACAGAGTTGTCTGTTACGAATTACCGTTGATTTTAAGAGAGTAACAATAGAAGATTTAATTATTGCAAAGATTATTGTCAAAAATTGCAGGATAGAATTTTTGGATTGAATTGTGGTTTTGTTTTTAGATCACTTGTTCATGGTTCATCATGTATTTTGTCTGTCTTGTCTTTCATTCCTCCGGTATAATGACAATTTCATTTTCTACTTCTTGTTTCCTTTAGACAAGTTGAAAGCAAATGAAGAAACAGTGTCTACGATGGAGTGCTTTGACAGAGTCCTCATGGACTTTATGGCAGATCAAAGGATCCCTGGGGCTTCTTTTATAATAAGCTACCATGGCAAAATTCTATATGCACAGGGTATGTATTATATTCAGTATACTGAGAATAATGCATTTGCTTTAAAAGACCAGGCTTGTACTCAACAGATTTGCCTGTATTTCTCAAGGCCCAATACAAAACTAATAGAGACACATTTATTGAATACTGTAGATTAACTATTGTGCTTAAAATAAAAGCAATTCAGACTTTTGCAGAAGAACAGGGAATATGGATAAGTTTAGAGACAGCAAAGAAAATTTTATAGAAAGGACAATTTAAGAGAAAATCAGCCCCAGTTTAAACGACATGTAGATGGTAGTGGATAAGATTGCAAATATGTCAATGAAAATTTAGATTTTATAAACCGACTTCTTTCAATTGGTCACATTAAATTCATTATGTTTTTGCCTTGCAAATATCAATGACATCACATCCTCAGTATTACGGCATTGTGTCATGAATCTGTTTTCAATGTGCAATTGAAGAAAATGATTTAAAAACAATTCCTTAAATAAATTTTGGTCAGGTTATGGAGTTGCTGGACCTTGTAGATTGTCAACTTCATCCTCCAAGTATAGGATAGCGAGTATTACCAAGCCAATAACAGCCATGGCAATGATAAAGGCAGTAGAAGAAGGAAGGATAGGGTTACAACAGAAAGTGTTCTATCCTCATGGTAAGTTAAAAGAACAGCCTCCCAGTGTAGGATAGCGAGTATTACCAAGCCAATAACAGCCATGGTATATGGTGAAGGCAGTAGAGGAAGGAAGGATAGGGTTACAACAGAAAGTGTTCTATCCTCATGGTAAGTTAAGAGAACAGCCTCCCAGTGTAGGATAGCGAGTATTACCAAGCCAATAACAGCCATGGCAGTTATAAAGGCAGTAGAGGAAGGAAGGATAGGGTTACAACAGAAAGTGTTCTATCCTCATGGTAAGTTAAGAGAACAGCCTCCCAGTGTAGGATAGCGAGTATTACCAAGCCAATAACAGCCATGGCAGTTATAAAGGCAGTAGAGGAAGGAAGGATAGGGTTACAACAGAAAGTGTTCTATCCTCATGGTAAGATAGAGAACAGCCTCCCAGTGTAGGATAGCGAGTATTACCAAGCCTTTAACAGCCATGGTATATGGTGGAGGCAGTAGAGGAACGAAGCATAGGCTTACCAGACCAGGTCTGTATAGTCACGAGTAGACCGAAATCAAAAGTCATTAATTGTACACGGCAGTGATGAAGGCAGTAGAGGAGGGAAGGATAGGGTTACAACAGATAGTGTTTTCTCCTCATGGTAAGTATGGAAGATTTGTTATACATGTTTATTCACACTAGGTTTAAGAGTTATGACATTGTATTATAGTAAATTGGTATGATGCTGTTTGTCTTTTTGTCCTTCACTTCTTGTGGATAAGACATTATACTTAACCATGAACTCACATATCTGTATACAAAAGTTGGATTCATATGATGAGAGAAAGAACTCTCAAGTTTGAAGGTCATGTCAAGTCAGCTAGGCTATAGTGAAAACTTCAGGATTGATGATACGGAATAAACCTTTTGCCTGAGGATAGGTCTTCAAACCTCAAAGGATCACCATCATGGCTAACAGGAACTCGATCTTCTGATTACGAATACTGTATTCTTATGGTAAACGAAATACAGAATTTTTGTCTTTAATGTAGGAAGTGTGAAAGGTGAATGAGAATATTGACTTAATTATTTTAACCTCATTTGATATGTTATAAACTAGGCTATGACATTCTGTTATTTTGATTAAAGCCAAATACTCTTTTGTAAATTTTAGGCATTCTTAAGCACCTAAAGCCTTCGGGTGTAAGTGTCAAGCAGATGTGGAAAATAACGGTGAGAGATTTGCTCCAGCATTCAGGAGGATGGGATAGAGAAAAAGACATGGATGTAGTATTTCTGCCTTTAAATGAAATTCACAAAGACGATCTTGTTAAAAACGCTGTTCCTTACAATGAATGCCTGGCAAAGTTCATGATGGACAAAAAGCTGCAGTTTAATCCTGGTAAATATAAGGAAGTTTGATATATTTTAAGTACAACAGTTTAGAATATGCGAACTAGCACTGATTTATTGTTTTCTGTTTCGAGAATAATGAAAACAAGAAGCTTTTAGGCAGGACAAATTTGTGAGTGAATTAAACATTTTTGTAATTTAGGGTTTAATTTTTTTTTAAATTTCAAGAATTTGTACATTCAGAATTCCTTCACACCAAAAGCCTTGGCGAGGGGATATAAAACCCACAACGAGTTTCATAATACATCGCATGAAATGAAAATTCATTTGAGATTCTTTTTATCACATGATATTGCCTAAATACATGTATGTGCATTTCTAAAGTGAAATCAAAGTTTCTGTGTTTTAATTAGAGGCGAACCACGCCATGACCTACAGGTCGTCTGGTGCGCAATGAGAAGTAGTTCCCCATTGTATAGATATATTCTGTGCCTATAAGAAAAATATTTCAAATCTGTTTAGTATTTCAATACAATAATTAATTCTACAGCAACTTTAATCACTGATATTGAATCCGCATCTGGATTTAAGAATTGACTGATATTTGAAAGGTCACACTTGTCAAAGTTTTTGTGATTAGGTTCCAAACTTGACCAATTGCATTCAAGCAGAGCGATATGTAACGTGTTATCATATCATATATCTATGAAATGGCTTTATTAAACTGCATAACGGGTGGATCATGTGATAAAATATGTTTATGTCATAAGCAATTTACTAGGATTTTAGAAGCCTCAGACTAATTATGTATTCTTAGTATCATTGTACATGTACATTTATTTTTGGAGTCCATTTGTTATATTTCGTATTGTTCATGTTATCACGGTCTGAAATAGATCTAATCAGAACAATGAATACTGTAAACAAGTTTTTAAAGTCTTATTAGTTCACACTTATTTTTTATATTTACAGGGAAACACCATGCGTACTCAAACTACGGCTACCTATTGCTGGGTCTGATCTTAGAGGAGGTGTATGGAAGGAATTATGAAGAACTGATCCATGCTTTACTGGACTCTATAGATGTAGGCAGAGTGTGCTCAGGTCAGGAGACTCGGCAAACAGAGGATTATATGGAGGTAAGTCAGATTTTTTAGTGGATCAAACTAATTTTTCAAAACCTGTGAAATTAATTGCATTTCTTAACCATCCTAGCTATTACGAAATTTGCTTGTCATAAAAAAATGCATATTTTCCTTTTGGTAAATTTTACTAGGACAAGGTTTATTTTCCTTGACAAGATCGCTCTATTAAACCAGACAGAAGTACATGTATGAATGGTAAAACCAGTATTCTTTTAAAATATCATTCATATACATGCATTATGATTCATGATTTATTCAGTCAAGTAAGTTTTTAGGTTGAATATTATGAGGAAGACAGCAGTACTATACACGATCATGTGACATTACCTGGTAGTACAGTGTGTCAACCACAGTATGGTGGGCTGAGAATGAAGGATGCTGCAGCCTATGGTGGACTAGTGGCCTCTGTGTATCAGCTGATAGAGATATTTCATCACCTAGACCTAGATATAAATGTGTAAGGAATTTTTTTTTCTTTTTAGCTGGACTGAACTTTAGTGCATAAGAGCTATTGCAACTAGAAAGGTTTCTTGTTGCGGTTGCAACAAGGGTGTCTTCCTCCTATACAATTTTTGGTTTGGAAATATGAAGGACGTCACATTACATGTATTTATATTATATATTTAAGTTTTCAAATAACAGTAACATTAAATTTTCAAACCGATAATTGTTGGTGAGCAACCATTTGATTTTGGGGGGGGGGGGGGGGGGGGGGGGGGGGGGGGGGGGGGGGGGGGGCAGGAATTCTATTGCCAGCCGGTAAAATTTTATCAGCAATTTTCTGAGCAGGCCATTTTTTTCAGCCATTACCAGAGTCGGAGAAAAATTTTCGCCGGTTCTTCGGGCCGGATTTAAACAAATTGTCAAATGTTGTGAATGTCTGTGTAAGTTAAACTCCCCGCTGTTACAGAGTATGAGTTAATAACCGTTCCTTCAGATGTCTCTTGCAATTAGCGAATTTCAGACAGATTGTATGATGTTTAAATAGAACTTTTTCTAGATTTTTGTGCCTATGCGTATTAGGTCTCTGGTAGATACAGCTATGTGAACAGTTTGTATTTATATTAATTAATTTTTTGACTTTAAATTGTCTGGCACAAAGGGCCAGCAAAAATTTCCATATCATGCAATGTATCCTTACTTTTGCATGGTCCGGGAAAAAAAATTGCCGGCCCTTTGGGCCGGAATATTTTTTTCAGCATTTTTCAGAGCCGGGATTTTTTTTTTTTTTTTTTTTGCAAATTCTTCCTGCCCCCTTCCCCCATAAAAAAGGCGAGCTCGTAGCTGTAGAACCAATTTTCTTGAGAAGAGAAATGGTAATAACAAGTTACGTTCAATATATATATATAAATACCATGAGGTTCTCGCTGTGCAGGTTCAAATTTGGACCCCCCCCCCCTTCCCTTTTTTCAAAGTTTATTTTGAATTTCCATCATGGCGACATCGTTCAATATAAACAGAACTGTTTTCGAAAAACGAGGGAAGGGAAGAATGTTGGAGAAATTGTTCATCAATTTGTAAATAAACCAACCGAAAATTATGTTCGAACGTTTGCTAGAATTAGAAATTAAACTTGATGTTCAAAATATAGTCATTGAAGTTTAGAAACAGGTTTGTAGGTTAGAAATCGGAATCAAACTACCACTTTTTGTGTGTAAATTCTGGTTTGTAGCTGATCTCTTCTTAATTAATCAACTGTTTTAAAATCAAATTGTGTATATCGAAATGTATTTATGAAATGCATATTCATCATTGCCGTGAAATCGGAATTTGAATATCTCAACACTGCTTTTCTCGAGTCGGACTCGGACTACTAATTTTAGTGTGCGCCCGATCTGTTGGCGTGAAGGTGTATCGAAATACCCAACTCAAAATTTCGATGCTCATATCTTTTCAACAGTAAGAGATAGGAAAAATCAGAAAGACTAAATAAGACAGATATATGGATAAGAAATAATAATATTGAAATTTTTAGGAAACTTCATAAGCTTAATTTTTGTTTACTATTATAAGCAAAAAAGTGTCTTCTGAATTTGGAAATATGAAGGACGGTGAAGGACGTCATCGTAATAAATCGTTACAGTGTGCATCTAGCATTTCATATCTTGCATGGCTGTCGACTTTCAAAAAGAATGGAAATTGTAGATAGCAAAATGGGAGATATTTAAGCTTACAAATAGCAAAACATGAAATTTTCGGTCCTTTTGAGTAATTCGACGCTCCCGTCAAATATTTGAATCTACTAAAAAACATGATAAAAAAATAACAGAGACCAAAAATAAAAAAGACCAATCTAGCTGTTACTCCAAACGTAACGTTGGAGAACTTTCATTGTCCTAGCTTACAGGGTTCTTGAGAAATCGCTGATCCAATTTTCCACGGTTACGGAAACAATAGGTCTTCCGACGGAAGTCGGAAGACCTAATTACCCGGCGTCTTCATCAGCGTCATCCGAACTACATGTAGATGATAAGATTAATGTTAAGATCACCAATTACCTTTCAGATGTTTTTGTTGTTAATATTTGATTATAACCAGATGGTAATGTAGCCCCTGGGGTTGGGATTTTTTTTTAATTATTTCAAATGATAAGGCAAATTTTGAGATGATAGGGTAAATGTAAAGATACATGTAGCATTGTTTTGCCTTTAATATCTAATATAGAGCAAAGTATAAGAGCTACTTGTTCGAAACTGACATGTTGGATTTATCTTTGATCAAACTTTCATGAAATGACCTTGACCTAGTTTTTCCTCTTTAGTGATGTTGCCATTAAAAGCCAATATTGAGCAAAGTATTCACTATTTTCAAAAACCAGAGTTACTTCCCATTTGAGAAGGTTTCTGATGTAGAACGATTGTGACATCATCAAATTCTATGAAAACGATCCTAAAACTCTGGGAAATGACGGTATCAAATCGACGTTACCATACCATTTTCATGACGTCAGAATGGTTTTATGTCAGATACCGTCTGTAAGGGGAAAAAACTCTGTATTCCAAAATACTTAATAATTGCGACGTGTTTCAAACTTACATGTTGGATGTATCTTTGATCAAACTTTCATAAAATGACCTTGACCTTCTTTTTCTGCTAGAGTGATTTTGCCTGTAATAGCCAATATTGAGCAAAGTATAAGTGCTACATGTTCCAAACTTACTTGTTGGATATATCTTTGATCAGGCTTTCATAAAATGACCTTAACCTTCTTTTTCCCCTTGAGTGATTTTGCCTTTGAAAGCCAATATTGGGCTAACTTTAAGTGCTACATGTTCCAAACTTACAATCGGATATATCTTTCTGCTTGAGTGATTTTGCTTATAGTTCTAAGCCAATATTGAGCAAGGTATAGGTGCTACATGAGCGTACAATTGTGTATATGTAAATATGTAAATTGGGAAAAAAGTGAGCTTAAGAAATTCAATTTGGCTGAGATTTTGGGGCATATAGTTTTTGGTCTGTCCATCTGTTTGTCCACAAAAGCTTTAATCTTGGCCATAGCTTTCGAATGGTAAGTGATAAGGCTTTCATATTTCACATGTCCATTCCTTCTGACAAGACCTTTCCATGGATACCGAAATTTTTTACCTCCAAACCTTGACCTTGGAGTTTGACCTATATTTGAAAAACTTTAACCTTGGCCATTACTTTTGAATGGTAAGTGATAGGGCTTTCATATTTCACATGTCTTGAGTATTCCTTGTGGCAAGACCTCCCCATTGATACCAAAATTTGACCTTGTGACCTTGACCTCAAAATGTGAACCACTTTTGACATTTCAGCTGTTTTACTGATAAAGAAGCCAACATGGGCATTAGTGTTTCACAAACATGTGTTTTTTTATGCCATAGACGTAGAAACATTACAGACAAGGACATTTTTTGTATAGCACATAACATTATTAGTTATTAGGTTTGTTACTGACCTTACACGGAAATCTGTCGGGTTGATAAAGCCCATAGAAGGCGAGGCGCTTGCGCCGAGCCTTCTATGGGCTTTATCAACCCGACAGATTTTCGTGTAAGGTCAGTAACAAACCTAATAACTGATTTGTTTTGTCGAGGACCATTTTAGGTATGACAGACAGACAGACATGGTGATTCCTACTGTCCTCTCGCTCGTCTGCGCGAACCTACCTCCACCTTCGGCCATTGTTGTTATTTACTTGCCTACGTCACGCTAAGGGACGCTACTCTAATTTCACGAACCGCTTTAGGCCACGGTAAAAAAATTTTGAGTTTGTAGTACAAAAAATGTTGATATCAAGAACAGCAACGTGATTTATATTATTATCCTCCGTCTGGTTTTGCTAATTGTCGGCCATTGCCTTACAAATTTTTGAAACTGACTTTCCACAAGAATTTGTCGGGCAGTCACATGACCAAATTCAAGCATTCCCATTGGGTCAAACTAGTCCGAGGCAAAACAAGAAAGTATATATATGTCGGCCGACGCGCACTCCAAGTTAGGCTCAAACCAGCAACCTTTGAGTCGCTGGCCCGCGCCATTAAAACTATAGACAACTGCGCCAGTATCATACTTTCTATAAGGTGGAAAAGAGAAGGAATGAACATTGTTTTGTTCACATATTAATTGTATGGATCAAATTTTGATATACATTGACTGAGAATAAAACCCAGCATTTTATATCACATTTTGTCTTAGAAACAGAGAAATTTTAAATCTGATAGATGTGTAATTCCTCAGATTCATATACTATTAAATTTTTCTTTCAGTAAAAACCGACTTCTTACAGAAACATCCATCCAGAAGATGTTAACAAGACCAAGTTATGAAGATAGTGAGGATTGGTATGGCCTAGGACTTGACATTCAGGACAGTGGTCAAAGCTGGGGTCACACAGGGTCAATGGACGGGTCATCCGGAACATTTCATCGCGACAAATCTGGACTGACATGGGTTCTGCTATTCAATGCTTGTTCTAAAGACACAGATTTAGACGGACTCATTAAATATGGTTTATCTAAAGTTAGCTCACTGCCGTTGTACTGTTGGAAATCAGAAATTATTGAACCAATGGCGACAGAAATTGTTATTGTTAGACAGGATGAAGAGCAAGTTCTACAAGTGATGTTACCCTTTGAATGTAATGGTAGGAATTTGTTTAAGTATCATAGGATGGGATATGCAGTAGCATTTGTTGATATATTTGCATTTAAGAATGAACTTTTTCTTAATTTGTTATGGACCAAGTTGGAGACAAAATTTGATACTATGTTCAGACACTGGAAAATTGATCAAAATGAGTTTGATTGCATAGAAAATATTGCATTACGGAATGTAACAGAAATTCTATTGAATAAGTGGAAAATCTTGGATCTTTCATGTACCTTTATACATGATTTTGTTATTGTTGTTATAATTTTTGTAAGGAATGAGGATAAGGACATAACTCAATCAATTACATTCACAAAGGTGTCATATTACGATGGAAAAGAAAAGACTGAAAAGAAAACTGTTACAGACATATTAAAACAATCGGTTTGTGTCCATAAAGATGTTATGTATATTGTAACAGTTCATGAAGATCTTATATGCAAAAAGAAAGTCCATCTATCTGCTAGTTATTTAAATCTGACCCCAGATGAGTTTTTATCAGAACTTAGGAAGAAAGGGAAGATAAAAAAGGGACTGATGTACTGTGAATTTTATAATATAGATGATAAAGTGTTGGTGAATGCGTCCTGGTCTAAAAGGGAGAAACTGAATTGTTATCAGAGATATGGAGCTTCATTGTACGGATTTTCCTATGAAGTTTTACAAAGCTTCCAGAGGAATATTCCTCTGAGAATGATCAGTACTTATAATGTGGAAGGGATACTTAATTTTGCTGGTATATGGTCAGCTAGTAAGCTATAGGGTCTTTAAAATATAAATTTAATGATAGTGAACCATGTTTGATTTTGAATATAGTTTTCTCTTGGTACCTGAAACTTGTGTGAAATTGAAATACAATGTGTTTTGTAAGATTATAAACTTTATATGTATTTTCATTTCATTTTCAT
Organism: Pinctada imbricata; assembly: GCA_033119305.1. Lineage (NCBI taxonomy): Eukaryota > Metazoa > Mollusca > Bivalvia > Pterioida > Pteriidae > Pinctada > Pinctada imbricata. The sequence goes on from VSWD01000007.1 coordinate 10,494,912, forward strand.
GCAAATTAAGTTTACTGTGTAGTGAAAATTTTTCAGGATAGCATAATTATAAATTCATTGAAAACTGGTTTTAAAACATCTTGAGTCGAGTGAAGGATTTAAGATTTCTGTATTTTCCGCAATTACATGTATTAAAACATTGTCTTGTATTTTCAAAGATTTTATTAAATGTAAGATAAATGTTCGTTGTACATGTGTCATGCAAATAGGCACTTTGACTTTTTGGGGGAGGGGGTGGATGCATTATTTCATCAAATAAGGAACATTGCTGAAAATAGAATTATCACATATTTCAATATCCATTTATAGAATAGAATACCTATCACATTTACTCAAAAGAATAATAAAACAAGTAGATCCTGTCTTATCTTATTATTGGTTCGGATTGAAAATGACATGGTTTTTCTTCAAAATGAAATAAAAAATCTAATAGGACTTGTATATTTTGATACGATGATTTACTATGTTTTTAAGTGAACATCATTTTTAAGCTCACCAGAGTGAATCTTAAGTGAGCTATTGTCATAGCTTGCTGTCTGTTGTCTGTCCAGTGTAAACTTAAGTTTTACATTTTTGACATCTCGTCTGCAACAATTCACTAAATTTCACGAAACATTGCAGAAAGAAAGTACTTAGGGTCCTCTATCAGGTTAGTGTTTTTTGTGCCAATCAGTCAACAAATATGGCCACATAGGGCTCTAGCTGATTGGCTGACTCATTTTCGACGACTCTTTTGCAACTGCTGCACGATTCAATTTAACAAAACCTTGCTGGAAGCAAGTACTTGTAATCCAGGTCCTCCTCCAAGTTTGTGTTTTTCGTGTCAATCAGTCAACAAATATGGCCCAGAAGGTCTCTGATTGGCTGACACATTTTCGAAAATCTCTGCAACAACTTCAGAGAATAAAACAAAACCTTGAAGGAAGGGAGTACGCAAGGTCCTCTAACAAATTTGTCTTTTTCATGTCAATTGGTCAACAAATATGGTCTTCACCGGCTCTGATTGGCTGATGCATTTTGGACATTTCCTTTGCAACCTCCGCACAGAATTTCAAGAAGTTTAATAGGAAGGTCCGCTACAAAGTTTTTGTTTTTCATGCCGTTCGGTCTACAAATGAACTCTGATTGGCTGACACATTTCTGACATCTCCTGTACAACTGCTGCACAGAATTTCAAGAAGGAAGAAATTACTCAGCGACCTCTTCCAACTTAATGTTTTTCGTGCCAATCGGTCAACAAATATTGTTGCCAAGGGCTCTGTTTGGTTGACTCATTTTCGATATATCTGCATAATTGCTGCACAGAATTTCAGGAAACCTTAATTACAGGAAGCAATTACACATGTGCAAGGTCCTTCAACAAGTTTGGGTTTTTTGTTCTGATCAGTCACAGAATTTCACGAGACCTTACAATTTTAAAACAATTACTCAATTTCCTCTACCAATTTGTATTTTTGGTGCTAATCGGTCAACAAATATGGCCACCAGGGCCTCTGATTGGCTGGCACATTTTTGACATCTCCTCTTCAATTGTTGCACATAATTTCAGGAAAACTAAAAGGAAGCAAGTACTCAAGGTTACAGTAAACGGTTTTTCATGACGTCATCTCATGATGCACACTCTTAACCCAGCATCATATAATATTATCATAAGATACATTCCTATCAAAGTATATACATTGTATATGATTAAAAAGGAAAAATCTTACACTTTATCATACTTACATCAGCTTAGATCTATACCTTAGAACAAGATGTTGAAATGTATTCAAAGATGAAGAAAATAATAGAAATTTGACAGCACCGCGGGGCAACTTCTATAGCAGAAACGACATCGTTCACTAAATATTTGGGGAATTAAATTTATATCAAAGAAAGAGTATATCTATATCAATGAAATAAAAGTGAATTGGCAATTGACACTGTAGTTATGGAGAAAACAATATAACCATAAAAAAAACTGAAAATTATTCTGTCCCTTTTGGCGCCCCTTACTCCCTTAATGAGCCCCAGCTCATTGTGTTTCAGAAAATGAAAATTTCCCATGAGCTGCCCATGCTTGCTTGCAACACCTGTCACTTTGGACATTAACGTTAAACAAAGTGAGTGTCTTTGGATTTTTCTGACATTAAATATGCTTTCAGTTGTCTCTTTTTCCAATATGTCTTCTTCGGCTTGGGACTGCGTTTGAAAGTTCTGAATCATTTGTTATGCCGCCTTTTAGTGTTGTGCGTCTTTGGAGACATCTGTGTTGAAGGAGTGTGCGAAGTTTATTCTAATAACATCTGATATTGATTTTACAGTAGGTGACCGTCCAAAGTTGACAATTTTTGCATATGAATTCATATATCTTTCTATCATGTTTCGGTGATGGTTTTACTTTTTTGTGAGAATAATTTTATTCTTTTCAAATGTTTGATGGTGCAGCTGTTGGATGTTACACATCTTCAAATTCATGGCAACACTTAAAACAGATTAATTTGCAGCATGGACCAGACATGCTTGAGGCTTTTACTTTGTCTTCATTTGTGCGGATATTTTTATTGTTTTCAAATATTTGATGGTGCCGCTGTTGGATGTTGCACATCTTCAGATTCATACCATCATTTAAGACCGGATAGGTTTTGATGCTACACACCAAATACGCCAGTAAAATACTTAAAGCAAAAGACTACACATTCACAAACGAGACAACTAAATATCGGAAGCAAAGTGACGTATATAAATCAGTTCGCACTCTGCTGTCTGTAGCATGCTTATACAAAGTCATGAAATCACCTGAGGGATCCTATTTACTTTCAGATGTTAAACGTCTTCAAATTCAATAGCATCATTTAAGAACCAATAAATTTGCAGCATGGACCAGACATGCACGTTTCGGGTAATTAACCCGCGTCAGTGATCCTCAATCTAAACAATGTAATATGGCCAAAGAGTGTGAAAATTATTATGTCTAAAAATGTACCGAAAAACGTAGCAGGATAGATGGGATATGATGCTTCAGGAACCACATTTTAGAAATTTCAAGATTTTTTGACAACAGAAATTTTTCGAATGCGTTGAAGAGACATACGATCAACCGAAGTTGTTCGACTTGGCTACATGTGCCCTCGGGGACTCTTGGTCCACTAGCAGTGACACTCACCAAGTAGTTCAAATGTTAAACGTCTTTAAATTCATTAACATCCTTTTATAGCAGATAAATTTACAGCATGGACCAGACATGCACGTTTCGGATATTTAACCCTCGTCAGTGATCCTCATTTTAAGCAATGTGATATGGCCAAAATCTGTGATAATTATGTCATAAATATACCGAAAGAGGTAGCAAGATGACTGGGATAGTTTGATGCTACAGGACCCAGGTTTTAGAAATTTGAGACAATTTTGTAAACAAATTTTCAATGCGTTTGAAGGAACGACCAAGCGAAATTGATCGAACTTGGCTACATGTGCCTTCGGGGACTCCTGGTCCACCAGCAGTGACACTCACCAAGTGGTACAAATGTTTAATGTCTTCAAATTCATTGGCTTCATTTAGAGCAGATACATTTACAGCATGTTAGAATGTTCATTGTACATATCGTCCATTTTTTCAGTGACTTACAAATAATCCACTGGTTGATAATTTTAATAGGTTCTCGATTATATACTGACTACCAAAAGAAAAGTTACACATAAATGAATTAAAATAAATTTACTACATACAAACAGACATATATACATTTTTGGATGAATTAAATTCAGATCATGAACAGTTCATTTCATGAAACAAATGTTAATTTTATCACATGACCAGTACGCAATACCTTTGCTAAAAGCAAGGATAGCATAATGAAAATCACAAATCTATCCATTTTTGGTAAATTCGACTCATTTGCAGGTACACGTTTTCTGCAGGTCTCCTACTGGTATCGCTCACAATTACTCTATTGTTGGCGCGTTTACGCTACTGTTGAGTGCGCCGCAGAGAGATTACGTCGATGTGACGTCACATAAGGCTGTGGTGCTTACACAGGGTCTTACAGACCGATGATTGATCGATCAAGTCATCCTGTAGCGGCTAGCTAAAAGTGAAATAATGTTTTTCGTTTCTCGGAATTACGCGGAAACGTCAGAATGACGTAAACCTGCTTAATTATCCTCAGTTCGAAGTTGTTGTAGTCATTCTTTTGCTCTGAATAGCATATCAGTAATGACAATACATTTAGGCAGGGGATGAAGGAATGTTACTACATTATATGAAGGAATTCCTAGACGAGATTTATCATACTGCACCCATTTTATAAAGTTTTCCTCACTACATCTGGGTATACTAGCTAGTACTTCTTATACGCAACACAAATATTCTTCTGCAACTTCCATATCACCATCACTGCCCTCAGTACCCTCAAACTCCTCCAAATATACATGACTTGGGACAAAATCCCTGGGAATCCATTGTATCTTTTTCTTTCGAGACTTTTTAAAGGGATTTTTTTCTCTCTTTTTTTTTGGTGAATAACATGCATTCATGTCGCGTACTGATGTATCTTTATTTGGTTGTTGCTTTCTGTTTCGATTCAATTGAGTTTGATGATATTGTATATTCATTTTGATGAATATAATTCTTGGTGAAATGTCTTGTTCTGTGATATTGCCTCTCCAGAGGTAATCTTACCTAGGGTGTTCCTTGGTTTCTTGACAACAGGGCTAACAGATGTTACCTTCATCACCTGTATAGCGTTGTTTTCAGAGAAATCATATTCATGGTAAAGATAATCTTATCCCCCCTTCTTCGCCCTTGAGCTTATCATAGCTGCATAGCACTTGACACAAATGGATATACAAAATAGATATTTTGTTTTGATAACGCTTTATGTTGAAGACCTGATATGCATGTGAACAGACATCATATTTGGTAAGCTCTGTGACGGAAATTCTAATCTGTTCGTTGCAAAGATATAGATTTTTTTGGAGAAAATCAGAACAACCAACATTCATTAAAAAGTATTACTAATGAGGATTTGTGAAATATCCGAAACACGTGTCTGGTCCATTAAAATAATTTTTCATCAAAATGGTAAAAGGTTGGAACACTTCCATTAAATTGTGTGCGAAGGAAGTGCTATGAGAATGACATTATGCTCCTTTGCCCTCTCAGCTACAGCGACTGAAACATATAATCTGTACATGTGTTCGTCTAATAAAAGCCAGACAGGTCGTTGAAGTATTTTTTATGTACCATATGCGCATTTCAACAAGCTATTAATGTACCATCAGTGATTGATGACGAGATAAGAAAATCCACATTATAATCATATGAAGAGCGAAATTCTGAACATGACCTATTTGGGGACTTTCAGTCAACGAGCAAAGATCCAAACCCAGAGGCTGCAATTATCAATATTGAAAATACATGTGTAAAACGAAAATTTCAAGAGGCACTTTATCATCAGTGATGCTCAAGGCCTAAATTTAGGAATGTCTATACCAGACAAAAGATAACTAATACTGCAATAGACCACATTATACTGCTTTGTAAAGGAAGGAAACAGGGCAAATTTACCACTGGTACTGCAATAGTTTCTGCCTGATTAACAATCATAACCGTTTGTTAATGAATCGTGTGGATTTGTCAGCCTACTAGATTTAGTATGCAGTGGATGAAGGACTGGTTGCATTCTAAAGAAACACTGATTGATTCAGGCTAAACATCATTGTTGTATTCGCACAAAATAAACTATATCCTTTTGTTAAAAACATCTCCCCTAAAAGACGATTCATAAAAATTCCATTTATTAACAAAGGATTTGATCTTCTAAACTTCTCTAATATTTTTCGGGATCATCGCGTACAAAGTGCCATTCCTCAATATTTGGAAAATTTAGAACCTCCTCTTATTTGTTACAAATATAAGAGACCTATTCGAAATTTCGTTTTTAACTACAACAAAGTTACACAAGATCCTAAAATTCTTGAATCACGTCCTGCTTCTTGAGAATGTGCTGGTCATATTATTACAGGTGACTTTTCAATTATCAAAGACAGGCAGCTCCGTGGTCTTCTCAAAAAAGGACCTAAATATAGAATCCCATCCAAGATAGATTTTATTAAATGTCGCGAATTGCTGAAGGAAGCTTTAGATAACTATACCAAACGATGGTGTAAATCGGAAGGAGTCGAATCGCATGCTCTGAATGACTGGAAAAACCTCATTTTGGATATTACCGATATTCGAATAGATAACTACCACAAAAATCCTCATCTTTTTAAAAAAACCAATTTCTAAATCTGAAAGATATTTCAAATCCAAGTTACGTAATTTACATGAAAAATATGTCTTCGCGCCTGCAGACAAAGCAGCCAACAACACCATAATTATTTGAAAACGCTACTACATATCAACTATAGTTTCGGAACTTTCCTCTACTAATACTTATATCGAAAGCAACGAAAGTGTTCCCAATATTTTGAACAAACATAACAGATGTGACAGTTCTACCGAATTGAAGCGACGGGTGTTGCATGCAAGCAGGAGATGCTTACTCTTCCTGGGCACCTGGTCTCACTCTCATATCGGGAGTTCGCTTCTTTTCATATGGTGGAGGTTTTTGTTTTTGTTTGCTTTGGTTCCTGTTTTGTCCTGATTTTGTATGCCTTCGGTTTCTGATTTTTTGAATTATCGATTTTGTACTGTAGACAGGGATATGGTCATTATCCATATTTGTCATAACAGTGAAATTTCTTCTTTTAATATCCCTATTTCTAAACTGGATCTCCCTACAATATACTTTATACCAAAACTTCACAAGTCTCCTTACAAATTTCGATACATTGCTAATTATAGCAACTGCTCAGCAACAATTTTGTCAAGAAATCTGACGTCAGCATTCACGGCTATAAAGGAACACGTGGTAAAATACTGTGAAACTGTCATGAACAGGAATGGCGTAAACTTCTTTTGGTCTATTAAAAATTCAGGGGATGTGATTGACAAAATGAAATCAAGAAATTTTGAAGCAAATATGATATCTTCATAAGACTTTTCTAATATGTACACCACGCTTCCTCGTGACAAAATAAATGCTCGACTGTCCAAACTCATTAAATGGTGTTTTGATCGAGAGGGGAAAACTTATATTTGTACTTCTGAATCTAAGGGTTTCTTTTCCGCCACAGATTACAAATCATGGACATGTGGTGACCTGTGTATTGCCTTGTCCTTCCTTTTGGACAATATTTATGTAAGATTTGGTGAGAAACTCTACAAGCAGGTTGTAGGGATTCCAATGGGTACTAATTGTGCGCCTCTTGTTGCAGATTTATTTTTATACACGTATGAAAAGGAATTTATCAAAAATCTTCAAAAGCAAAGAAAAAATGATGATGTGAAATGCTTCATTGGTACTTCTAGGTACCTGGATGATATTCTTACTATCGACAATCCTGTTTTTGAAAAAATATAAAAATGTTATTTATCCACAAGAATTGATTCTAAACAAGGCAAACGTTTCAAACACAGAAACACCATTTTTGGACCTAAATATCAAAATTGTTTACGGAGAGATCCATACAAGTGTGTATGACAAAAGAGATGATTTTGGATTTAACATAGTAAATTTCCCCTGGCTTGACGGTGATGTTCCTAGATTACCGTCCTATGGTACATGTATCTATATTTCACAGCTCATCCGGTATGCTAGAGCATGCACTGATGTTTTGGATTTTCATAGTAGAAATTTACAAATTACAAAGAAACTTTAAGGACAAGGTTTTCGCTTTCACAAACTAGTAAAGACTTTCTGGAAATTTTACAAAAATTATTGTCAACTTCTTCTGAAATTCGGACCAATACAGGCAACAGAGTATATTACTTTGGGTATTTCACAACCTGCATTTTATGGTGACATTATTAACAAAATAAGAAGGATCAAAGGTAGACAACATCACTATCGAAAATGCGTCAGAATCATCAAACGCCTTTTATACCGTGGATATGATCTTTATGTCACCAGACGGACACTAGGCATGGTACTTGACCAATCTACAGTCTTGTACAAGCGCATTCTTAAAACTTGCACTCTGACTGACTGTGACGACATGACTCCATGACGTGCCCTGTCCAAACCTCTTTAGAGAAGACAGGGCCCCGACCACCTGTCCTCTCTGAATGTCAGTCGGACTCCTCGGGTGATAACATACATGAGCTCGCGGTGGAAGAGCACGGATTGTATTACGTACGCCCTCTTTTTATATCCATTTACATATTCATCTGTGTTGTTCGGGCCCCTGCGTTTTGGGGTCTTGTTTGTGTGTTGTCATCTGACAGTGAGGAGGTTGTTTTACACCACAATTGTACGTTCTTCGAGACCTCTGGGTAATCGGAATAGTAATCCAGGATAACCACACCTTCTGCTATTTCCGTGGCAGATGACCGTCCTAAGTCGGCACCGGTTGCCCATTGGCCTCGTTGGTTTATGTGTAGTCCTTTGTGTTTGATGTTTCTGTGTAGTGCGTTGACGTTCCTTGTCCCTTATACGTCTCTTTCCGTGCTTGTCTGCTTTGTGTTTTTGCATTGGGTGTTTTGGGGTTTTGCTGTGGGTGCTACAACCGGGTGTTGTTGGAGATCCCCTCCTTTGTTTAAGAAATTAATGTCTGAAATTTGTTGTATAAGAAAGGAGGTGATCTCCAACGACACCCGGTTGCAACACCAACAGCGAAACCCCAAAACACTCACTGCAGAAACACGAAGCAGACACTCACAGAAACAGACGCGAATGGTACAAGGTAATTACACATTTACTTGCAAAAAGTACTATTTCGACAGTCTAGTTAAAAAGTTGGGTTTAAATTCGACACCTGGAAATCCCACTTACACCCCACTAAACCTTTCTGCCTCTGAAATAATAGATAACCACAAATCAGCTTCGGCTTCGAGACTTATACTGCATACCTAAAATGCATAAGACTCCGTTAAAACAACGTTTCATCGCTTGTTCCTCAAAATGTTCTACCAAATCTGTATCGATCTTACGCACCAAAGTTTTATCTGAATTCAAATCTGGGCTTCAAATATATTGTTCGACAATATATTCTCTCAGTGGTATCAACCAGATGTGGATTTTAAGGAATTCGAAGGAACTTTTAGAACATCTGAAATCCACTCATTTTAGTAGTGTCCATTCGATCAAAGCCTTTGATTTTTTGACACTTTACACTACAATCCCACATTCTAAATTGAAAGAAAGACTCGCAAAAATTATAAGTAATGCGTTTACAAGTAAGAACGCCAATCGCAAATATAAATTTATTGTTGTTAACTATGACAAAATCTACTTTGTAAAAGAAAAGTCCGATTCTGAAAATAAGTACACCGAAAAAGATACTATTCAGATGTTAAACTTTCTGATCGACAACATTTTTGTGGTGTTTGGAGGAAAGGTCTTCGAGCAAATTGTCGGAATTCCAATAGGGACCAATTGTGCCCCACTCTTTGCCGACATTTTTCTTTACTCGTACGAAGCTGAATTCATTTAATCTTTGGTCTCTGAAGGGAAAAGATACTTAGCTTTTGACTTTAACTTCACTTACAGATACATAGACGATGTGATGTCCATCAGTAATCCAAAATTCGCGGATTACCTCAGCAGTATCTAACCTTCGGAGCTTGAAGTCAAAGAGACTACAGAGACAAATAATTCAGCATCCTCATGTTGTCCTACGACACTGATGGTCACATGAGCACCTCACTCTATGACGAACGTAACGACTTCATTTTCAGATTACAAACTTTCCTTTCTGAGTAGCTACATCCCTTCATTGCCTGCTTATGGAGTGTTCATATTTCAGTTGATACGCTATGCAAGAGCAAGTACCAAATATGCGGATTTTGTTCTGAGAGCTAGGCGTCTTTCAGATAAGCTTCTCAGTCAGGGATATGTTTGTGACCGACTAACATCGTCACTGAGGAAGTTCTACGTTCGATATAGTGAACTCGTCATACACTATGATGTCCCACTCTCCAGAATGGTGGATGATATTCTGATGACCATTTGAACCATCCAACCAAAGACTGTACGCTATTTCTTACAAAATGGAAGTAACCGGATTTGACAGTTCTACCGAATTGAAGCGGCGGGTGTTGCATGCAAGCAGGAGATGACAAATATGGATAATGACCATATCCCTGTACTTTCTCTTATCCCTATGCTTACTCTTCCTGGGCACCTGGTCTCACTCCCGTATCGGGAGTTCGCTTCTTTTCATATGGTGGAGGTTTTAGTTTGTTTGCTTTGGTTCCTGTTCTATCCTGATTTTGTATGCCTTCGCTTTCTGATTTTCTGAATTATCGATTTTGTGCTGTATACAGGGATATGGTCATTATCCATATTTGTCATAGAAACATCAAACATAAATTACTACATATAAACCAACAAGACCAATGGGCAGTCGGTGCCGACTTAGGACGGTAATCTGCCGCGTCAATAGCAGGCGGTATGGTTGTCCGGATTACGTGCGCACAACCCTCCCACTTTTTCGATTGCCCAGATATCTCGAAGAATGTACAATTGTGCTGTAAAATAACTTCCTCGCTGTAAGATGACCATACAAACAGACAGTATGACGCGGTTGGGGGTCAAGAAAAACAGATGGGTATATAAATGGATATAAAAACATAAGGCGTACGAAATACAGCCCGTGCTTTGTCGGCTGTAGTGAGCTCATGCATATTATCTCCTAAGGAGTCCGACTGAGATTCAGAAAGTACAGGTGGTCAGGCCCTTTCTCTCTAAAGAGATTTGGATAGTGGCCGTCATGGATTCCTGTCGTCACAGTCAGAAAGAGTGCAATTCTTAAAAATGCGCTGGTACAAGGCTGTAAATTGATCAAGTACCAATTGTCAATATTGAAATATATGTTCTTTAGTGCCAATTTTGTTGTACTAGACACGTGTTTCGGATATTTTAATCCTCGTCTGTAGTACTTCATGCCAAACAGTTTAAATAAAGCCAAAGTGATTTTTCCTGGTGCCATCTACAATACAGAGCGTTAATTTCCTCTTGCCAAAATGAGCGACTTCAAATTTTGTGTAGGGTTTATTCAGAAGAAAAATATGCCAAAAATCGTTGGAGGGTAGGCACAAGGAGCTTAATTCTAAACATGACCGAAAACAGATTATGCCGAAACCCAGCTAAGGACAGAGCTATGCAATGATGGAGATACCCCTCTAGAAAGTTTTAGAAATTAAGGTCTAAATTGATGACAGGAAATTTAGAATATATTTCAATGTAGTGCGTGATCACTAAAAGAAGGTAAGTGATATCCTCGGGGACTTACAGTCTACCAGCAGCGATACCATCCCAGTGGCCGAAATTGTCAATATAGAAATATATGTTCTATAGTACCAATTTTGTTTTCCAAGTGTCCGTTTGGTGACAGAAGGATCATATCCACAATATAAAAGGCGTTTGATGATTCTAATACAATTTCGATAGTAATTCTGTCTACCCAAAGTAATATACTATGTTGATTGTATATGGGTCCGAATTTCAAAAGAAATTGAGAAAAATGTAAAATTTCAAGAGAGTCTTTACTACTTTGTGAAAGCGAAAACCTTGTCTTAACGATGGTGACTCATCACGTGTGCGCACATAGCACTGCGCAACGTATTAGACGATTCGAACGTCATCGCCTCATACGCATTACGTTATGACGCAGGCGATGTCGCATATTTATTATTAAGATAAAACGCTAGAATGCTCGATTTAGGACTGTACATAGGTAATATCAAGTAACGTATATCATCACTAATGAATCGAAATGAAGTACATTGTAGTTAAAATTGAATTATTGGGGTCCGCGCGACTTAATTTATTTTTTGAAAACCGGGAAATTCAACCGCTCGCTGCCCGTGAAAAAATCAAGTAGGACATTTAGCATTCTTTTTGTTACATTTTATTTTGTTGCAACGGACCTACCCGTAGTAATAATGTGTAAACGCCAATCCGAGAGATGGGGAACTTTGCACGATTCTAATCGTTTATAGCGTAATGTTTATTCGCAGAGGTAGCGTTATGAAAATATAATTATACATAAGGGATCCTGGGGATTTTTCAAATCAAATATACATATACCAACTCAGAGGGAATGAGGTTTTATCTTTCTTCAATCCACAGAATCAACATGATCCGGATTTATTTTCGTCTGTTTTTTGGGCTGTACGTTTTTATTCAATTTTTTCCGAAAAAAAAAATAATAAAATAAAGCCGTTTTTTTTTTCTTATGTGAAAGTTTTATCCTCCCCTAAGCTAAGATCAATTGGCATTTTATGAATGGCATAGTCTCATTTGGAATTTTGTTTCAATGTCGCTCTCTCTAGTGAAAAACGTACCTTGTTCGAGTAAATATATACATTTGTATATGTTTGACTTTTCCTGGAATCCTTGCAATCTCTCAATATCACCCTTCCGTATTTTTTTCAGAGAACTGGATGGGATTGGGCGTTACAGGGACGTATATATATTAATTTTATAAATCTAATTTATAAGTGCCCCCGCTCCCCGTCCTTCCCCTACGCTCTTCAGTGAGGTTTTAAAAATAGATTGTAGGTTTTTTTTATGACAAACTGTCCGGAAGGTTTGTATTGCCTGGGTGAGGGCCGAATGATCAATCAGTGCAGTCATTTATATGCTGGTTTCCAACATCGTGGCAAATTCAATCCCCGCCCCCCTTTCATACAAACTTATTGATTTGGAATACATTTTTTATGTTGAAGTTCTAAACTTTCTTTTCGGTACGCTTTGCTTAATATTATGTTTTAATGGATCCATATATCATAAACATATAATACGTATGTTTTTCGAGTCTTGAATTATAACTAAGCAATTTATTCACATGGGGGGTCTGGCCAGATGGAAAGAGGAATGCAACAAGCGAAACCTCCCCTCCCCCAAGTCCTAAATTGAGCATAAATAAAGATAGAGAGAGAAAGAGAGAGAGGAGGCGACTGTTAAGTCCGTCTAATATGGTATCATCAGTCAATTAATCTATCAATTTACAGGTGTTCTCATGATCTTAGGGAAAAGCCATGTGATTTTATGGAAAGGGGGGAGGCGGCAGGAAGACGTACTTTGCAAAAAAAACCTCCGGACGGATATTTTAGGGGGAAAAGATTCCGGCCAGAAGGAATCATGAAAATAACACCCCCCCCTTCTGTCTTCCAACATATAGAGATACTCACTCCGTGTTTGATATTTTATACATCTTGTGGCCGAAATATTGCGCTGAATGATATAAACTTTTAAAAGAGTAATTTTTAACATTTGGAAAATTAAAAAATATATAAAAATAATCCGATCCAAAGGGCCTACGAAAAAAAAAATCCGATTATTACAATTGCTGAAAAACCCCCGGCTTGCAGAAGTCTTCCTGTACCCCCTCCCCTCCCCCCTTGCTCACTTATTACAATGACATAGAGAAAGATATAATACTAGCTAGTAATGTAAAATTCATGCGTGGGAATGACATATTTACAATAATTGTGATCTTATCATTAGTTGATAGTCCTATGTGGAGGGGGAAATCATATTTTAAGGACTTCTACAACATGTACCATTTTGAATAATTAAGATTTTTTCAATATTAAGATAATGGTTTCACAGAAATGTGCTGGGCGGGAAAATTCGAGGCGGAAGAAGACTTTATTGAGTTTTTTCCCTTGTATTTTGGATTACATGTATATAGAAAATCAGGGACCATCTCGGGATACCTATTGTAGTCCAGTCAAAATAACTTTTGACCTAGAAGTAATTGCAACAGAAATTCTGAAAATACTATACGAAAGTACACATCCAATATATAATGTGACCACGTTTCGCCAAAAATCGGCAAAGTGGAAAATGTGAAAATTAAAGAGATAAAACTTTGTGAAAATGTCGCGATAAATATAGCTGAAATAGGCTTCCATAACCCGTTCCGATTCAGTATTTACGCTACCGATAGCATTCCGGTTTTCAAACAGTAATTTTTATGAAATAATTTGAACAAAATATATATGATTATAGACAAGTAGACATGAAAAATGCTATAGAAATAAAAAAAATGTCTAATATAAATAAATACGGTATTTATGAGATGCTGTACTTGTTTAACAATGAATTTATAGTTGGTTATCATTTTTCCTCTGATCAAGGCTAAAGATGAAATGTTGTACGGCTTTACACTGAAAGTACAGTATTCATGGAAAATACACGCGATGTTACGAAATAGAAATTTATGTATTTGCTTTATATGTCTTAAAATTGTCATAAGAAACGCTGGAAAGCAGTCAGAATCTGAAGTGGTATAAAAATGTATGGAGGGCATTTACAACCAAAACAAAAATGCTATTTCACATATAAAAACTTATGCTCATAGCTAGACATATATTTAATTGCTGAGCTCACCTTGAATGCAAAGGAGGGTAAAGGAATTTTATTTATGGTATAGAAAGGTCAGAAAGTGCGAGAGAAAATAGGGGGGGGGAGCTGAAATACGTTTAAAACTATAATGGAGTGTTTGGATACACATACTAGTAACAGCCCCCCCCCCCCCCCCCCCCAAATAACGGAGCGGGATCGAAGAATATTTCCTTCTACTAGTATTCATTTAATTTTCATATATGTAAAAGTGATACTAGGCTTAGCTAAACCGGTATGTGTTCTACCTTGCAAGTGCACGTTAATTTGTTAAAAGGATTACTTTTTCTATCTCTTTCTCTCTATGTGTCAGAGGGAGAATATGGCAACCCCTTTCTAACGTGTTGGGTCCATTCATGGAATAGTAGTCTATCTACATTTTTTACGTAAATTTTGAACGGTTTGCATCCGAGTCAGAGCATTGATAATCCACTTGCACTGATTACTTAAACACAACGTTCTAAAAATATTTGATATTTTGGACGAAAGAAATCATGGAAACGTTCGGTAAACACAAAATTTATAGGATAGAAAGGATGTTTGGGGTATATTAACTATATTTCACAAAAAAAAAACCCCACAACTAGGCACTTTCTGGCAGACATTGATACCAGGACGTCACAAGCAATAGTCCATAAAACAATATGCTTTGAAAAGTCTTGATGAAAACCTCACCACATCTAAGGCAATCAAAAGTTGCAATGTCAAATATTTGGCGATTCTTCATTTATATTGACTCTCATTTGAGTGGAGCTTCTCCAACTTAGAGGGTTTGACGTGGATTAGGTGATGACACTAAAAGTCTATTGGAAATCTGATATCATTCAGCGGGCAGACCTTTACTTGTGTGATTTAATGTTGAGGTGCACATATTCTGTAAACGTAAATATTTTCACTGGGGAAAATTTCATGATCATCACATAAAGACGTTCCACGTAGGGGAAATTTGTAAGAATGCAGCAGGGTCATTTTTTGCGTGTGGGAAATTTTCGCAAACTCCATCCTCTCTCAAAATACGCGAAAACAGTCCTTACACGAAAATGTCTGTAGTCATTGTTGCATTCCGTGCTTAATTATTTATCCCCGGGAGTATCTCATTGGAGTTTAGGATGGATCTAAATTATATTCGTGTACGAATGCATTGTGGTAAAAACAAGTATAGGTGCAACTCGAATATGGGTGCGACTGTTATTGCCTTCGGATGTAGTAAAAAGTTGAAAAAAAAAGGATTTTCTTCCATGGGGTTTGCACGATAGAAATGAAAAATGGAAATAGTTTACGAATTTATCAGAGCGAAATGAAATTAACTAAGAATCATTGGTGTGGTCCGCCCATTTTGCAACGTTTATATTGCCCATGGACTACAGCGGGGCAAACAATGCTAGGACACTCTAACAAATCATGAGATTACGGTGGAATGTATCTCGTATTAACACAATTTTGATTTTCAAAAAAAATAGGATGAGAAAAATATTCATTTGACGGTACAATTACATATTGTCATCGTATCTAAAAAGATATTTGCAAAGATTTGCCTGATGTATTCAATCTACACTAAGAGACCATTTTTATTTGGACGATTTCTCAGCTACTTGTAATAGCATGGTGAATATTTTCAAATTCAGTGAATATAGCACCAAAGTCATAATGCAGAATGTTACTAGAAAATAAATATAATTTAGTTCAAAATCATTCATATATAATATTAATGAGGCAATCTTCATTTGATCTACCTATAAATTATCAATACCTAGCTTAAAACTCATGATGTTATGTTTTCTGAGGTTTTCTATTTTTCTTAATCCTAATTGTCATTTTGACTACTCGAATACATATATCAGACGTTCAAGTAATTGCTTTAACAAGGCAATCGCGAACCCTCGAATGGAGGCAGAACCAGGTTGAGTTGAATTGCGATGTTAGCTTCTATTTGCTGTTTGAAAGCAGACTTATTGATTCTGCCTCGTATGAATAAAGGAACCTGTCAGGTATTTTGCGAACGTCAAATAGTAAAAGTGTCGAATCCAGTAATATCGAAATACGTAAAAGACGATCAATTGGATTGGTCGTATACTCAAGAATGTCCTCAATCATTGGAAGGTAAAGAGTTGGAACACTTCCATTAGTGTTCCAACCCTGCTACGTCTTTAATGTAATAATGGAAGCACCAGCCCTGCTTATGCCATCAATCTATAAATAATTCATATTCATATTCCCATGATTTTTACAAAAATCCGGTATTTTTATCCCAAAAATGAACCCATTACGCATTCAGATGTTCAGAAATTATTCATTACGACTCGAAGAAGATAAAAATGTTCATTTGATCGATGTTCTTTTACTCTTAAATTGGAAATGAGCATTTTAGACAGCATTTGAATAATTTCAATGATTTTTACAAAATTTTCGCATTTTTAACCCATAACTAATTCCATTTTATGCATAATTATATTGTCAGAAATGATTTATATCGATTGCAATAATAAAGAAATGTTCATTTGATCGATTTTATTTCATTTAGAAAATCGCTAAAATGCTTCAAAGACAATATTTCTAACTCGAAGATTTTTACAAAAATTCCACATTTTTAGCCCCAAAACCATCCTTCTCACGGATAGATATTGTCAAAAAAATATTCATATCGGTGAGAATACTTCGGAAATGCTCATATAATCGAATTTATTACACTTTGTAAATTGCTTAACAGCTAAGAAGATAGTTTTTAAAATTTTCAGGATTTTCACAAAAAATCCTCATTTTTAGCCCCAAAATCACTATTTCCCCCTTTCCGATTTTGGGCGAAATTTAGATATTAGTTGGTGGTCCTGTAAAGAATCAATTCCGACCAAAACAATTTCTGTTGCAATTATTTCTAGGTTTAGCCCCATTTTGCTCTATATTGACTGGACTATTGACTGATTATACACATCCACGAGCACCTATAGGTCAGTAAAATAGGTAGGTTATAGCGAATAATGCGACGTATTGCTTTATTTCCTAGCAATTTACATAATTGGACTCTGACTAATATGATATAATTAATATTGCCAATTCTTCGAGTATTCGAGAACAATTTTCGTGTTGAGTCAATATTTAATCAGACTTTACTACAAGAAAACATATTTGTTTGAATAAAAATGAATAAGATTCTATGATATAAACGTCATTTATTGAAATGTTTCGACGCTATAATTGGTATATATAAAATCTAGGTATGACGTCATCATGGACGTGAAAGCTTCTTTCAACGCTTTATCTTGCTCTTATATTAACACCGACCTACGTATTTTCATATATCAATTGAAAGATCAAGATTTATAAATTCCTTCTGTCATAACTAGAAAAAAAGTTTAATACTCCTTTGAAGTGAATTTTTTAGGTAAAAAATAATAATTTTACGAATTTTTACATTTTTTTACATTAAATTGATAAGGACGCTACTTTCCTAAAAGAAAGTTATTTTCTTTCATATATATGTTTTTTATTGAAGAAAAGTGTCTTCTTTTAATTAAAAGTTTCAAAAATCACATAATAACATTCTTTCCTCAATCACTAGTGCTTTTCTGGAAATGGGTGATTTTTGTCTAAAAATAGCAACAGAAATTCCCTTAATCTATTTTTAGCTATATCTCGAAATTTTCAACACCGACCTTTGTATTTCGATAATTAAAATTAAAGTATGAGAATTGTTCTTCATATATGGCCCATATTTATAAAAAGTTTAATACTCCTTATTATATGAGTCGCAATCCTTAAAAGTTTCTTCGTAATTTGTATATTTCTAGTACATTTGTATGAAAATCCAAAATAGCAGTACATGCTCCAGCATACCGAATGAGATGTAGATACCGTACGACGGTGATCTAGGAGTATTACCGTTCAGCCAGGAAAGATTTCCTATGTTGAATCCAAAAAAATCTCTTTTCCATACACACTTGCATGAAACTCGAGCTCCCCATGAATAATTTTGATACTTAGGTCCAAAAATGGTGTTCTTATGTTTGTAAAGTTTGCCTTGTGGATAAATGACATTTTTATACTTTTTAAACCAGGATTGTCGATAGTAAGAATATCATCCAGGTACCAGTACCTAGAAGTACCTGAACTTATGTGTAATGCAGTATAACAGCTTTAAAAAATACATCGATAATTGCTCTAATCAAGTTGAAGAAAAACAATTATACCGACGGAGAAAAAGGACACACGTTTTTAGTTTAATTTGGAAAGATTTAAGACATATTTTTTGAATACAGAACCTAAACCTCATTTGCTTACTTAAAGAAAAAAGTTCTTTTATTCTCATACCATACAAAAGATGAACACCAAAGACTTACATTGTATTGTTAACTAGAGAATAAGAGAGAGAAAAAAAAATAGAGAGCGAGAGAGAGAAAAAGAGAGAGATTTCTAGATTACAAATATTTAAAACTATAAGTAACATACCGGTATTATGATTATGTGTAAATGATGTATACATGCATTGCATATATATAAAAAGGAAAACATTTAAACATTTGACATCATCAAGTTTTCTTTGCTTTCGAAGATTTTGGATTAATTCGTTTTTTATTCGAGTACAAAATAAATCCGCAACAAGAAGCGCACAATTAGTACCCATAGGAATCCCTACAAGCTGTTTGTAGAAACGTACATACTTACTGCTTTATCTGCAGAAGCGAAGACATATTTTTCATGAATACTACCTAAGAATTTAAAATATCTTTCAGATTTAGAACTTGGATTTTCAAAAAGATGAGGATTTTATGGAAGTTATCAATTCGAATATCAGTAATATCTCAATGAGTTTTTCCAGTCATTCAGAGATTGCGATTTGACTCCTTCCGTTTTACACTATCATAAGGCTTTCTTTTTTAGAGGACTGCGGAGCTGTCTGTCCTGAATAATTGAAAAGTCATTTGTAAAAATATTACCTGCTTCTTTATATAAATATTTTTGGCCAAGGTTCTAGACGAGGGTTAAATACCTGAAACGTGCATGCTGTAAATTTATTTGCTGTAAATTGATGCTAGCAATGAATTTGAAGACGTTAAACATTTGTACCACTTGGTGAGTGTCACTGCTGGTGGACCAGGAGTCTCCCGAGGGCACATGTAGCCAAGTTCGATCAATTTCGGTTGGTCGTTTCTTCAAAAGCATTTGAAAATTTCTGTTTACTAAACTTTCTCAAATTTCTAGAACCTGGGTCCTGTAGCATCATATCCCAGTCATTCTTCTACGTCTTTCGGTATATTTAGGACATAATTTTCACTGACTTTGGCCATATTACATTGTTGAGATCGAAGACCACTGACGAGGGTTAAATAACCGAAACGTGCATGTCTGGTCCATGCTGTAAATATTTCAGCTCTAAAATTATGTTAATGAAACATTTGTACCACTTGGTAAGTGTCACTGCTGGTGGACCAGGAGTCCCCGAGGGCACATGTAGCCAAATTCTATTAATTTCGGTTGGTCGTTTCTTCAAACACGTTTGGAAATTTCTGTTTACAAAACTTTCTCAAATTTCTAGAACCTGTGTCCTGTACATAGCATCATATCCCAGCCATTCTGCCATATTACATTGTTTAGATTAAGGATCACTGACGAGGGTTTAATACCCGAAACGTGCATATCTGGTCCATGCTGTAAATTTATCTGCTCTAAAATGATGATAATAAATTTAAAAACGTTAAACATTCAGACGTAGCACATTCTTAAGAAGCAGGTTTCGAGGATCTGATGTTACTCTATTGTCCCCCGCTTTCGCGAAAGCGCGGGGACATTAAAACCGGTTCGTCTGTCCGTCCGTCCGTCTGTCCGTATGTCCGTCAGTCACAAAAACTTTAACCTTGTACACAACTTTTGAATGGAGAGTGATAGGGATTTGATATTTCACATGTGTATTTCTTGTGACAAGACCTTTCCATGGATACCAAAATTTTTAACCTTATGACCTTAACCTTGGACTTTGACCTACTTATCAAAACCTTTAACCTTGACCATAACTTTTGAATGGAAAATGATAGGGCTTTCATATTACACATGTGTATTCCTTGTTACAAGACCTTTCCATGGATACCAAAATTTTTGACCTTCTGACCTTTACCTTGGACTTTGACCTACTTATCAAAACCTTTAACCTTTACCATAACTTTTGAATGAAAAGTTGTAGGACTTTCATGTTACACATATGTATTCCTTGTTACAAAACCTTTCCATGGATACCAAAATTTTTGACCTTGTGACCTTGACCTTTGAGTTCGACCTACTTTTAATAAAAACTTTAACCTTGTCTATAACTTAATGGAAAGTGATAGGGCTTTGATATTTCACATGTGTATTCCTTGTGACAAGACCTTTCCATGGATGCCAAAATTTTTGACCTTCTGACCTTGACCTTGGACTTTTACATGATTTTCAAAAACTTCAACCTTGACCATATCTTTTTAACGGAAAGTGATGGGGCTTTTACATTTCACACGTGTATTCCTTGTGACAAGACCTTTCTGTTGGTATCAACATTCTGACCTTGTGACCTCTGACCTTGTGACCTCGTACTTGGAGAGAGGTGGACCCATAATTTTTAAAAAACGTCAACCTCGACCATAAGTTTTGGATGGTAATTTAAATGATAGGACTTTACTATTTCACATGTGCATACCTTTTCATAAGTCCTGTCCCTTGGTAACCTTTGACCTTTTCTTTGAGTTTAATCTTTCGTATTTAGAATGTTGATAATATATGAAATATATTATGAAAACTTAAGAATTGGGGGAGGGGTTTGTCTGTAAGCATTTCTTTGAAGACAATTGCAAACACCCAAAAGCGGGGGACCACAATTCCTTGAATTTGATTTTTGTAGTTCGAATAGGTTTCTCATATACTCATAACAAATAAGAGAAAGTTCTAAATTCTCAATTCAGGAATATTTAAGTACTTTGTACGCGATGATCACGAAAAATGTTGGAGATGTTTAGAAGATCGAAACCTTTGTCAATAAATGGATTTTTTTATGAATCGTCTTTTAGGGGAGATGTATTTTGTGCGAATGCGACAATGATATTATGTCTGAATCAATCAGTATTTATTAAGAATGCAAACTCTGTTTCATCCAACTTGAAGATTTCAATTGAACTGCTAAAACTGACGAGAGAGCATGAAGCAATTCGTGTCCGTCGCCGTTGCATGCTATAATTAGCAGGTCTCTGAGGGTACGGTGTATTCTAGCTCTGTTTCTAAGTTTTTTGTTCGTCTTTTTCCGTGTGACCTAAATTTTCGTTTAGTGTTAGGGCGGATTGAAAAGTAGTGTCTTACATGTATGACATATTGGATGAACAAAAGAACAAACTCCATTTCTGGGATTATCATTTATATATTACTCATGTATTACGCATCTTTATACACTCTATGGGACATTAATAGTTGCGGGCTCCCTCTTTTAAACAAAATACGATGCATGATACATGACATTCATTTCATAAATTAGTCAAGGATCAACTCACAATCTTTGTTTAATATAATGAATCGTTTCGACTAAAGTACTAAAACACAGTCTATTGCACAGCATTTACAAAGTTTTATCCTGAGGGCTGTTCCATTACAGCAGAGTTTGACACTATATTTCTCTTTATGTTCTGTAGACATACATGTAGTAGCCAATGAATATTGAGTATAAATTTTCCCTTTTCTAGACCTGCATATATAATTCCTTTTTTCAATATGCTGTATTTTCACACATATATTTATATATTTCTAGGTTCTTTCTTTGGAAAAATACGATCTGGGTTTCTTGGAGAAATGTTAAATATTTTTTAATTCTTTTAACTTTGACATAAAAATCAACATTTTTACTAAGCATTTTACTCAATTCTGTATTAATCAGTTGTAAACTAAAAACAAAACAGAACATGTGAACATTTCTTACACCCAATGGAAAGTGTAGGAAGAAGATCATAATGAAACAGATTAAACAGATAGAAATTTTAAAACAATAACAACGAAAGAAGAACAAAGGTAAAACGTTCAACAAGAAGTAAATCATGTGTGTATCTCCATAACGACTTTTAAAAGTTATAAAATAGTCATGTTGATATCAGATATATTTAGACATAACTTCTGTTGATATCAGACATCTATAAATGTAACTTCTGATGGATCCTCAATCCGGAGCCCCACAGAACCATCAAGGAAATAATGTATGAAAGGACTCTCAATGCAAATAAATCTGCCCGGTCTAACAGCTCCCCAGTGGAAGAATGGAAAAGGGTTATCGTAGTCCAGGTAAAATGCCACGTATATTTCCTCTTTTACTGTGTCCTAAAAGAAAAAAAAAGAATGTTATATGCTCATTACGATTTTTCTTCGCAATTTGCGACTTTTAAAAGTCGCAATGCAATATCATGATAATGTCAACATTTTCATACAAAACAACTTTGGCATTTATATGTCTCTGGAATAGTTCAATCAAATGTGACATAAGATTAAAAAATCTTAAGGTGGAGGTGTTTGTTTGTTTGCTTTGGTTCCTGTTTTATCCTGATTTTGTATGCCTTCGGTTTCTGATTTTCTGAATTATCGATTTTGTGTTGTATACAGGGATATGGTCATTATCCATATTTGTCATTCTAACGATGCACAGCCATAAAAAAATTAAACACTCATTATCAAAACCAAAACCATGAAAAGTACAAAACTAAACAAAATAAATTAAACAGTGAACAAGAGGTAATCCTCAGTGGAGAAAATACCAGTTGTCCTTTAGGAGTAAGTATCTCCTGTTTGCTAGAAACACTCATCTAGTGTTTTAGTCGTAAAGAAAAGGTCTAATTTGGTAAACGAAAAATTCGGAGTTTTGGGTTCTAACCTAAAATATGTTTCAGCATTAGGGTAAATAAGATGTTTTGTACTGATATTTTGTATTTCCATTATATTATCGAAATACTTTTTGCAGTAACAATGTCGGTTGCTAACAAATATATGATATATATCCCAGATTTACGAAATTTGACGATTACGAAACTTGGAATAAGTCATTGCAGATGTCGTCACTGCAATAGGGGTGATTTGGAATTAAAGTGTCGAGAAGCTTGTAATTTAGATAATGGAAATTTACTCCTATTAAAATTATTAAAGATATCCTTATGTGTCATTATATAAGAATTGACTGTTCAATTTTGACAGTTTATTGGAGTATGAAGTTTGGTTTGTCGCATCACAAATTGTGTAAAACCGCGTAGCGTAGCGAAGCGGTTTTACGCAAAATTTGTGATGCCACAAACCAAACTTCATACTCCAATAAACTGTCAAAATTGAACAGTCAATTCTTATAATTTCCAAACCCAAATTTATCCCAAATTTCACAAATATACCCAAGAAATTAGTAATTTAATACATTGCGTATAAAAATATCATCTCTGTAGGGCCCGTAGGCGAACTAGTTCCCAGACGAAATAGATATAATGAATACGTTGCTAGTTAAAGGCAGCAAATGTGTCAAAAATATTCGTTCCCCATCTGGAGCCCCATTTTACCAATCCATTACATCATCAGATGATATGACGTAACATTTTGATGACGCGTTCTGCAGTTCAAGTTCAAGGTCGCCGACATGGCAGTTATGTGTTTGGATTGTACACGTAGGAGCTGGGAGTTTATACAGACAGATTCTCTGTACTTATAGATCTAATACTTGCAGAAAACGGCATGATTATGATCTATTGGTATCAGAATACCTTCCTAGGATTTAGTTATTTCATAAGTGACAAGTTAATTGTGAAAATTCATGACGATACTGTATCCTGATCGAGGCCGAGGTAGGTCGCCGTCTTTTGATCTCTTAATTTTCTATTCGCTGTCAATATTTTCTCCTAAATTCTCTATCTCGCCGAAAATATATCATTAGAAAAGTTTCTAGTTTCAATACTTCATAGGTTCAGAACGATTGTACCTCATAGAAATCATTTGAAACAGTGATCTTCGGTCCTTTTGAAGTTCTCAATGATCAAAACTTTTGCACAGTGTCGTTGACAGTCGTCAGTCATTGGAAAATTTCAAACGCAGGTACTTGCTACTGTTACGACGGGAATGTAATTTTGAAGAAAATAGCTGAAGTTGCTGTTTTTCTCGTCATTTACTGATTTGTCTGTCTTTCATGAAATTTTAAGGACAGGAAATGGTCTAAGAAACTTCAAAAACAGGAGCATAGCAACCGAACAACGCTGTAAAAACCACGTCTACCGGTACATCATCGAAATTGTCATAAAATTTTCATTAATTCTGATATCGTACTTATATCTAAGGGCTACTATTAATAACACTATTTTTTCTTTGCAAAATTATCATTCGAAAGCCGATCTTAGCAACATACTAAATGATTTTGATGGAAGTAGTTCCGGCTCTTCCGGTATTTTATCGTGTTTCATTGAATATGGCACACTACAGCTGTGCCGAGTTCCCCGGATGTTCAATGTTACGGAACCTCTCTGCTCCTCTCGTACAATACAAGCATTTGGATTGTGCACAGCTGCAGAATCGTAAGTTCACACAGAAAATAGCTAAAATAAGTAAATTTTAACCTAGAATAAGACGTTTTATGGTTGTGATCATGAACATGTGTCATAATTACAAAGAGCATTAGTAGAATTGCTTTATGGAGGACTTGGATCATGCTGAAATCGATGTTCATAAACTTACAACATAACTTCTGCTTGCCATCGCCGCCATACTGTACTGTATCCTTTACTAGTAGTGGACAAGGCGGCAAGTATTCAAAATAGAATGATAAATTTTCATGATAGAAATGATGATTTAGATTAATGGCTGAGATACATTGTAAAAAAAGTTAGAAGGGGGGATGGTTGAAAATATACACAGGAGTTTAAGACTGAGTGAGTAAACGCACTGCAGCGTCTCAAAACACCCCCTTCACACATACGTGCAGAAAGAAAAAATGTATGTCACAGTAAAGGGGGGTGTTTGCAATGCTGCAGTGTGTTTACTCACTCGACATCGAACTTCTAATATGGAATAAATTAGTCTCAGAGCCAGAACAAAGTTTGAAGATCTGCATTATGTAATGAAAGCATGATATATGTTTCTTTAAAGCCAAATGTATTTATAGGATAAAATTGAGAATATAAGTTCTTCTTAAGAATATATAAGTTTTTAATTTACATGTAGGCAGAAGGTAGGGGGTTACTCAGCGGATAATTTCAGACATATGTATATATTCATGAACATGATGAATGCAGTGATATCTAAATCTTGTATTTATACATTTTAGGTTGATTCCTATGATTACCAAGGTTCAAGTCCATGAATGGCATCATCCATGTACAAGTCTGCATAATTGGATATCAATTCATCACTTTGAGGATCAGTGTTTGTACTAATCCTAACTAAGTATTTCTAATCTATATTCTCGTTTGCAGTTCACCTCTCAATCAAACAGAATTTCAATATGATTACTAGTAATATTAGCATAATTTAGCACAGCATGTAACTAGCTGAACTAGCTACATTTTCAAGTAATAATATTAAGATAGGATTATAGAGCAGATTTAGACTATGATTGCTAATTCTATCTCTGTGAACTACTTGCATGTTTACTTAAGTGGTGGCAACAGAGAACAACTTGCAACAAGGTCATAGGCGGCACAGGCTTGCAATATAACCTTGCCGTCATCGCTATTTTCCTACGCCATTTCAAGCAATGATAAAACCCGAGAGGCATCGCAGGTACGGCATGTCGTCACAGTGACGTCATTCGAACTTCTGACGTAAACAGCTCAAAAGATGCAAAGAGAGAGGTTCATATTTGAGTGTTTAGAGGCAAGTAAATTGGCAATGAAGGAAACGATTCTTATCTTGATGTAGGGATATTTACAAGACTCACGTCTAAAGACGGTAGGTTTCGATTTATAGCTTTGAATTTGTATTTTTACTGGAGACTTCTCGCTCAGCTGATTGTGTTGACAACGTACGAATGAAGAAAGAATCCCTGATACTGCATCGTATTGCATTGAAATAAAGACAATACTTGCACATTGTATACCTCATAAATGTAGTAATACCTAGCGTTAAATACATGCTGTACTTTATTTACAAATACAAAGCCCCAGTTCCAGTCTGCAAGAATCTTGCAGACAAACAATAGGCGATGACGGCAGAGGTAGATTTCAAAGTGAAGAAAAGCGTAACTGAAATCGGACGCATGCGTAAGAGATTGAACAGAGAAGGAATTGTTTGACCTCATACTATATTATACAGTATCATGTGAGCTTGACGCCAACAACCCTGAATGACATCCACCCTTCCAGTCTTTGTCAAGTCAAACTCAAAGTTAAAGTGGATATCATCATGGGTTGTTGGCATCGAGCTCCTGTACACTGTACAGTATCTATACATTATGTATACATTATTTGATCTACTTTTAAATTTGAATATTAATATGATGAAATAATGATGAGATGGAGACTTTCTGTCATCAATGATATTTTTTATCTGTATACTGGTGTAAATATTATTTAAAAAGTTTCTTTATGATATCTGAACTCCATAAATAGCATTAACTTTATTCTTGTATCTTTTTACATCTGTGAAATATTTCCATTATTTCAGGAGATAAATCAGGCGCAATGAACACATGGCAATTTTTAGCCGAGTTGCAAAACTCGGCTCTTAATTTGATGTGAGACGGGCGGGCGGGTGGGCGTCTGGGCGGGCGGGCGGGCGGGGAGGGCGTCAACAATTGGTTTCCGGACTATAAGTCAACTACGAAAGAGGCTATAACAATGAAACTTCATACACTTACTCACCATTAGTCAAGGATGAGGCCTATTGATTTTGGGGTCAAAAGGTCAAAGGTCAAGGTCACAGGACTCAGATGATTGAAAATGGTTTCCGGACCATATTTCAGCCTGTATTGCACCTATAATCATGAAACTTGCCAGAAATGTTTCCCTTGAATCAAGGATGAGGCCTATTGATTTTGGGGTCCAAAGGTCAAGGTCACAGGACTCAGATGATTGAAAATGGTTTCCGGACCATATTTCAGCCTGTATTGCACCTATAATCATGAAACTTGCCAGAAATGTTTCCCTTGAATCAAGGATGAGGCCTATTGATTTTGGGGTCAAAAGGTCAAAGGTCAAGGTCACAGGACTCAGATGATTGAAAATGGTTTCCGGACCATATTTCAGCCTGTATTGCACCTATAATCATGAAACTTGCCAGAAATGTTTCCCTTGAATCAAGGATGAGGCCTATTGATTTTGGGGTCAAAAGGTCAAAGGTCAAGGTCACAGGACTCAGATGATTGAAAATGGTTTCCGGACCATATTTCAGCCTGTATTGCACCTATAATCATGAAACTTGCCAGAAATGTTTCCCTTGAATCAAGGATGAGGCCTATTGATTTTGGGGTCAAAAGGTCAAAGGTCAAGGTCACAGGACTCTGATGATTGAAAATGGTTTCCTGGCCATATTTTAGCCTGTATTGCACCTAAAGTCATGAAACTTGCCAATAATGATTCCCATGAATCAGGAATGACCCCTATTGATTTTGGGGTCAAAAGGTCAAAGGTCAAGGTCACAGGACTCCGATGATTGAAAGTGGTTTCCAGACCATATTTCAGCCTGTATTGCAATTATAATCATGAAGCTTGCCAGAAATGTTTCCCATGGATCAAGGATGACCACTATCAATTTTGGGGTTAAAAGGTCAAAGTTCAAGGTCACAGAACTAAGATGATTAAAAATGGTTTCCCGACTGAATTTGAGCCTGTATTGCACCTATAATCATGTAACTTGCCAGAAATGTTTCCAGTGAATAGAAAATGACCACTTTTGATTTAGGGGTCAAAGGGTCAAAGATCAAGGTCACAGGACTTAGGTAATTGAAAATGGTTTCCAGACCATTTTTGAGCCTGTATTGCACCTATAATCATGAAACTTGCCATTAATTTTTGGGTCAAAAGGTCAAAGATCAAGGTCACAGGAAAATCTGTATCCTTGAAAATATATTACACGCTGATATAGAATAAAGAGAAGACCATTTCTTGATCCAGAAATTTTCATTTAGGAACACAAAATGTTGTTACAAACCATACACATTTCATGTTAGTCTGCATATTCATACTTACATTCCAGTTTTGCAACTCGGCATTTTGCATCTTCGATGCATTTTGAGCTTATTTAATGGTAGCATCGGCAGCTCACCTGATTGACATTATCAGTAGTACTTGAATATCTTTCAATGAGTATAAGAATTTCAACAACATTAATACATGTACATCGTATTGACATTTTGAAATGATTATTATAATCAGTCCTATACATTTTATAAATTTTACTCTTTTAAAGGCCATACACTTATTTTTCATAATTCAAATAAATTCATGATTTCAATGGAAGTCCAAATGATAAAGTTTTATTATGTTAAAAAGAATTTTTATCAGTAACATAAATGCTAAAATCAAAATTTTTTCTATTGATATTCATTATTTTATTTAATATGAATTAATGCTAATTAGTCTTTCTTGTCTTTGAATTATTTAGAAAACATGCAGACCTTATTGAATGAGTACACAGGCCATTGCAGAGCTAATGATGTAAAATGCTGTGTGAATCAAAACTTTTGGGGAAGAGAGTGATCAAGTTGAAGCTTTGGAGATTTCAGCAGTACGTACATACATATATATATATATATAAGTCATATGAGATACACCATGTATATATGTATCCCACCTACAGAAAATACACACTAAAATCACCCATCTGCTATCTGTATGGACATGAAGTTTGAACATTTTATTTCAATAACATAAAAGGCATTAGACAAGTACATGTAGCAATGACAGATATTTGCTATAACATAACAGTATACTCATAACAGTAAGATTTACCACATACCTCTCAGCTGCATTAAAGTCATGATACACCAAAATGTCACATATTTTTGCTTTATGGAGACAATTGTATCATTTAAAGATATCATATATTAGGAGATAACTTGTTCTAAATCAATTTGTATGTAAGGCTAGAATACATCATACACTAAGAAATTCAAATTCTCCTTCCACTACAGACATCATGTACTAAGAAATTATAATTCTCCTACCACTACAGACACCATACACTAAGAAATTATAATTCTCCTACCACTACAGACACCATACACTAAGAAACTATAATTCTCCTACCACTACAGACATCATACAATAAGAAATTCTAATTCTCCTACCACTACAGACACCATACACTAAGAAATTCTAATTCTCCTACCACTACAGACATCATACACTAAGAAATTCTAATTCTCCTACCACTACAGACACCATACACTAAGAAATTCTAATTCTCCTATTGCTACAAACATCATACAATAAGAAATTTAGATTCTCCTACCACTACAGACATAATACACCAAGAAATTCAGATTCTCCTACCACTACAGACACCATACACTAAGAAATTCTAATTCTCCTACCACTACAGAGATTATACACCAAGAAATTCACCATGAACTACAGACATTATACACCAAGAAATTCACCATGAACTAAAAAGCTATAATTCTCCTACCACTACAGACATCAAACTATAAGAAATTTTAATTCTCCTACAACTACAGACACCATTCACTTCGAAATTCTAATTCTCCTACCACATCATAGATCAAGAAATTCTAATCATCTATCACTACAGACATTATACACTAAGAATGTATAGTTATGCAACCACTACATAAATCAGGCAATAAAAAATAGTAATTTTCCTACCACTACAGACATCATACACTATGAAATTCTAACTCCCCACCACTACAGACATCATACAATAAGAAATTCTAATTCACCTACCACTGCAGAAACCATACACTAAGAAACTATAATTCTCCTACCACTACAGACATCATACACTATGAAATTATAATTCTCCTACCACTTCAGACACCATACACTAAGAAATTCTAATTCTGCTACCACTAAAGACATCATACAATAAGAAATTCTAATTCTCCTACAACTACAGACATCATACACTAAGAAATTCAGATTCTCCTACCACTACAGACACCATACACTAAGAATCTATAATTCTCCTACCACTGCAGACACCATACACTAAAAAGCTATTATTCTCCTACTACTACAGACATCATACAATAAGAAATTCTAATTCTGCTACCACTACAGACACCATACACTAAGAAATTCTAATTCTCAAACCACTACAAACATTATACAATAAGAAATTTAGATTCTCTTACCACTACAGACATTATACACGAAGAAATTCAGATTCTCCTACCACTACAGCCACCATACACTAAGAAACTATAATTCTCCTACCACTACAGACACCATACACTAAGAAACTATTATTCTCCTACCACTACAGACATCATACACTAAGAAACTATAATTCTCCTACCACTACAGACATCATACAATAAGAAATTCTAAATTTCCTACCACTACAGACACCCTACACTAAGAAATTCTAATTCTCCTACCACTACAGACATCATACACTTAGAAATTCTAATTCTCCTACCTTTACAGACACCATACACTAAGAAATTCCAATTCTCCTATCACAACAGACATCATACACTAAAACATTCTTATTCTCCTACCACTACAGACATCATAGCTCAAGAAATTCTAATCATCTATCACTACAGACATTATACACTAAGAATTTATAGTTATCCAAACACTTCATAAATCATGCAATAAAAAATAGTAATTTACCTACCACTACAGACATCATACACTAAGAAATTATAATTCTCCGACCACTACAAACACCATACACTAAGAAATTCTAACTCTCCTACCACTACATACATCATACACTAAGAAAGTCTTATTCTTTTACCACTTCTGACATCATACTCCAAGGAAATATAATTCTCCTACCACTACAGACATCATACAGTAAAAAGTTTTTATTATTCTTCCACCGCAGACATCATATACTAAGAAATTATAATTCTCTTGCCACTATTGATATTATACACATAGAAATTCTTATTGTCCTACCACTACAGACATCACACACCTTAAAAATTAGATGTTTCCTTAGTCTATAAATATATGTAGAAATTAATTTTCTCCTAGCTCTACAGTTATCATACACCTATAAATTATATATCTCCCACCTACTGTTATGATACACCTAGAAATTAAATATGAAATTTATCATACACTTTTAAGTTAAATATCTCCTATCCCTACAGTTATCATACACCTAGAAAATAATATCTCCTAGCTCTACAGATACCATACACCTATCAAATCAAATATCTCCTACATACAGATATCATACATCTAGAAATTAAATATTTACTACCCCTACAGTTATCATATCTCCTAGCTTTGCAGATATCATACACCTAGAAATTAGATATCTCCTACCCCAACATTTATAATACATCTAGAAATTAAATATGTCCTAGCTTTACAGATATCATACACATAGAAATTAACTATCTCTTACCTTCAGATATCATACATCTAGAAATTAAATATCTCCTACCCCTACAATTACCATACACCTAGAAATTGAATATCTTCTAGTTCTGCAGTTATCATACATTAAGAAATTAAATATATCCTACCTCAACAGTTATCATACACCTAGAAATTAAATACAAATGTATATCCTACTCATACAGTTATCATACACCTAGACATTAAATATATCTGCCTACAGATATCATACACCTAGAAATTAAATATATGCTAGCTCAACAATTATCATACACTAAGAAATTAAATATTTCATAGTTCGTAACAGATATCATACACTTAGAAATTAAATATATCCTACCTCTACAGTTATTATACAACTAGAAATTAAATAACTCCTAGCTTTACAGATATCATACACTTAGAAAGTAAATATCTCCTACCTCAACAGTTACCATACACCTAGAAATTAAATTTCTCCCAGCTCAACAGTTATACACCTATAAATTAAGTATATCCTACCTTAACAGTTATCATACACCTAGAAATTTAGTATCTCCTACCTCTTCTGTTATCATGCACCTAGGAATTAAATATCTCCTACCTCTACAGTTATCATACATCTAGAAATTAAATATCTACTACCTCAAAAGTTATCATACACATAGATATTAAATATCTGCTACCTCTACAGTTATCATTTACTTAGAAATTAAATACATTCTACCTCTACAGATATCATACACCTAGAATTTAAATATCTCCTAGCTCAACAGTTATCATACACCTAGAAATTAAATATATTCTACCTCAACAGATATCATACACCTAGAATTCAAATATCTCCTAGCTCACCAGTTATCATACACCTAGAAATTAAATATATTCTACCTCTACAGATATCATACACCTAGAATTTAAATATCTTCTAGCTCAACAGTTATCATACACCTAGAAATTAAATATATTCTACCTCTACAGATATCGTACACCTAGAAACTAAATATCTCCTAGCTCAACAATTATCATACACCTAGAAATTAAATATATTCTACCTCTACAGTTATCATACACCTAGAAATTAAATATCTACTACCTCTAGATATCATATCCCTTGATTTTAAATATATCCTAGCTCAACAGTTATCATACACCTGGACATTAAATATAATAAATATATTCTGCCTCTACAGATATCATACACCTAGAATTTTAATATCTCCTAGCTCACCAGTTATCATACACCTAGAAATTAAATAATTCTACCTCTACAGATATCATACACCTAGAATTTAAATATCTCCTAGCTCAACAGTTATCATACACCTAGAAATTAAATATATTCTACCTCAACAGATATCATACACCTAGAATTTAAATATCTCCTAGCTCAACAGTTATCATACACCTAGAAATTAAATATATTCTACCTCTACAGATATCATACACTTAGAATTTAAATATCTCCTAGCTCAACAATTATCATACACCTAGAAATTAAATATATTCTACCTCTACAGTTATCATACACCTAGAAGTTAAATATCTACTACCTCTAGAATTTAAATATCTCCTAGCTCAACAGTTAGAATTTAAATATCCCCTAGCTCTACAAATCTCATATATCTAGATATCAAATATCTTCTACCTCCACAGTAAACATAGACCTAAGAATTAAATGTCTGGTACCTCATACACTTAGAAATTAAATATATTCTACCTTTGCAGATATACACCTAGAAATGAAATATCTCCTACCTCTACAGATATTTTGCACCTAGAAATTAGATATCTCCTACCTCTGCAGTTATCATACACCAAGAAATTAAATATCTTCTAGATCTGCAGATATCATACACTTAGATATCAAATATCTCCTACCCCTACAATTATCATACACCTAGAAATTAAATATCTCCTAGCTCTGCAGTATTAATACACTTAGAAATTGAATATCCCCTACCCCTACAGTTATCATACACCTAGAAATTAAATATCTCCTGGCTCTGCAGATATAATACACTTAGAAATTGAATATCCCCTACCCCTACAGTTATCATACACCTAGAAATTAAATACCTCCTAGCTTTACAGATATCATACACTTTGAAATTAAATATCTCCTACCTCTACAGATATCATACATCTAGAAATTAAATATCTCCTAGCTCAACAGTTACCATACACATAGAAATTAGATATCAACTCCCTCTACAGACATCATGCACCTATGAATTAAATATCTCCTACCTCTACATATACCAAGAAATTAATTATCTCTTACCTACAAATATCATACACTTGGAAATTAAATATATCCTACATCTACAGATATCATGCACCTATAAATTTAATATCTCCTACCTCTACTGTTATCATCTACCTAGAAATTAAATATATCCTACTTACAAATATCATACACTTAGAAATTAAATATATCCTACATCTACAGATATCATACACCTTGAAATTAAATATTTCCTACCTCTACTGTTATCATGCATCTATAAATTAAATATATCCTACCTCTACAGTTATCATACACCAAGAAATTTAATATCTCCTAGCTCTACAGATATCATACACTTAGAAATCAAATATCTCCTACCCCTACAGTTATCATACACCTAGAAATTAAATATCTCCTACCTACAAATATCATACACTTAGAAATTAAATATATCCTACCTCTACAGTTATCATACACCTAGAAATTAAATATCTGGTACCTCTACAGTTATCATACACTTAGAAATTAAATATATTCTACCTCTACAGATATCATACACCTAGAATTTAAATATCTCCTAGCTTTACAGATATCATACACCTAGAAATTAAATATCCCCTAGCTTTACAAATCTCATATATCTAGATATATATATCTTCTACCTCTACAGTTAATATACACCTAAAAATAAGATATCTTCTACCTACGAATTTCATACACTTAGAAATTAAATATATCCTACCTCGACAGTTATCATACACCTAGAAATTAAATATCTCCTACCTCTACTGTTATCATGCACCTAGAAATTAAAAATATCCTACCTCTACAGTTATCATACAACAAGAAATTAAATATCTGCTAGCTCTACAGATACCATACACTTAGAAATTAAATATCTTCTACCCCTACAGTTATCATACACTAAGAAATTAAATATCTCCTACCTTAACAGATATCATACACTTGGAAATGAAATATATTCTACCTCTCCAGATATCATACACCTTGAAATTATATATTTTCTACCTCTACAGGTATTATGTACTAGAAATTAAATATCTCCTAGCACTAAAGATATCATACACCTAAAATTAAATTTCTTCTACTTCTTCAGTTATCATTCACCTAGAAATGAAATGAATCCTACCTCTTCAGTTACCATAAACTTAAGAATTAAATATCTTCTATTTCCATATATCATACACATAGAAATTATATATTTCAAATCTCTACAGTTAACATACACTTAGAAATTAAATCTCTCCTAGCTCCAAAGTTATCATACACTTGAAATTAAATACAAATGTATATCCTACCTATACAGACATCATACACGTACAAATAAAATATCTCCTACTTCTACAGTTATCATACGCTTAGAAATTAAATATATTCTACCTCTACAGATATCATACACCTAGAAATTAAATATCTCCTACCCTTCCAGTTATCATAAGCCTAGAAATTAAATATCCCCGACCTACAAATATCATACACCTAGAAATTAAATATCTCCTACCTCTACAGTTATCTCACACCTAGAAATTAAATATCTCCTACCTCTACAGTTATCATACACCTTGAAACTAAATATATCTTATCTTAACTTAAAATATCATACACCTAGAAATGAAATATCTCATAGCTTTACAGATATCATACACCCTAGAAATTAGATATCGTCTACCTCTACAGTTTACATACACCTTAAAATTAAATCATACACTTAGAAACAAAGTATATTCTACCTCTGCAGTTATAATACATATTATATCATATGTTATGTCCATACAGGTAGGAGATGTACAATATATTAGTATGTGATGTCCGTACAGGTAGGAGATTTATAATATCTTAGTATGTGATTTCCATACAGGTAGGAGATTTATAATAACTTAGTATGTGATGTCCATACAGGTAGGAGATTTATAATAACTTAGTATGTGATATCCATACATGTAGGAGATTTATAATATACATGTATTAGTGTGTGATGTCCATACAGGTAGGAGATCTATAATTTATTAGTGTGTGATGTCCATACAGGTAGGAGATCTATAATTTATTAGTGTGTGATGTCCATACAGGTAGGATATACCTTATATCTTAGTATGTGATATCCATACAGGTAGGAGATACCTTATATCTTAGTGTGTGATGGCCATACAGGTAGGAGATACCTTTTATCTTAGAATGTGATGGCCAGACAGGTAGGAGATACCTTATATCTTAGTGTGTGATGTCCATACAGATAGGACATACCTTATATCTTAGTATGTGATGGCCATACAGGTAGGAGATACCTTATATCTTAGTGTGTGATGTCCATACAGGTAGGAGATACCTTATATCTTAGTGTGTGATGTCCATACAGGTAGGAGATACCTTATATCTTAGTATGTGATGGCCATACAGGTAGGAGATACCTTATATCTTAGTATGTGATGTCCATACAGGTAGGAGATACCTTATATCTTAGTGTGTGATGTCCATACAGGTAGGAGATACCTTATATCTTAGTATGCGATGTCCATACAGGTAGGAGATACCTTATATCTTAGTATGTGATGTCCATACAGGTAGGAGACCTATAATATCTTAGTGTGTGATGTCCATACAGGTAGGAGATACCTTATATCTTAGTATGTGATGTCCATACAGGTAGGAGACCTATAATATCTTAGTGTTTGATGTCCATACAGGTAGGAGATACCTTATATCTTAGTATGTGATGTCCATACAGGTAGGAGATACCTTATATCTTAGTATGTGATGTCCATACAGGTAGGAGATACCTTATATCTTAGTATGCGATGCCATACAGGTAGGAGATACCTTATATCTTAGTATGTGATGTCCATACAGGTAGGAGATACCTTATATCTTAGTATGTGATGGCCATACAGGTAGGAGATACCTTATATCTTAGTGTGTGATGTCCATACAGGTAGGAGATACCTTATATCTTAGTGTGTGATGTCCATACAGGTAGGAGATACCTTATATCTTAGTATGTGATGGCCATACAGGTAGGAGATACCTTATATCTTAGTGTGTGATGTCCATACAGATAAGAGATACCTTATATCTTAGTATGTGATATCCATACAGGTAGGAGATACCTTATATCTTAGTATGTGATGGCCATACAGGTAGGAGACCTATAATATCTTAGTGTGTGATGTCCATACAGGTAGGAGATCTACAATATCTTAGTGTGTGATGTCCATACAGGTAGGATATACCTTATATCTTAGTATGTGATGGCCATACAGTAGGAGATACATTATATCTTAGTGTGTGATGTCCATACAGGTAGGAGATACCTTATATCTTAGTTTGTGATGTCCATACAGGTAGGAGATCTACAATATCTTAGTGTGTGATGTCCATACAGGTAAGAGATACCTTATATCTTAGTATGTGATGTCCATACAGATAAGAGATACCTTATATCTTAGTATGTGATGGCCATACAGGTAGGAGACCTATAATATCTTAGTGTGTGATGTCCATACAGGTAGGAGATCTACAATATCTTAGCGTGTGATGTCCATACAGGTAGGAGATCTACAATATCTTAGTATGTGATGTCCATACAGGTAGGAGATACCTTATATCTTAGTATGTGATGGCCTTACAGGTAGGAGATACATTATATCTTAGTGTGTGATGTCCATACAGGTAGGAGATACCTTATATCTTAGTGTGTGATGTCCATACAGGTAGGAGATCTACAATATCTTAGTGTGTGATGTCCATACAGGTAAGAGATACCTTATATCTTAGTATGTGATGTCCATACAGGTAGGAGATACCTTATATCTTAGTGTGTGATGTCCATACAGGTAGGAGATCTACAATATCTTAGTGTGTGATGTCCATACAGGTAGGAGATACCTTATATCTTAGTGTGTGATGTTCACACAGGTAGGAGATCTACAATATCTTAGTGTGTGATGTCCATACAGATAAGAGATACCTTATATCTTAGTATGGGATATCCATACAGGTAGGAGATACCTTATATCTTAGTATGTGATGGCCATACAGGTAGGAGACCTATGATATCTTAGTGTGTGATGTCCATACAGGTAGGAGATCTACAATATCTTAGTGTGTGATGTCCATACAGGTAGGAGATACCTTATATCTTAGTATGTGATGGCCATACAGGTAGGAGATACATTATATCTTAGTGTGTGATGTCCATACAGGTAGGAGATACCTTATATCTTAGTGTGTGATGTCCATACAGGTAGGAGATCTACAATATCTTAGTGTGTGATGTCCATACAGGTAAGAGATACCTTATATCTTAGTATGTGATATCCATACAGGTAGGAGATACCTTATATCTTAGTGTGTGATGGCCATACAGGTAGGAGATACCTTATATCTTAGTATGTGATGTCCATACAGGTAGGAGATCCTTTAATTTTTTTTTTGCTAATTTTTTACTGTTGTATAAATTCAGTCGAAGTACTTTGTTGTACTATACTTGTAGATACAGCTTCTAAATGTTTGCATAATCACCTGCTGTACAATGTATTGTAAATATTTTCATACCATTTTTGTAAATCTTCATTTTTTTCAACAGTATAGTTGTACAGATATGAGTTCTATTATTACTTATTTCTATTTCAGTTGAATAATGATGTCTTCATGTGGGACAACCAAGCCAGCAATGAAAATAGATTTCTTCAGAAGATTTTCATTTCCTTTGACAATTTTGACAAGCTCCTAAATACATGTACCAAGTCTCTAGAAAATTGTTCATTTGCTGTGACAATTTTTGACTTGCTCCTAAATACATGTTCATGTAAATGTTAGTATTTTCTGTATTCATTGGTATGAACAAACTAGATATCTTAAATTTCACTTCCACCTACTCCAAATATGATTTCAACATGAATTGGCTCAGTTGTTTGAGCAGTCTTTTCACAAATATGAAACTGACTTTTATTATCCCCTCGCAACTCTGTTGCAGAGAGTTTATAGCATCGCTACTGTGTGTCTGTGAGGGAGGGAGAGAGTGTGTGTGTGTGTCCGCATTCTTGTGAACAGCATAGAAGACAAAACAGTCATCATTATTCATAGAAACATTAAACCTTTCACAAATTTTCCCCATGGAGAGAGGTTGAACTGTGTTGATTTTCAAGGTCAAAGTGGACTTGGGCTTAAAATCATTGTAACAAAGTAGAAGACCAAACAATTATTGCAGGATAACCAAACCTCCCACAGAAGAGGATTAACCCTATTTATTTTCAAGATAAAGGGTCAAAGGTCAAGGTCACTTTGGACTTGATTCAAAATTATTATGCTGATGAAATAGAACATGCACTTGCAAGGGGATGCTATGCTTGTGCTGCCTTTACTTAATTCTTTTTTGGTCAGCAAGGGCACTCTATAGAAACAATCATGTGAAGCATATGTATTAACATTTTAATGAATGTTTATAATTACATAACAATTTCATTATGAAGTAAATGCTTGTTGTCAAGAAGATGTTGTTATAAAAATAACTTTGATATGTGTAATCTGAACAAGTAACAAATTACCACAAGTATCAATTTACCATCTCTAAGAACACAATACATGTATATGACATTTCAAAAATTATCATTACTTGACAAAATTATGCTTCTTTGGAATATATCATCTCAACAAGTCTCCATGATTTCTGTGTACTTTGAAATGTGAACATTAAGTATAATTTGATTTCAATTTAGTTTGTAATTCTTGATGTCATTTGTGATTTGAATCCTTCTTTCGCCAATGTTGTATTTCAGTTACCTGTCAAATAAATGAAATGAAGTATTATTAAGATGTTCATATATTTTACAAATATAAAGGTATATTATCGTTTCATCTTACAATAAAGGCTATAGAAATTGTACAACTGCATTATTGATTTGTAAATTCACAGAAAAACCCTTGAAGAACATTATAGGATGTCTGACAGGCAAGTCTTAAAATGTTATGTACATTCGAGTGATTTATTGAGCAATCATAACATAGTCCAACTTTCCTATATTAAGAACAAAATACCAGCTAAAAACAATCCCCTCTGAGTGAATTTTATTTTGGTATTCTCACAACATGGGTAAACACAAAGCTAGACTGTTAAAAAAAAAGACATGTCACCTTTCACATGTTTAAGCCTAATTATTTGATTTTGACCATTTCAGTGATAATCCTCATTTGGTGTTCAGTCTTGTCACACTTTGCCATGTTGGCCTCCATGTTTGATAGGTGTATTATGTGCAAATAGAGTTGGTTGTTTGAACTTAAACATGTTACTTTGACCTTGACCTTTGCTTGGTGTTCAGTCTCAACATGCTTGAGCTGTTAAGCATTCCTGATGGAATTATGATGCACATGAATAAAATGAGTATGCATGATGTATCCAGGATGTAGGGTAGTGAGTAGCCATGATACATATTGTATCTGGGATGTATGGTAGTTATTGGTCGTGATACATGTCGTATCTGGGATGCATATGGTGTAGTCATGATACATGTTGCATTTGAGATCAATGGTAGTGTGCAGTTGTGATTTCATGCATCTTGAATGTGTGGTACTGTATATTCATGATATCTATTGGATGTATGGTAGTAATCGGTCATGATGATAAATGTTGTATATGGGATGTATAGTAGTGTAGTCATGATACATGCAGTATTTGAGTTGTTTTGTAGTTTTCAATTTTGATATATCGTGTATCTGGAATGTATGGTATTGTATATCAATGATACATGCTGTATACAGTCTTGGAGGTAGTGTATAATGCTACATATTGTATCTTGGTTGTATGATAGTACATGTACATAGTAATGATACATGTTTTGTCTGGGATGTAAGGCAGTTCTTGTTGTAAATTGTCATTAAACATGATGTATCTGGGATGTATTGTAATAAATAGTCATTATATATGATGAATTTTGGATGTATGGTACTGTTCAGTCATTATACATGTTGTGACTGGGATGTATGGTAGAAATTGGTCATGATACATATCACATCTTTGAAGGTTAGTATTGTAATAATAATACATCTTGTATCTTAGATGTATGGTACTTATTAGTTGTATTGTCTCTGAGATGTATAGTTGTTTAGTCATGATACATGGTGTGTTTGAGATGTATGGTTATGCAGTCATGATACATGATATATTTGGATGTATGGTACATGTAGTGTTAAGTCATGATATATAATGTATCTTGGATATATTGCTCTGTATAGTCAAGATTCATGTTGTATTTGGGATGTGTGGTGCTGTATAGTCATGATTTATGATGTATCTTGGATGTTTTGTATTGTATGATGATACATATTGCTTCTGGGATGTTTAGTAGTGTAGACTAGTCATGATACATGTATTTCAGATGCATGGTATTATTAAATCATGATTGTACTTTGGATGTATATAGTATTTTGGATTTTAGATACTTTTTAGTGTCTGATAATACATGTTGTAATAACCTGGTATGTACCTACATGTCACAGGATGGAAACGTCAGTATTGATGTGTACATGTAAGCAAATGACACTATCGTGACTATGTGAATTGGTTTGTACTGTGTTGAAACTCCATGGTTCCCATAAATAATATACATGTAGATATACAAATGTATATAGTTAGTACTTACATGCACCTTGGCGATTACATGTACTTCTAAAATCAGCTGTCTGAGTAGATATATTACTTTAACTAGGATGTGGCCATCATGAAAGAGTCTCAAATTTCTCTGTAAGAAACATACATCAGTGGTTAGAAATAACTTCAGCTTCTTGGTAGGACACAAAATTATCTAAATATGATTTCTTGATCTTTTATGAACTATATATTTTTGTTTAATTTACAGAATTTTACATTTCCATGGTAGAACTGTCAGGTTTGATAACTTTGCTAGGTATATTTAAATTAATTTTGTTTGGAAAGTGTACATGTATATTTGTATTGCATTTAGTGAGTTTTGTGAGCTTACGGTTTCCAGTGAGTTAAGTTCTCTGTCACCACTAACATGTAATCAAATACAGATATACATGTATTGTTAGTTGTTTCCACTGTCAGTTTTGTTTTGATATTTTTCTCCATCATGTCCATCTAAATCTTCTAATAACATCAATACCTGCTATTAGCCTGAATTCAGTGACTTGTCTGCATTGAAAGAAAGAGGAAAATTCATTAGCATAAAGGATAACTATTTTGTGATGAATACAATGTATTAGGGCAATACCCTGTAGTAGGATTTTTTAAAAAAAAGATGTGCCCAGACCAGAGGTTGAACCCGGGACCTCTATACCTGCAGGTAAGCACTCTAACCACTGAGCTATCTGAGCCGATACACCTGCCTCTGCCACAACCCTTACAGTACATGTAAATGTGGCATTGTAATGACTATTTCATTGTACAACTGTATTACATTATTTTAAAAATACATTTCATTCACTGCTTTTATTTAACCAGCATAAACATTTTACTCTCACAATTACCTCCTCCCCCTACCTTTTCAATCATTTTGATGTAGGGGTACGAGTCAAAACCTATTTGGATAATTCATCAGTCACTTATTTCATGTGGAACTTTGCATATACAGTGATACACCCAAATACCCCCCCCCCTTTTTTAATTCTAACCCCCCCCCCCTCTCTTTTAATTCAAATGTCTGTTTAGCTTTAAAGGAGAAGGATATGGGTGTAAAAATTGGGGTGTATAATGTATGAACATAATGTGGGTGACTACTAGAAAGAATAACTTGTTTTTTTACGTACTCTGTTTACAATCATTGATACCATACTGAAGTACATATGACTTATATTCCGACGTTTTTCGGCTAAAACATATCAATATTTCACTGTTTTCTGTGTGAGACTTGCATTGTTGCCCTGATTTTAACATTACAACCATAAAAC
Source organism: Pinctada imbricata (assembly GCA_033119305.1). Taxonomy (NCBI): domain Eukaryota; kingdom Metazoa; phylum Mollusca; class Bivalvia; order Pterioida; family Pteriidae; genus Pinctada; species Pinctada imbricata. Next base: position 10,537,979 of record VSWD01000007.1, read on the forward strand.
GTCTTATTCTAGGTTAAAATTTACTTATTTTAGCTATTTTCTGTGTGAACTTACGATTCTGCAGCTGTGCACAATCCAAATGCTTGTATTGTACGAGCGGAGCAGAGAGGTTCCGTAACATTGAACATCCGGGGATTTCGGCACAGCTGCAATGTGCCATATTCGTGTTCATTGGGGTATGAAATGTATTTCGCCATTTTTCTGACGATCATATTATCCAATCAAAATGCATAGATTGGTGTAAACAAATTTATTTGAAAATTATATCTCCATAAAGAATTTACCTTTGCTTCCTAGCAGACTGTTTCAGTTTTATTGTTTTAAATTAGATTTGTATTTGTCAAGGTTCCCTATGCCCATAATGACATCATGGTATTTTGTATTATAATTTTGGCTGTATGTTTAACTTTGAAATTCACTCACTGATTGTACTTAGTAATACCTGAATGTAGACACAGTGCCTTCCTCTGTAATGATGGAATGCAGATATGAATGCAACCAACAACAGATCGGTTCTGAACTGAGCACCTAGCCATGGTTCTCCGGGGATATCACTGATTTCGTCTATCAGAGTGGTGAAAGGCCTCCGACGTCTGGCAGCCAGCCTTGCTCCCTCCCATTGAGAATCACTGGGGATACACCGTAGAGATAAATCTGCACCATCTTGTGCAAACATAGGACTAAAAGGAAACCCCATTCCCATTCCAGGAAACATGAATGGAAAGGAGAATGATGCGGACGATGCTTCTTCTCGTGTGTTTTCACTTCTTCTCGACTCTTTGTTTTCTTGTTTTTCTTCTTTGCTTTCCTTTTCCTTTCTCTTTCCCTCTGCGTTGCACCATTCTTTGTGAGCAGTCCAATGTTGACTTTGACAAGCCTTCGAGCAGTATGGAGTGACTTTGCATCTCTGACAGAATTTCATCTCCCCCATGACGTCGCACACAGTGCACTTTCTCTCACTTCCATTGCGAGTCTCATTGCCTTGTGTTGTAGTTGACGAACTGACATCCTTGCTTGTAGAAGGTGGATTTTGTGTGATATCTGATTTTTTCGGTTTTGACTGTTTACATGCTTTCTTGTGAGTCTTCCAGTTACTGGCTTGACACACTTTAGAACAATAGTACACTTCAAAACAACCAGTACAACGTCTAAGATTCTTTGACTTTTCTTTGCAATTTTCACAGGAGGTATCCATCTGAGAAAAAGAAAATTGCACTTGTCAAGTAAACCGTAAATATGGGTTACCTTGTATATTTTTCGTATCCTTGAATGAAAGAATTTTGGCAACATTTTCAAGATCAGAAAATGCTTTGCGATGTGGTTTGAGTACATGTATTTACAATCACATTCAACGTATTAATAAAACAATAGGTCAAACTGAGCCATTATCGAGGTCAACCTGAGCCATTATCGCTCACCTGGATATACCAAATATGTTTTTGCACAATCAAGGGTATCTATCAAGGTTTGATAAAGTACTTTCATCCCTTGCAAAGTCGAAGAATCGACAGCCAATGAGATCTAATCGGTCTGACGATTTCCATACGGTCGAAGAAAATTGTTCTACCAACGTAAATGTCGACCAAAAAATGGCTGCTCCGGCGTTGTGGCGTCAACGCCACTGTGCACGTAACTTTTCGTGTACAGGACTACTAGCTAACAAGAAAAAATCTACGCTAACGCAGCAAGATACGCCCGTCGGGATTGAATATGTTCATTATTAAGTTAACTTGAAAATACGAAAATAACTAAAGACTAGTGTCAATAACTTATCTGGAAGAAGGAGAAGAAAAAAAAATCTCAATTCCATAACTCTGTAATGACAACCCCCCCCCCCCCATATATTCTTATCATGAATTACAAACATCACGAAAAGCCCAAAAACTGGCCTTGACCTTTGACCTGTGACCCTGAAAATCAATACAGTAGGTTAGCATTCATGAATAGCTTTACTGAGAATAGTACTAACATGAGTAGATACATGTATTTCTTGAATGTTTATCCAATACTGCCCTTCCGTACTAGAAAAGAATCCTACCCTCACTTTTACGTGAAAAAATAGGTTATTTCTCATAATTTTGGCAACAAAACTACTGATTTTTTAATGAAACTTGAAGTAAAATGATTTCACGTACAGGACACTTTTTTAAACCATACTCGTTGAGCTGGTGTCGCGATTAAAAATTTGGCAGATTACGGCTCTTAACATTACAGGCCCATTGGAATTCCAAACTCAACTGGTTTTGGCTCTATCTTGTTTACGAGGGTCGCACGGACGGACAGACAGCTGTACTACATGTATAATACGTCCCGTCTAAATACGAGCGTATATACAGAAAAACAACTGTGTTGATTGTTCAAAACGTCAAAAAGATAAAGTATGCATAGGCGGATCCAGGAATTTTTCAAAGGGGTGGGATGAAGACTTTTTATAAATACATGTAGATTGGTTGCACATAACACATCATACTCAGCACATGATCTGAACATTTTGTCAAAAGGGTAAAAAAAAAAAACCGACAAAATGTGAGGTAAGGTATTCCACCTTCTTGATCCTTACGTGAACCTGAACTTAAATTTTGCATGAACATTACATATATATATGTACATGCATTTTTCTGTTAGGATAGAATACCTTTGAAGGGTTTTATCAATAAAAAAAAACTTTTAATAACAAAATGTTTAGCTTTTTATCAAGAACAAGCACATATATATATAAAACTAAAAGAACCATTTACACATGTACTTACATCCGTGCTGTCTGAAGTTTCACAACTTCATATAATAAATAATGTATTACGTCATTTTGTCTTTCATGTAAATCAAACCGAAAGTACGATTTTAGAAAATACTAAACAACAGAGCATATACACTCAATACAGTTTATCAAAAGGTGAAATACAATCGATAAATAATTTAGATAAACTAAAAAAATTTAATATAAAAAGATTACAAAAACAAACAGAATATAAAAAAACCAACTATATACCAACAACATTAAACAAAAACAAAAAAAAAATAAATAAAGATGAATGTCTATTTACTAGTAAATCTGCGCTGATAAACATGACAAATTGATACCAAAAATAAGGTTTGATGAAAACGTATTTATGTAAACCTGCGATATATTAGCAGTAATGTTTCCAACATCAGTTAGATTTTTTTATAGAATAAGATCACTAGATAAGGGAAGATCAATTTTAAAAAGCGAGGAGGACAGGGGTCGGTCATCAGGACACCTTGGTTATTTCCTAGTAACACATATTTCTTTTCTCTATTTTTTACATTCTATCAAAGGCCGGGCCCCACCCTTCCTGTCGGAGTGGACACCTTTCCGACTCGATATGGTCCCCCTTCCTTCATTAAAGAAATCAAAGCATCATGCTATCAATTCGTGTATTCACTTTAATCAGTCGCATTTAAATGTGATCAATTATGTCATAATTAGATTACGAGTATCAATTGCTCTTGTTGAGTGTGAGTTCTAATCAATTTTGAGTTAGTACAATTAAAACTTTTAGCAGGTGTGATTTTCACAATGACTACGAACATGGATCTATGATGTATTTATGCGATATTTGGAAGCAATACATACAGAGCAATACTGAAAGGTAAGACTTTAAAAGTGCTTCAATAATGCAAAATGGTGATTTTAGTACAGGCGTTAAGTAAAAGAAACACACGTTGAATAAAATGTTTAGTACTAATTATGGATTTTGAATAGAATTATAATGATATTAATAAAACAGATTTTTAGCTCGTCGGGACGAAAGACCCTCGGCGTCGTCGTTGTCGTCGTCCGTAGACAAAACTTTAACCTGGGCTATATCACTTGAACTACATGTATAAGGGATAGGGCTTTGATATTTCACATGCAAATGCATGTACCTTGTGACGAGATATTTCATTTAAGACCATGATCTCTGACCTAGTGACCTTGACCTTGGACTTTGATCTACCTTTCAAAAACTTTAACCTGAGCTTTATCTCTTGAACTATAAAGTATAGGGCTTTGATATTTCACATGTAGATACCTTATGACAAGACCTTTGATTTGAGATCATGACCTCTGACCTAGTGACCTTGACCTTGGACTTTGACATACTTTTCAAAAACTTTAACTTGGGCTTTATCTCTTGAACTATAAGGGGTAGGGCTTTGATATTTCACATGTAGATACCTTGTGACGAGACCTTTCATTTGAGACCATGACCTTTGACCTAGTGACCTTGGATTTAACCTACTTTTCAAAAACTTTAACATAGGCTACATCTATTTCTATTATTAATATTTCACATGTAGATACTGGTACCTTGTGATGAGACCCTTCATTTGAGACGGTGACCTTTGACCAAATGACCTTGAACTCTGACCTAGTTTTGAAAATTTAGTTTGCATAGTCTTCATCTCTTCAATTATAAGGGAAATGAATTCTATATTTTATGCATAATTATATTTATCATTGCCAAGAACTTTAATTTGAGACAATGACCAATAATGTAGTGACCTTTACCTCAACCTTTCACCTACTTTTTGATTACTCATACTTTGGCTGTATCTTTAGCTCTCTAGGGGATATGACTAATATTATATGCATACTCTCTTCATGACAATGCTTATTGGATTTCAGAAATTGTTTGATTTTTTACAAAAACCTGCTATGGCGAGCTATGAGATCTTTGATTACCCTATGTTATGTATCTATTCTAATAACAGTGTGCACTTAAAACTATGCAATATGTAATTATCTAGCCATGCTGAATCAGGGGCATGCGCGGATCCATCGAGGAGACAGGGGGTCTGGGACCCCCCCCCCATTCTGAGATTTTCGGAGATTGGGTCCAGCTGTGGCCTATATCTACGCGAAAGGAGTCTAAAAATGCACAAAAAGGCTTTAAAACCTAAATTTTCGGCTCGAATTTTTTTCTGCCGAATTCCTTTATTATTTTCAACTTTTTTTATTCTTTTAAAAATAATTCTATAATTGTCTTGGGTCTCAGGATCTTATATTTTCAACAGTCCCTTACTTCATAGGATGTCACCTCAAGGTTTTGCCATTTTAACTTGTCTGATTATTTGAGAATACGATATATCTCTTATCTTTTTATTCTCATGAAATATAAACAAAAAATAATGTGAATTTATACAAATTGATGTTAAAAAATGTATATGTACATGTTGTTTGCGGTTTGTACATGTATTTGCCGATTTTACCATCGAAAACTAGCGAGGATGTAACTAATCCTCGGAATCTAGTTATTTGACTCATTTCCATTCTGAACCAATCTCCTATTTTCGCATAAGGCATTGATACGTACGCCATAACGACCAGAACAATCTCGTTCGATGACCGTAACTGAGGAGCGAAATAGCTATGAAATAGTGCCAACTCATTTATCAAAAATCTTTTTAGATGACTGAATTCCTGTCAACACCAGAAACATGGACAGACTATACGAGTGTAGAGCTGAATAGTTCTTCTACAAGCACATATAATGTCACAAACCAGACCTCTCCCATTGAGACCGTACTCACACCAGACATTATATTGTGGGAAATGAACGAGAGGGAGTTCGCCATAAATCTACCGACATTTTACTGTCTTGGAATTGCCATGATGCTTGGATTCATGGGAAGTGGTTCCTCAGCCTACATCTTTGGATTCAGGATGAGAAGGAACAATACCAACATATTTACAGCACTGATGTCAACCTACGAGCTGTTTATATCGTTTCTGATGATGTTTGAGTGTTATGACAAGAGATACCCGATGTACAGCGGTAATCTTGTGGTTGTCTGCAAGGCTGAACGCTATCTTATGGGAGTTTTTGTGTGTGGTTCGGGTTTTATGCTGCTTTGCATTACTTTCGATCGCTATTTCAAAATATGTTATCCCCTCAAAAGGATGTCAGCACGGAGGTCTAAGCACGCCATGATAGCCTCGTTTGTGGTGCCAGTAGTTGCAATTTGGCCCAATGCAATATTCCGCGGACCATCACCGAAGTACACAGCATACGAAGGCGTTGTAGGATCAGACTGCACAGACGAGGAGCGCTATGCCGATTTCTTACCGAGGAAAATTTATTATTTTGTATTCTTGTTTGTCATAGCTGTAGGGATATCAATCATTATCATCATGCACATACTGATATTTATAGCTATAAGGAAATTTAAAAAGTTTGCGTCGACAATGAATATTGGAAACATGTCACTTGCCAAAAATGATAAAAGCGGAAACGGAAATAGTGCAACCCCAGACAATAGCTCCGAGTTTCCTCGCTTTGGTGAGAGATGTAATGGAGCCTCTACGAAGCTTCAAACTTTCGGACCTGCGCGTAAGATTAGGTTATCAACAACTTTGATGTTTTTCACAATTTCAGCTTTTTGTTTTATAAGTTTCCTCCCTATGGCGATGATCAGAGTGCTTAACACTTTTGGGATGTTAAATGAAGCTAATATGTCTATAACAAAGAAACAGATCGTAGTAGCTTCCAATGTTTCCCATCTCTTCAATGGATGTTTAAATCCTATAACCTATTTGATTTTCAACAGAGAATTCAGACGCGAAATTTCTAAATTACTTGGACTTTACCGTCCTCCTGTACGCCGATTTTCCAACGGCAGTATAGCAACTTTTACGTCAGAATCATGAAAGAGCTACGATATCTATGTGCATTGTGAAAAAAAGGATATATATATATATGAATCCAAAACAGTCAATTTGCAACATGTACGTTCAAACCTTGCTACATGCAAGTTAAATATCATCAGAATATATTCTAATTTATTTGATTTTGATTTTTTGTTATTCACATGTCTTTATTGTTTAAATAAAATTTTGGCGTTTTCGGACTTGCATATATCTTATATAAATAAATAGGGAAAAATGATTTTCAAGGGTCGTGAAGGTGTAAATAGGGTTCATTTTAACTGAGTTACTCGTTTGAATTAGATCATCTTTTTATATATGTACAATGTACGTCTGTCTGTCTGTCATCCATTAAGTTTGATATGTATCATAATGCCTTTTTCTGCAAATGATCCACTGAATTTCGTAGTATATTTGTAGTTCCCGAGGTCCTCTACCAAACAGTTTACTAGTGACTGAATCGAATTTGCTGACACATCCTCATCTGTCAATGAATTTCATTGGTCGATGCATTTTCAATTTTTAAATCACAATCGCTTATTTTTGATATCATGACCTTTGACCTAGTGATCTTGATTTTTGACCTACTTTTGGAAACTTTAATAGGGCTAAGATCTCCTGAACACTGAAGAACAGTGCTTTGAGCACTATTTCACACGAAGATTCCTAGTGGTCAGAACTTTTTTCTTCGTTTGATACATTGCACTATGAATTTGACGTAGTGACCTTACCTTTGACCTCGAATATATTTTCCCGGATTGAAAAGCAATTTCGGCATATAGATTGACGATTGTCCGAATGTCTGTTTCTTTGTCCATCGGCAACATTTTTGTTAAGGTTTCTGCATAGTTGAAGTAACCAAAGAACAATGCACGCAGTAGAAGCATAATATTATAAACATGGGCTACCCATGACACGACCTTTCAATTTCGACCTAGTGACATTGACCTTTGAATTTGACAGAAGAAAACAGCACTTTATTACACTCAAGATTCACATATTGTGACATATCGAGGAACACTAATGTTTAAACGTGTATATAGTAGATATGCATGCACATTGTATATACATATACAATTGTAAGAGAAAAATACTGAATAATGAGAACAAATGATTTAGACTGATGGAAAATGCTTGAAAAAAAAACAGAAGTAAATCTGCAAACCTTATTAACATGCGGAGAAGAATTTTCGAGAAGATGCTTAAATTTAAAGTGTTAGGTCTGGTGCAATAGTATACGGTTCTAAATATGATTTAAGTTATTAATCGAAATAAGGACAGTCCAAAAGATAGTGATATAATAAAGTTCATCGCCAATGTCATTTTCTAACACAAGTTACATTTCCTATTTTCTCTAATTATACTATACAAGTACCCGTGCAAGCACTGGTATTATGGAATGAAATAATGGAAGAAAAGACATGTTGACATGAAAGATAGTTTGAAAAGATGTTTTGTAAACATGCATATTGACAGGAAAACCTTGTGTGTTTAGATATATAAATATGGGATCTTAAATGAATTTTCATTTCATACGATGTATTATGAAACGAGTTGTGTGTTTTATATCTCCGAGCCTTGGCGAGGGGATATAAAACGCACAACGGGTTTCATAATACATCGTATGAAATGAAAATCTTTTTATCACATGATATTGCCTAAAAAATGTATATTTCTAATGTGAAATCAACGTTTCCGAGAACGATAGAGGCGAACCACGCCGTGATCTAGAAGTCGTCTGCTACGCCATGAGAAGTAGTGTCCCCATCGTATAGATGTTCTGTGCGTAAGAGAAAAGTATTTCAATTTTGAATAGTATCTTAATGCAAGAATTAATTCAACAACAACTGTTACAACTTTAATCATTGATATTGACTCCGGGTCTGACCGATATTTGAAAGGTCACACTTGTCAAGGTTTATGTGATTAGGTTCCAAACTTGGCAAATCGCATTCAAGCAGAGCGATACATAACGTGTTATCATATCATAGATTTATAAAATGGCTTTATGAAACTGCATAACTGGTGTATCATGTGATAATATCTATAACGTATAAAAAGTAGGTAACAGTGGGCAAAATAATTATGAACTTGCACGCTAGTTCATTTTTGCACCCACCCTTGGAGATACTATAAAGGTACCAAACTTAGTCAGAATCCAAACTGTTTTACCTGGAGCACACCTGGTACCTGAGATATTCACCTTTAATTAATAAAAATTCTGCAGGAATTTTTAAATTCCTGCAGAATTTTTTAATTTCCTGCAGGATTTTTTTTGATTTCCTGCAGGATTCTTTAATTTCCTGCAGGAATTTTTGTAATTCCTTCAGGAAAAAAAAAATTTTTTCCTGAAGGAATTATAAAAATTCCTGCAGAATTTTTAGTAATTAAAGGTGAATATCTCAGGTACCAGGTGTGCTCCAGGTAAAACAGTTTGGATTCTGACTAAGTTAGGTACCCCCTACCTGATTGTAGTATTGGTTTTATACTATCTCCAAGGGTGGGTGGGTGCAAAAATGAAATAGCGTGCAAATGCATAAATATTTTGCCTACTGTTAGGTGTGCATTTTTCAGCGGAATAAGCAATGTCTATTTGACTTTTTATTGGAAAGGGGAGGGGGGGTAACATTCATTTACACAGAGAGTAGGTATATATATATATGTATATACTATATAAAGACCCCCCACACCTCTCCAAATTATTTGAGATATATATTATCTGGCGAAGAACAGTTCTTTACAGTCACTTACATACGCGAAAATTGGGGCGATTATTCCCTGAGATGCGAAAATTGGAAATGGGTGAGGGGGTACCTTCATTTACCCAGAGATTAAAGGTAGGAAAATAAGAGGGAGGGCTTTATGAAATTAGTCAAATAGAAAAATAGAGTAAGATTTATTTTATTCAAAACCTTTTTAATATCACTGATCAGAATTATTATTTACATTATCACATACAAATCAATTGAAGATAAGTTTGGTCTTGGTAGTGCATGTAATTGAATACACAATACTGGTATTTTATAAAAATCATTAAAAATTGCTTCCCCATATGCTACTTCAAACTATTGTGAAGGATTTATCTGGTGAAGAACCGTCCTTTACAGTCACTTACATATATACGCCTTATCTAAAACTGGGTAGATTATCCTTCCCTGATGACTAGGAATACCAGGTGCTAAATTACCCAGCGCGAAAAAAAAAAAAGTCTGTTGCGAATATTCCCGTACTCTATGTATTACCTAAACCGTACTCGATGAAATCCGGACCTCGATAATTAAAAATGAGATCATTAATATTCATTAAATAGAACACAAATGAGGAGAAAAAGATAAACTCGTCTTGGCGGCCTTTGGTCTTGTAACTATCAACAATACACAAAAAATTAACTCTTTGCCAATGCAGCTTGGAACTGGCCAGAAAAAAAAACTATAATTGGTCGATTTCATGAAAATTCCTTTTGGCAACTTTTTTAGCTCGCCGGGACGAAAAAGTCCGGAGAGCTAATGCCATATCTTCGGCGTCGTCGTCGTTGTCGTCATCCGTAGACAAAACTTTCACCTGGGCTATATCTCTTGAACTATAAGGGGTAGGGCTTTGATATTTCACATGTAGATACCTTGTGACGAGACCTTTCATTTGAGACCATGACCTTTGACATAGTGACCTTGACCTTGGACTTTGACCTACTTTTCAAAAACTTTAAGCTATTTCGACGAAGAAAAAAAAAATACTGCGAGATTAAATAAATGTTGATATCGACCAAGTTTTTTTGGAAAGTTAATACTTCAAAGTTGTATTTATTTAGTAGTATAGATTTGACCAGTGGCCTTTTTCACTTGTGAGTCTTTGATTTGTTGTGCGGAATTTGGCAAATTGATTCTATTTTTCATCGAAAGTGCAGATAGATCATTTTCATATGATCATTGATGATGGCGCGTTTTTAAGAAATATATATTTTTTTAATATTGACCAGGTTAAAGTTTTTAGTTCAAGTTTCTGGTAGTTCAGAAGTGTGCCACCATATTCATCAAAGCAAAATTCAAATAACTTTATCAGAAGGAACTTTATATTAGCATATATTGTCATGGAATTAGTCTCTTTAGTATTGAAATACACATCTGATCGCAAAAAAAAAAAATGGTTAAAAATACAAAATGTTAAGATACCAGAATGACATTGGCTTGGTACTTAAACATTCTAAAGCCTTATGCAAGCGCTATCTTAGAAATTGCTCTCTACTAATCAATTGTGACGAAAGGACTCCATGACAAGCCCTGTCCAAACCTCTTTGGAAAATACAGAGCCCTGACCACATGTCCTCTCTGAATGTCGGTCGGACTCCTCGGATGATAATTTAATATACAAGAACTTGTTACAGCCGACATAGAACGGACTGAATTTCACACGCCCTCTGTTTTTGACCTTTACGTATTGCTTCTGTTTGCATGGTTATCTTACATTGAGAAGGTTATTTTACACTACAATTGTCATTTGTCCTTGAAAATCAATAGAGTTTCTCCTCCTGTCATAAGCAGGAATTGTATGTTCAAGATCAAATAAAAACCACTCTTTAGGATGTATGCAAGGATTTAAAGCATTTCAGATCTATGACTTTTATCTTGACAATCAATAGGGTTCTTCCTCTTGCCAAAAGGAATAAGTGTATTAAAATCGGTCTAGACCCAATCATAGCTGTGCCCTCTAGGACGGATTTAAGCATTTTCCAATTTGTGACCTTGAAAATAAAAGGGTTCTTACTCTTGTCATACGGAATCAGTGTATGCAGTTTGGTAAAGATCCAAATTCAAAACCGTACCCTCTATGCTTCTTACAAGGATTTTAGCCATTTTCTATATGTGACCTTGACCTTTGACCTATTACCTTGAAAATCAATAAGGTTTCTTCCTCTTGCTATAAGAAATAAGTGTATGAAGTTTTGTAAAGGTCCGATCTTAACTGAGTCCTGTAGGCTTTATACAAGGATTTTAGCCATTTCCAATCTGTTATCTTGACCTTTGGAATATGACCTTGAAAATCAATAGGGTCCTTTCTGTTGTCATAAGGAGTAAGTGTATGAAGTTTGGTCAAGATCCAATCAAAAATGTCCTCTTGGCTTCATACAAGGATTTTAGCCATTTTCTATTTGTTACCTTGATCTTTGACCTATGACCTTGAAAAACAATAGGGATTCTTCCTCTTGCCATAAGAAATAAGTGTAAGAAGTTTTGTAAAGATCCGATCTAAACTGAGTCTTGTGGGCTTTATACAAGGATTTTAGTCATTTCCAATCTGTGAGCTTGACCATTGAGCTATGACCTTGAAAATCAATATGGTTCTTTCTCTTGTCATAAGGAATAAGTGTATGAAGTTTGGTCAAGATCCGATCAATACTGTGTCCTCTCACGAACGACGGCGTTACTATATCCCCCTGCAACTATCTTGCGAGAGGATATTAATAATTCATGTATATGTTGCTGTTCTTTATGTTTTCTTGATGTGATGTTATTGCTCGCTTAGTCTTCCTTCTGGTTAATTTTCATTTTTCTCATGTATGCCATCACTGTATCTTTAATTTTGGTTCCACTTTCATTTAGTTGATCTCCTCCTTATCATAACATTTCTCATTATTATCCTCCTGTCTTAACTTTTCTTAATTAGTATCAAATATTTGACGATAAAGAAAAGAATACATAAAAGGAGAAATTTGTGCGCTTTCTTGATTACAAACGAAAAAGATTATATGAGTAACATGTATGAAATATGTATTTAATATTGAGAAATGTTTCGATTATCATTCTGTCGTGCGCTGTCGTGAGTTTGAACTCGGTATTTCTGCAGCTTTCTATGTTTTACACCAATACAGGGCATTAAAGTATGCTGGCGAGAGTTCGATTAGAACGTATTAGCGAATGGCATATCAAAAATATGGCGAAAATGAAGAGAGATATTTAAGAAATTATATTTTTGTATCCATTTTTAACAATTCGGAAGTATTAAAATCCCCGTTTATGAATTCTTCATTAGTATTTAAGCCCCCTGATTAGGCAGTTAAGTTGCACATGACAAGACCTTTTAATCTGTACTGTAACATTTGACCCATCGGCCTTGCACTTTGACTTACTTTTGAATCACTTAAACTTTTGGGCGAAGTTTCTTCAACTTTTAAAAGAGTATTAGGCAGTGTTTTTATGTGTGTAGATTCCATAAGAAACACTAGTTTTCATTTGATACCATGACCTTTGAAGTAGTGAACATGACCTTACACTCTGACCCTCTTTAAGAAAAGGAGTAACTATGGTAATATTGTATCTCAATTGTAGAGTCATATGGGCATTCTTTAACGTTTTATTGGGAATAAACTTACTCTGCGATCCGGCCATACCGTATATTTGTTTGCGATAAAACATCTATTAATTAAGCAGCGAGCTACATTGTTATTTTCTGGGAAGACACCATATCAAAGAGATTGATTTATTAGAGAATTTATAATCATGGTATTGGCATTGTCCTCAATGATGGGAAACTTGGTCTCAAACTACACAAGTTTTTGTAATCTTGATTATTTTTTTCTTTCTTTATTTTTCTCGTAAACATAATGGTGAATGTTGAGTACCTCGATTTTAACAACTAGAAAAGGTTTTTTGTCAAAGTATCGGAAATCATTCAAATGGCTGATTGTGTACTATTAGATCACATCTATTGTTGAATTACTTTGCAAATACTTTAATCATAATGATATTGTCCCAAAGAATGCGTAACGCCTTTATTGTATAAAGATTTAAAAAAAAAAAAAAAAAGAAAAAGAAAAGTATACTAAGAGAGTGATTAATGTATGTGTATGAACACATTTCTCAACAACCAGAAATAGCCCGAAACATCTCATTGGCTTTATCAAATTAAACATCTGAAAATGTGAATAGAACAGTTATTTTGAGCACAATGTATGTCGTAAATATTGTAAATTTTAACTTCCACGTACAAACAACACTGTGCATGGATTAATCGTTTTTTACATGGAATTCAGTTCATACATTGGTAAGAATGTTTCGTTGCATGAATTATTCAGACACAAGTAAAATTTGATCAGATATTAGAATTTCTAGCTTATTACATGTATTTCCTATTTCATTCTACAGATTGTTAACATCATTTGTGTAGAATTTTAGAATTCAGTTCAACAAAGTGAAGTCCTCATTAATTCTTAGTATCTTATAAAACAATATTGGACTGAAAATTATCTTTTTCGCGAGTTTTATTTTTCGCGGGGTCTTGTTGAAGCCAAAGTAAAGTATTGCACTGCATGTCGGTGGAGAGTGCCCATGTCATGAAATTGTATGTGGAAAAAAATCTGAAATTTTAAATGTTTTAAAGTATTTATTTTTGACGACTTCCACGTTGTAGAGGATGAGCATGTTCTTTACCAAATCTATCTCTCTTTTCATTCATAAATTATTATGAATCAAATTGCATTTTTTTTTTTGGTCAGGAAGCAGAAAGAATGATTCATTTTATGGTTCATTTGTCAGAGTGCAAACTTTTTATTATTTTCAGCTGGAAAGAATTTACCCCAAAAAAATTATACGACTCGAATTTTTGGGGATATAATTATTTTGGCATGAAGGGCCTGATTTTAGGAGTAGTCTTTTGATGTAGATTTATGGAGGATCTTGCTTTGAAAAATGCCGAAAAGAATCCGGCTGACATATGATAAGCATAAAACAATTTCTAGTCCCTAAATGAACATGGGTGTGGAAGAAGAGCTCCAGGCAATTTATTAAATGCTCTGTTGTTGATATCTCCCGCTTGGAGCATGCACACAAGATCATGAAACTAGATCTTACTTGATTAACAATTTTCCTTTTGAGGTCCCACTTGACACCTAATAATCCAAATGTAGGCGTTCGGGAAGGTTTTCATAGATCTATGATAGCAAATCTGACATAAAAATCTCGTTTACTATATATGTATATGTTTACATTTGTTCTCATATTCCATATCAATTAACTTTCTGTATAAAATATATGAAATATGACACCAGTGGTCGGTTACGAGTACCCGTTTTTCGAAAGAAAACAGTGTAATTGTAGGATTGAAAACTCAAATTTTCATTACAGCTGGATCTACATGTACCAGAAACAACAGAATGAATGAATCTGTGCTGACGTCAACGAAAATGACCAATTCTTCTGGTGCAACCTCAACACCCGAGTATGTTCTTACACCCGACATAATACTATGGAAATTTAACGAGAGACAGTTTGACATAAACATGCCAACATTTTACTGCACGATTTTTCATCGTGATCCTCGGAGTTATAGGAAACAGCACGGTAATTTATACTTTCTTCTTTAAGCTGAAGCGGAACAACGCCAACATTTTCACAGCCTGGTTATCCCTCTACTGATATTACTACCATGCTCTTACTCACATTTGAATGCTACGACAAGCGCTATCCAATGTACAGCGGAAATGTTGCGCTTTTATGCAAAATAGAACGGTATTTCATAACGTTATCGAGCTGTGCTGCTGCGTATTTGCTGCTTTGCATTGCCTTTGATCGTTTCTTCATAATTTGTATGCCATTGAAGAGAATGTCCCCGAAGCGAACTACGCATGCCGTCGTAGCTTCGCTCCTGGCACCACTGCTGACTGTCTGGCCAATGGCAGTATTTCATGGGCCGGAAACCAGGAAAACGCCATACGATGGAATTGTGGGATTAGATTGTGCAGACGACGACAAATTTGCTGATTCATTAATAAGAAGATATATTATTTCTTGTTTATGTTCATCGTCTTTGCATCTATTGTGATACTTATTATTCTGTATGTTATGATGTTCTGGGCTTTAAGGAAGTGGAAGAAATTCGCATCAGATGACACAAAAAAGGAGGCGGTGATAAGCTTAGAGTGAATGTATCACAGTCCGACAAATTACCTGTGAAGAGGACTATATCAAATACCGAAAGCGTCACCTCTACAAGCAGTATTGATGACACAAAACCGAAGAGCGGTTCAGCAACATACCCACAACAAGAACTCGATACGAATGCATCTTATATAGAGACTTTTGAAGGAAGCGAGGTGACAACGGAATTTACAAATATGGACGATTCAAATGTTTTCATCGCATCTGGTAAAGTGAAAAATTTTAAGGCTTGTCAAAGGGAAGCGAGAATCAAACGTCTGCAGCGTAAATTTCAGGGAAAAGGTAGTACCTCCGACCGAAGCGTAATCAAGACCACAACACTGATGTTTTGCTTGATATCAGTTCTTTACATAGTAAGTTTCCTGCCGTCCATAGTAATGGAGGCGATGAACGCATTGGGATTGATCTATAATGAGGAAGAACAATCTACGATGTCCAAACAATTAACAGTGTTTGCTAATATTTCTCATTTTTTGAATGGAGCATTTAATCCAATAATCTATCTTGTATTCAACAGATCATTCCGACTGGAGATTCTTAAAATGTTCATATGAAATGCAGTGAAAGTGATTAGTATTCATCCAGTAAACGCTGAATACTTTCTACATTTATAGATATATGCATGTCGACGATATATCATTGATTTACAGAGGGAAATTGATAATAAACACAATTTAATATTAAAAAAAAATATTTCTAAACATTTGGTGAAACAAAAATGGACATTACAATATATTGGAAAATTCTTATCTTATTTTTCGGAAGCTCGGAAAGGTTTTCAAATGGAGAAGTCTATTTTTGGGTTTGGTCTGGTTTTGTTTGCTTTGTTTGTTTGTTTGTTCTTTTTTCGTTCACCTAAATAAAAGCTCAAATGAGCTATTGTCAAAGCGCGCCGTCCATCGTTGACGATTTTGCTTTCTCGACTTATCCGAAATTTCAACCAAATCTTAAGCATGTACCCAATATCATCTACCAAGTTTGTACCTGTATCTTTCGAATCGATTGAAAATTCAATGTTGCTGCCACATATTCCGATTGGCTGACACACATTTTGACTTGTCTGAGGTCGCTGCACAGAATTTCACAAAACCTCAAAGGAAGACTTATAGTAAGTACTTTACATCCTTTACCAAATTTGTGTTTTCAACTCCGTATGGAAACCAAAGACGATCACTGAATGACACATTTCAATTGCTGCACATAAAGCACGTAATGAGCTGTAAACGATTGTAATGACATATTTTTGACTTTTCATCTGAAACCTCTGCACACACTTAAAAAAACCATACAGTAATAGAATTGCTAAGAATACTTTACAAAGTTTTTGTTTAATAAACCCAATTGGAAATTCAAGATGGCTGCCATGAATGCAGTTTTGCTGGAACAATTACTAGAATGGCTTCTTCACCGATACCGCAGCAAAGGATTTCGCCAAACCTTACTGTTAGTAAGGATACTTTCCGAGTCTTTTTTTTTTACCCAATAGAAAATATCCAAGATGGTCGCCACAAGCTGTGAAAGGCTATCTCTAAGCAGCAGCTGCTTGTTTCTTTTTTCTCAAGGGAATTAAGTCACTGTACTTATCTTCTTTAACAACGTTAAGCCCCTGTCACACCTACACGTTCTCTCAAGACGTTCTTAAGTATTACTACGTCCTTGGAGTCCTTAAAATTGTTCATGAACGTTCCCCGCGTCCTTACTACGTTCACGCCACGTTTCGTTCAATTTTGATGGTCGAAGTACCAACGCCATGCCAGAACGCCAGTACAGAGGCTTTCACTTTGTGTTTATCGACCCGAACCAAAATCCAAGATGACCAACACAAGCTCTGTTTGGGTGAAACACTTGTCTAACTTATATAACTTCACAGCTAGAAAATAAAATATAAATCTAGGTTAGCACTGTCACAACTCTTAATTAGCGAATGGACTATTGAATGCCACATTGTCGATTTTTTTTAGTTACCTGCTTAATATAACTTCACCAAACCTTTCCAGAGGTAAGTACTTGACGTTCTTTATCGTGTTCAGGTTATATTTACCATATTGCAAAAAAGATGACTGTCACTGACCCTGATTGGTTTACCCATTACAGTGTTCTCAGATGATTGATGTGGCACCTTGGCCCTCTTGTTAAATACAAAATATTCAGAGAGGGAAAGAAAAAAAGAAGTTCATTTGGTGTAGAAACCACCGGTTTACATCGTCGGAAACCCGCGCTCGGCCAAGCAAACTTGCGTGACCAAGCGTGTGTTTCCGACGATGACCGGTCTATTGCAATAACACTATAAGATAGCACAGCGGAGAAAGCCAAGGAAGATACTAAGTACACTTGTAAACGACATGGAAATAATCTCTAGGCATGGAATACTTCAACGTCTTTATTTCTGATGTAGAGGCATACATTTTTAATCTGAATAGACAAAAACGACCTTGAACTTTTTGACAGCTGAAGACTTCTGCATCATATTTGTGTATTGAAAAAATAGGAGTAATGATAATGACGCGGGTTTTTTTTTTTTTTTTTGGGGGGGGGGGGGTGGATAGGGATCTTGTTCCGGTAATCCGTTTCTTTTAGACACTTCGGATCTTCGATGAAATCTTGCTGTTGGTTGTTCTCCATATAATGACATGATATGAAAATGAAGGAAATTTGAAAATTACTATTAGACTCTTACATTTCTCTCATTCGTATATATATATACTAGTAAAAGAAAGGAGGGGATCTCCAACAACATTGCAACACTCGGCTGCGGCACCCACAGCAAAACCCAAAAACACCCAATGCAAAAACAGAAAGAGACGCAAAAGGGACAACTCACACCAACTCACACCATAGAAAAATGAACCACAAAAGACCACACATAAACAAACGAGACCAACGGGTGACCAGTACCGACTTAGAACGGCCATCTTCCACACAAGTAGCAGACGGTATAGTTATCCGGATTACATGCGCACAACCCGGCCTCCCACTTTTCCGATTACCCAGAGGTCTCTTAGAACGCACAATTGTGGTGTAAAATGATTTCCTCAATGTGAGATGAACATAAAAACAGACAGTATGACGCAGGGACCGAAGATGCACTTAGATGGATATGTATAAATGACCTATTGAAACAGAAGGCACACGAAATACAGTCCGTGCTCTGCCGGCTGTAGCGAGCTCATGCGAAGTAATATTTACACATTCCACCATTTGATTTTAACAATTTTATCCTTTTTGGCCGACTTATGTTATGGCGATGTCCGTCCGTCCGTCTGTCTGTCTGCGTCAACAATTTGGTTCAGTTGTTGCGTATAGGTTAGTTGTGAACGAACTTTAAATGGTACTAAAGTACTAACAGCCAGTTAAGAAAACAGAAATTTTGATTTAACGTGAAAACGCTTTGAGATAGACACATGAATATCGAGAGAAATATTCAACTATTAGAGCACTGTTTGAAAATGAAATTTTATTTTGGTATGATTTTGGCATTTCCCCTCTATACACATGGATATAGCACGGTAAATCATATTTTCCATGCACTAAGTCATTAAAACTTACACTGGTCAAGTTTGATTAATGCAATAGCCATAATCACAGTTGTACACATTGATTTATGCCTGAATAATCAGTGAGTATCTACCTGTATGAATAGGTATTGCCGTTTTATACAATATACTCGACCCTTGTTAAGAAAAACGACTGACTGGGCGTAAAATATTGCTTTTTTCATATGGGTACACCGAAAATGACGTCTTATATGGTTAAAAAAGCTACTTTTTTGAATAGTGCTTTTCCTTCTGCATTACCATTTAAATTTTCTTGTAATTATTCTTTGTCGTTTACAACTAAAAAGGAAATTTCCGTTTTCTTAAGAACCTGTTAGTACTTTATCTTCAAATTTCGTACAAAGATAAAGCATTGTGAGAGGATCTGAACACAGGTTTTGTTTTTGACATTGACCTTGAGGTTTGAGCTTGACCTTGAAAAATGTAAGACTGTATTTAGGTCAGTTGTGACAGAATTTTAAGGGGAACCATATTCGAACTTGGTATTATATATTTAAAGCAGAATGAGAGGATATTGGTTTTGACCTTGACCTTGAAAAATGTAATTTTGTGTTTAGGTTAGTTGTGAAAGAATTATAAGGGGTACAATCTTCAAACTTTGTACAAAGATAAAGCATAGTGAGAGTATCTGAATACAGGTTTTGTTTTTTTTTTTTTACCTTGACCTTGACTTTGAAAAATGTAATTTAGAGTTTATCTCTGTTGAACAAATACTAAATGGAATTTTACATTCAAATTTTGCAGAGAGTTGGGAAATAATGAGTTGACTTTAGGTATTGGCCTTGACCTGGTAATTTGAACTTGACCTTTAAGATTCAATATGGAATATGACTTTACATGTACCATGGTAAGGTACATGTACCAATAATATATCACATATCACATTTAAACTTTGCATGGAGATAGATCTAAGCAAGTGGATCTGATTTCAGGTATTGACACTCACTTGAGATTTGTCCTCGACCTTGAAAATAAAAATTTGATTTAGAATTTGTTGTACCAATATTACATGAATAAGAAACCACGAGTAAGACTTTATTGTATTATGATATAAAGCACATTAAACTACATGGAGGTAGATTATGCTAACTGGTTTTGATTTCAGGTATTGTCCTTGTCCTTGACAGTTTTATTATGAACTAGAGATACGTCATCACTCTATGAAGTATCACTTAAAACTTGTCATAGAGGTAGAACATGGTTAGTGGAACTGATTTCTGGCACTGAAGTTAACATTGAGGATTGACCTTGGCATTGAGATATGATTTTGAATTAGACTTAAGTGTGTCAAAACTACATAGAATATCACATTGAAATTTTGAATGGAGATAATGATATTGCACTCTGTTGCTTCAATGGACATAGTGTTTCAAATCACAATCTGCTGCCAACAATCTGGCATTTAATACCATCATTAGCAGTGTTAATTTTTTTTTGACAAGGAATTTTCCTTTCTGAAACGCTAATTGATAAAAAGATTAATCTTTACTATGTCTTGAAACTGATGGCATGATTTTTGCCAAAGTCATACGAAATGTAAAAGATAAAAAAAAAAGTGTCATGGCATTGCGAAAGTTGAGACCAAGGTTGATTAAAATTACGGATGATTTTATGAAAATATAATGTTATCGAGATTAACTTCTAACAAAGAAGATGCAAGCCTTTAGGGCTTTATTCAAGGTGAATTTCAATAGGAACGAAATTCACTAGAGATGCGATAATATTGATCAGTAGAACTTACAGATGGTAACAGAACTATTTTCTTATTTAGAGTTGCCGCTCTTTATGTGTTCACTGTATGAATATTTCAATCATTATAATTCGAAGAGAAAGCGAAATGATATATACACTAAGATGAATGATGGTAAAGGGAGACCATAACCTTGACAACAGAAAATTCAAGTTAGTATTCAGGCCATAGTTATTAAATATCTTGTTTAACTTCCCGAACTTTTTTTAAAAGGTACCCTCCTGCCAGGCATGAAAACACACAAACACATGCTCAATATGTAGAGACTAAAAACATAAAAGAAAAATATTTTTTCAAGTGAGACGGATAATGCTGACCTTATTTTTATAAAAATCACCATTATCTCCTAAAATGAATGATGGTATAGGCATTTTATGGAATTCAATATCATTCTCTGAATTTTTTACTTGAAATATTCATAATTGTGAGTGTCTTTTTTTCTGAGCTGTCATTCGCCCGCGGACATAAAACAAAACATTTTTAAAATAACTATGGCCTTATAGTTAACATGTTTTGCCTTTCATCTTTTATGTCTTATCTATTTTTAGAATGTTGCAAAATATCTCGCTCAGTAATGTTAGCAGCACTCAGTTTCCTGCCGGTTATCATTTTCTTCCAATACACAAAACCGGAAATGTATCAATGTGACCGGAGGCAGTTCAATACGACGATTTATCTCATTGCACACGACCGCTTTTTTGGCCAATGGGAAAGTATATAAAGGGTTTAATAATATGTAAATTAGAGTATATGATAATTATGATTATTATGAGATTAGTCATTCGAGATACCATCTTCTCATTTATATTACATGTATGAGAAAGCGTTCCTTGGTCCAATGTCTTGTGATATCTTGATCAGCTATATCTTCATGGAGAGATTCATTAATAGTATAATTTATCTCGTAATTAACAAGAAATACAAGACTGACTATCTCGATGTAACGACATCTGACATTTCCATATTTCACGAGATAAGCTTGTGTAGTGGAGGCGCTAGTGCACTCCCGTAGGATTTTTGGGAAGAGGGCAAATGACTCACATTTTCAGTTACTATGGTGAATGAAATGTTTGGTAGACACGCTGGAATTACTGCACTTCCGGTTTATACATTTATAGCGAATTTAAAAAGACGAAATTTTACGATATTTTCATACATTGTAGTGCATAATATTTTAAAGACTCTCTATTACCTGTAGGTAATAATTTATGATTATTAATAAATCCCTTTTCTCGTACTAACGAGATTTACAGTTTTTTAATTCCGATATCAAAGATGAAATCTACATAATTGTATACTTAATTAATTATATAGACTTCCGAATTGCAGTGCATAACATTTTAAAGACTTCTATTGACATTTAATTACATCAAGATCGCTCAATTGCCAGGTAGCACAGTGGTCAATAACTATTACATTATTCAATTAATCAAGGCGTGGTTCGAGTGGCATCACCATTTACAAATAAATAGTTTCATTCATCGAGAGATGTAAGTGGATTTCGGTCATAAAAGTGAACCGAACTTATCACAATGAACATAGGGGTATTAGGATATTGGAATGACGTAACATAGATAAAACAATCGCCCATTTCCGTAGGAGAAACGTCCTCGAATGACGCAGAGAACAACATAACTAGGACCGCAGCCTGTTAGTGTAGTAAACATAGTGTGTTCCCATGATGGTGTCATATCTCCAAATTAACCGCCATATTTGATTACAACTCTTGTGCTTTATGCATTTCTACCACGCAAACGCTGACATAAAAAACATTTATGAATAAATTTTCAGAAGATTTCATAACTGGCCCTCTGATCATTCTTTAAAGATATCTTGTTGTTTGTGATTTTCATGAAGACATTGATGTATACTTGTCTATTTGAAACTACAGAAAATTTGTTCAAGTAGTAAGAGCATTTTTAACATAGCAGAGATGGATAAAGTCCGAGAGTTGTAATTAAAGGTGGGAGATAAATCTAGCAAATGGAGGAAAAATGAGCTATGTGGGAACACACTTTTATAAAAGTAAAACCCTGACAAAACGTCATGCATGTTGATGTCTATCCCTCTACATATAAATTGAAAACGAATAACAAAAATTAACGTGTGAAAACAAATACGAATAAAAATAATTAAAATACAACTACCCTCTTTCCTTTCCATATCCATGTATCTGTTTACCTGTTTGTTACGTGGTCAATTGCGTTTTGCTGTCTTGTTTGTGTTATCACCTTTCAACGAGGAGGCTATCATACACAAAGTATAGTATTCTTCGAGATCACTGATAACTGGACAAGTAGAAGTGTTGTAAGCACGTAATCCGGATTACCTTACAATTTACATCTAACGTAACCGGCACCGATTACCCATTGGTCTCGTTGGTTTATGTGTGGACCTTTGTGTTTGGTGTTTTGATGTCGTCTTAGGTGTTTGGCATTCATTGAGCCCTTGATGTATCTTGCTACTTGACGTTTTAGTGTGTGTTGACTCTCTCTGTGTTTTGAATTTGAGTGCTTATGTGTTTTGTTGTGAGTGCTGCAACCGAGCCCTGTTGGATATCCCAACCTTTCTCTTAATGTACCAGCTGTTAAATAGAATTAATCTATGGCATAGCCCAGGTCATGTAAAGAAAATAGGACAGATTTTTAGTAGAATTGTAATTCATTTCATCGAAACATGATCATTTTGTAAATTTCATCCCGATATGACTTATTAAAGACAAAATAAACAATAGGATTTAAGGATCCGTTTAAGAAGTATGAAACATTTGCCACAACAACGAGCTGCTTGACTGTCACAGAAAGATTTGCTTCGTACACAGCACCGAAGGCATTGGCGGCCTCCATAACCACAGTGGGTAAAAAACTCAGGATGTAGAGAAGGGACACCACGGAGAACATTACTGTAGATCGGTTGGTATTCCTTCTCTTCGAGGTATTTGAACCTACTCGCTGTAACACGCTTTTATTATTTTGATCACATTTCATCGTAACTTTGTTTTTTAATGATGCCGAGTGACCATTGTGATTGTTTCCATTGATGTTACTGTCGTCTCTTCCAAAGACTGATGTCTTGGAATGATTACTGTCTTGAATACGATGTGATTTTACCAATATTCTCACTTTGTGTTTCTCGAAAATCTGATTATTTTCAGCAACGTCTTTAAGTTCCATATTGTTATTTCTCTTATTGCAAGATGTGTTTGGTGAACGTACCTCAATATCAATAACCTTTTCTGACCGTAGAAATTGGTCGGATTTTCTCTCTCCCAATTCCCTTGTGTCAATGGAATTTGTATGAACCACGTCTAAGCTACTTTTACTTTGATTCCATTTTCTATTCTGCTTACTATCTGTTCGTACGATTATACTCTCTCCGATAGCTTCCCTTTTCCACCGTAATATTGCGTGAAATATAAAAGAATACAATACTACTAGGATAACAATTGAACAAAGTATGGTAAGCATAACAAAAAGAAAGAAGGCTTTCTTTATGAATGTTCCTGAATATTGGTCATCGTCCGCACAGTCCATCCCGTATATTCCCTCAAATTTAGTGGCTCTCTTCTCGGGACCATGAAAAATTGCCATTGGCCATACACAGACTGCCGGAACGACAAAGGCTGATATAATAGCAATTTTGAGCTTTTGTCTGGACATTCGTTTAAGGGGTTTGCAAACCTTGAAGTATCTGTCAAATGCAATGCACAGCAGTAAAAACGCAGATACCGAATTCATGAAAATGTCAAAAAATCTCATTGTTTTGCACAGGACGATGTTTTGGCCACTGTACATTGGAAGACGTTTGTCGTAGATTTCAAAAGCAAGAGGAAACTTCCGATGAGATCACTAGCAGAAAGCCATGATGTCAGTATGACGGTATTATTCCTTTTCAATTTGGAATAAAATACATATAACACTGAGGTGTTCCCTATGATACCGATGATTACTGAACACAATAGAAACACAATGCAAGGTAAATTAACATGGAACTGCTTTTCGTTGTATTTCCAAATGATGAAATCTTTTGTTAGAACATAAACACTCGGAGTTGTAGGACTTGATCGCTCATCATTCACAGTGGTGACATCAACGAATACTGCAAGTTTTGTATAATTATCCATGGCTGCAACTCCCTATTCACTTAGCCAGAAAGTTTCATAAATTCAAATCAAGAACCAGACAGAAACATCAGAATAATGAATCTTAGAAGCGAGCTTTCATCCTACAACTCACTAGGATATAATACAAATTAACCGCATTGGACCTAAAGTCATTTGACCGTAAAGTTTGATGTTCGATTAGTTATATCCTATCTGATCTCGTATGTATGTGAATGATCTTGCTACAGCTAAACCTTTCAAACATTTTCACGTTTTCTCGAATTAACCCAAATTTATCAATGTCGCACAAGAATTTGACAACAACATAGAAATGCCTATAGGGAAACGATGAATATTTATGAAATATGAGTACTCTGTATAAGAATTTATAGAATAAAACCAACATACATGTAGGTCATATCGAAAATTTAAGAAAACACATAAAGGGATTTTTTTGCCCTTTTTTGGGGCCGTTACTCGGTCCCATTCCCAATGAAAATTGGTATATTTTTTCCCAACTGTGGCTCTAAAATGTCCCAATCAAGTAGTCAGTTCTTCCAAACTGTTGTTCATTTTCCTATTCGCACGGGCCCCGACTTCATTCCAAAATTACTGAAAAAACCCTATATGGTGAGAAAATCGTATCAGGTTTGTAGAACCAGCCCACTTTTCTTGGAGCAGAGAGATCACCTTTAAACAACGATAGATTCAAGTGAGACATCGTGCTTTATAATCACAACTTCCCACTCTGATGTATAAAAGAAGGAAAGGTATTAATATTAGAAAAGATCACCAAGAGACGCCAAAAGAACATGGAAGAGAAAACACAAAAGACGCTATTAAGGTACTAAACAAAAAAGACTACACATAAATCAACGCCATCGATTGCAACCGGTGCCTACATCGGACGACCATGTGTCACGCGGATAGAAAATTGTGTGGTGATCAGGATTCAGTGCACAAAACCCGTCCACTTTTCCGGTTACCTAGTGGTTTCGAAGAACGCACAATTTTTGTATATAAAAGCCGAAGACATAACGAAGACGGGATACGCAGGGGCCCATGAAATGAACCCAAACAGAAACCAAGAAAAGAAATTGAAGTAAAAAAGGAGAAACAGTCGGCTACATGTACTTTACATATAATATATCACATCAAATTGTGTTGCGGATATGATCCTGTCACCAAACGGACATACCCTCGGCATGGTCTGATGTCTTCATGTCGTATTTAGTATTTCTTCTCCCTCCTCTTTATTTTGATGGTTTGTTGTGGGCGCTGCTACCACGTCTAGTTTGAGATCTCATCCTTTATATTTCCTGTAACGACAATGAATGAGATGCTAGATTGAAAAGTTTAAATTTTAAACGAAAGGAATCTACAAGGGTCTCTATGTTAGTATGACATATCTCAATGCTATCCCTACAGATTGCGATGATGCTCTGATATCTTCGTTTCGGTTTTCAATTGATGATTTGAATAGTAAATCTGACGGCAAAGCAGTTAAGAAATATTAAAAAAAAACATATTTTCTCTTAATAATAATATATAATTATACATTTCTTTCATAACGATCATACCTATAATTTAGATTCATGTGGATTTGATTTTGCGGTGTTTTCTTTTCTAAGCGGAGCTTGTTTACACCTAAGATATGGCTGATTTGCTTAACTTGATCCTAATTTGACCGTGAAATGGCCACTCACGCTCTGTGACCTGAAGGTGTCCACTCATACGTGTATCAATAACTAACAATCAAATAGATATAAAATGTCCCGCGCGAAAAATGTTGACGTGATGTTTGCATCTTTAATTTGAAGACGTTTACATTTTGAAAGGAGAGAGCACATACTTATGGATGAACGATATTTATAACATAAGTAAGGTAATTTACCTATATGTATATCATTACCTGTATCACTTCACACCCAGTACAATACAAGACTTACAAAGGATCAAAGGCAGATCAAACATAAATGTAAGGAAATAGTCGGTCGCCTGCTTTACCGAGGATATGATCCTTAAGTCATTGAAATAACACTGGATATGATATTGGACAAATTTACAGTTTTATACAAAATGTACCAGTGTCCTTTCAAACCGTGACGAATGGATTCCATGACGGACCCTGTTCAAATCTCGTCAGAGAGACTAGGTCCTGATCCTCTTTCCTGTTTGAAAGTTTGAGCTCGCTTCAGCAAGCAGAGCACATACTGTTATACGCATGCCATAGATGTTTTATATCCATTTACATATACATAGAATCTGTGTTACCTGAGGTCGCTGGGTGCCCTTTCTTTTTTGTGTTGGCATTTATGTTTGATGTTTCTGTACGTCTGTTTCGACTGTTTTGTATGATGTTCTAGTGCATATTGTTGTGTCCTTTCGCGGTTTGTGGTTTTCTCTGATGTTATTTATGTGTCGCGTTCTTGTGAGTTTGTTCCGCTGGGTGAGTGCAGTGTGACCATGCTGTCAGAGACGCTTCCCCCTTTTTACAATACCAAAGCCATTATCAAATAATAGGTACGTATGCCTGGCTTCATCGCATTAAAGTTGAAAAGAACGCAACAAAGTAGAAAGAGAGATCTACAACTGTACCAAAATATATGAATACGTTAAAAATAAAGTAAAAAAAATTGAAGGGAAATTTTAGTAGTGAACAAAATGTATGCAATTTGTCGCCTGGATTAATAGCAGAAGAATAAAGAAAAAATATCTACCAACACCATGTCACTACACGGAATACACATAAGAAAGCAATTATAAATAATGGATTACTGACAGAAAAACGCATCTCATACATGTACCATAATATCGATGATATTGACGTCTCAACGAACATATACATTGTTATCATGAAATAACCAAAGTTACCACAGATAACAATTATTATCCGTCGTTCTCGGAAACGGTATGTCTCGATTTATGCTAGATATTACTTCCTCAAATGTCACACATAAGCATCATTCACAGATAGCAAAAGAAACAAAAAGGAACTTATCCCCAACATCAATTCTGAAGCAAAACGAACTTATTTCCGACATCATGCAATTCTTTGCCATGGCCATTGAGTTTCATAACAATAATAATGCAGTTTCCGTAAATTTAATCAAGAACACATAAATTACATGTTTCACTCTTCCTGATTCTCCTAACGAATATTTCATGAACAGCTGTTGACGATGATGCTGAAATAAAAATTATAAAATACATGTAGAGGAAAGTCTATATTGAGAAATAAAAGGGAATGATCTCCAGTAGATCTCCAGCATGACTACCCAGCATTCACCGAGCGAAACAAAGCCACAAGAAAGTTAGACATAAATGACATCATACAAACTCCAATTCGCAAAAAGAGACAACAATATCCACTAGACCATCATACAAAACAATCGTAACAGACGTACAGAAACATTAAACATTGATGACAACACATAAAAGCAAGGAGACCAATGTGCTCCCTGCGCAGACTTTGGACGGCCATCTGCTTTTAGCAAATGGTGTGGTTATCCGGATTACGTGCCCACAACCTTTCCACTTATCCGGATACACAGAGGTACCCATAGACACGAATTTTGTTGTATGAACATAAAACTTCTCAGTGTAAGGTGACATCACAAACAAGATATAGTTAAATGCAACGGCCTCTTGAGACATCATACACAAAACTTAGAATTCAGTGAATGAAACGTTAATATTGACAATGGGCAACCTTGAAAATACAAAACAAGTGTAAGAAAGAGATCACCAACATAAAGCGAAACAAACATGACACGTGATGAAAATATGACAAATTTTAAATTAAATGATAAACCGAAGTTATACAGCTGTAACTTATGATGGCGTAGAGTATGCATTCTGTTAGAAATCTCTGTGTGATTAAACAAATTCAATTTGATGCATGAACTGTTTGCTAGAGTAAATATTAACACAAACATTTTACAAAGAAGTAAAGCTGTGCCCAGGTGCTCGGAGAGAGTAATCCTCTCCTGTTTGTTAGCAGCACCCGTCAATTATGCCATGAAGAAAAATATCCTGCGAATATGTCAAATTCGATGTTGTTTATGGTTCTAACAAAAAGTATCTTCCATGATTTAGGATCACGAGATTATACATATTTTTGTTTTTTCATTTTATCGTCCATAGTTGACGTTGAATAATCTGAGCTTGCTCTGGAATACCGCATCAATTTGAATATGAATTAACCATAGGTGTGGGACGAAGAAACTTAGGAAAGGGAAAATTGTAATTGTTATGTCGATGTCGTATCGTTTGTCACACATACGGGTTCGAGTATTGCTGTAGTTAGGTTATAATTTTTCATAAAAAGATAACCTGAGATCTAAATATTAACCAGAGGTAATGCTTTCAGTGATTTTTTTATCTGTGGTCACACTGATAGATTATGTTAAGGTACTCAACAAAGTTTGGAATATCAATAATAGCAATAGACAGCACGTCATCGATATATCGGAGTGTAGAATTGAATTGATGAGCTATGTGTCCTTTTCGTTAGAGTAAGGACTGAACAAAGTCGGCTTCATGTGATTATAGGAAAAACATCAACATGTATAGAGCAAAGTTGATTTCCATACCCACATCTTGCTGAAAGACCTCACAGATATGTTATCGAAAAAAAAGTCAACATTCATAATTATTCAACATCAACATTCATTATTAGAATCAGAATCTTCCCTCGCAAAATAATTTTATTGTAACCCACAACGATGTATTTGTATATGCGATTATTACTTTTGTTTTGCTGGTGAAGACATTTGTAATGATTTGAGAAATAAGTTCTTTTGACTAGCTTAGAATATGGTATTGCCTTATAAAGAGTTGTAAATCAAATCATATGATCGAAAATATCCTATTGAAGCTTGCTGAATTCATGTTTTGAATGTAGTCATCTATTTTTTGGTAATTCATTGCATTTGATTTCGTTTCCGTATTGACCCTATGAAAGTGGTGAAGCCATTCTATTTTGACGAAACTGATATTTGTAATCTAAGAATGAACAGTAGTGGCTATAAATTGTTTTGGAATAATAGGTTCTACACGATCTACTGAGTGAGACATAAAAATTTACACGAGTGACGGAAATTTCATCTTTTCCCGAGTGGAGCGTAGAACACGAGTCACGAGAACAGTGGTGGACTTGATAACAATTGTGCTTTTCTTACTGATAATTGTAATTTCACAATAATTTGTCCTACGTTTGCAAAATCACATGATAGCCCTCTGACGTCAAACTCAAGCTTCGTCAACATTTCATTGCCATTTACCGGAAGTACTTTCAAAAGCTGCGTCTTTAGTACGATATCTCTGATTTGTAATTTGAAACAGCTGATTGGTTTATTACGTTTAATGATTGGATGATGTAGCCTTTGAGACAACTTATGTGTCTCACATAGGCTGTCTCACAGGGTACGAACAAAACTGAAGAAGAATACTGGTATCTTTGAGTATAAAAAAATCCCAAATATGTATTTATTACTGTTGTAGGATTTCTCCGATAACAAAGTTTAGAAACTTGACTTTTATTTCGATAAAGACTCAAGTTGATGGATTAAATTATATATTTTATCCTATGAAATTATTTTCAAAAACTTTCAGCAGATAAATATTTTTGCCAATAATTATGTGTGAAGGTATTTGTCAATAAGTAAAAAAAAAACACGTTTCGGCTATAAGTTATTTTTTGCTTCAGGGGAGCAAAAGTGTAATAAAAAGGAGTCGTTGGTATATATCCAAATATATATTAGCATATCTTAGCGCAAAGAGACAAAACGTGAAACGCAATAACCAATAAAAAAGCAAAAAACCAAAGTCAATCGCTTTAAATTTTCTTTTCAGCTGTGTTCTTAAGTGTGTAATGTATTGTGTCTATCCCCTGGTTACAGAACTTTATCATGTTTCATGAACAAGGTAAAAACGATGTGCTCTAGATTTTGTACTTTTAAAATCATTGTTCATTTTTCTCAATTAGAAGAAAACTGCTTTTTCATACGAGGGCCGATTGATATGTTGTAAGCCTCGTATTGAAGGATTTGAATTTTATCAGACGTATTGCATTATTTTTCTACATAATCACCTTCAGTATCTATGCACTTTTGCCTCCGGTGTTTAAGGGCCTCAATACCACTTTTAAAGAACTCCTTATCTTGACTTTAAAGAAAGCCATCCTTTTCAAGTATGACGCCATCATCGGACTGACAGAGTCTGATGTAGCAAGATCAGGTGAATAAGGCGGATGCTCTTGACAATCAAATGAAAGGCACAATCATAAATGGCAGCTATGGCAGTGACAGACTTGTAAACAGGAGCATTGTCCTTATGGAACAACACACCTTTAGTGACGCTTAAGTTTAATATTTCCCTGTAACTGTGTCAGAAGAGAAGCATAGTATTTACCATTGATTGTTTGTCCTTTTTGGAGATAATCTATCAGCAAAATATCTTCTGTATTCCAGAAAACCGAGGTCATAACCTTTCCAGCTGAAGAAACAGTCTTTGTCTTCTTTGGCCGGTGTGAGTCACTGTTTCGACTGTTGTTTGGCCTCTGGGGTAAAATGACGGACCCATGTTTCATCCATAATGACAAATCTTTGAAGAAAATTGACAGGATTTCCATCAAAAATGTTAAGATCAGCACGCGATTAAGTGCGCCTGGTGTGCTTCTAATCAACTGTCAGAAATCTTGGTACCCAACTTGCCGAAGCTTTCTCATTTCAAGATCTTCAGTCAGAATAGAATGTACTCTTTCCTGCGAAATGCCAACTGGCTATATATCTTTCTGTAACTCGTCTATCAGTCATAACAATATCATGGACTTTATTGGATTGATCATTTCTGGAGTTGCAACAGTGACAGGCCTTCCAGGACGGGTCATCCTCAAGGCTCTGTCTCTTAGATTCCACCACCCTCCTTTTCGCTGTAACATATGAAGGGACATCTTTCCCTACTGTTGTTACCATATCGTTATGGAGAACCTTAGATGTTAAACCTTTTTCATGCATATATTTGATCACTGCCCTTTCACCGATTTTGTCCATTCTGCAAAAGCAACTTCTGGATAATCGGAAAAGTGGCAGGGTTGTGCGCACGTAATCCAGGATAACCACACAGTCTGCTACTTACGTGGCAGATGGCTGTCCTAAGTCGGCACCGGTTGTCCATTAGTCTCGTTGGTTTATGTTTGGTCTTGTATGTTTCATGTTTCTATGGTGTGTGTTGGTGTTCCTTGTCCCTTTTGCGTCTCTTTATGTGGATGTCTGCTCTGTGTTTTTTGAATTGGGTGTTTTGAAGTTTTGCTGTGGGTGCTGCAACCGAGTATTGTTGGAGATCCCCTCCTTTCTTTTTATTACTTTAGAGTGTTAATTACCTCGTCGATTCAATTTGACGAAATGAGGTCAGTTCTTGGATACATGTCCTATAGTCAGGGACTTAAAAAGAACATTCCTGCGTATCTCCTTTAATACGAGACTCACTACATATCAATCAGCCCTGAGCATTAGTTTATACAGCCCTTTTAGTTTATACAAATTGTCTTTTGTTTATTTGTTGATCAAAACAAAGAGCATTTAGATTAGAAATTAAAATAGCACATGTTGCTAACGCATTTCATGACGGTTTCGGAAAGAGAGCATGTCGAGTGTTTGTTTATAATGTAACTATGTAGAGAGAAAAGAGTATTTATGTAATTATTTTTAATCACATTTTGCAGGGTAATCGTTAGAATTGCATTTTAATCAATCTTTTGTATGGTTGTTTTTGTTCTAATTTTGCAAATAATTTGCGGAATGTTACTTCAAAGGTTATGCACATGGTCAGAACGAAGTCAATGAGTAAAATGTATGGCAAGATTTTCTTTCATTTATTTAAACGTGGTACTTGCTAATGTGTATTTTCATCTTGTTTATTCCAATGAAATGCAAAAAGTGAATAAAACTAGAAAGGTATCTTGTTGCGGTTGCAACAAGACTGTCTTCCTCCTATACAATTTTTGGTTTGGAAATATGAAGGACGTCACATTACATGTATTTATATATTATATTTAAGTTTTCAAATAGCAGTAACATTAAATTTTCAAACCGATAATTGTTGGTGAGCAACCATTTGATTTGGGGGGGGGGGGGGGGGGGGGGCTAGGAATTCTATTGCCAGCCGGTAAAATTTTTTCAGCAATTTTCTGAGCAGGCCATTTTTTTCAGCCATTACCAGAGTCGGAGAAAAATTTTCGCCGGTTCTTCGGGCCGGATTTAAACAAATTGTCAAATGTTGTGAATGTCTGTGTAAGTTAAACTCCCCGCTGTTACAGAGTATGAGTTAATAACCGTTCCTTCAGATGTCTCTTTGCAATTAGCGAATTTCAGACAGATTGTATGATGTTTAAATAGAACCTTTTCTAGATTTTTGTGCCTATGCGTATTAGGTCTCTGGTAGATACAGCTATGTGAACAGTTTGTATTTATATTAATTAATTTTTTGACTTTAAATTGTCTGGCACAAAGGGCCAGCAAAAATTTCCATATCATGCAATGTATCCTTACTTTTGCATGGTCCGGGAAAAAAAAATTGCCGACCCTTTGGGCCGGAATATTTTTTTCAGCATTTTTCAGAGCCGGGATTTTTTTTTTTGCAAATTCTTCCTGCCCCCTTCCCCCATAAAAAAGGCGAGCTCGTAGCTGTAGAACCAATTTTCTTGAGAAGAGAAATGGTAATAACAAGTTACGTTCAATATATATATATAAATACCATGAGGTTCTCGCTGTGCAGGTTCAAATTTGGACCCCCCCCCCTTCCCTTTTTTCAAAGTTTATTTTGAATTTCCATCATGGCGACATCGTTCAATATAAACAGAACTGTTTTCGAAAAACGAGGAGAGGGAAGAATGTTGGAGAAATTGTTCATCAATTTGTAAATAAACCAACCGAAAATTATGTTCGAACGTTTGCTAGAATTAGAAATTAAACTTGATGTTCAAAATATAGTTATTGAAGTTTAGAAACAGGTTTGTAGGTTAGAAATCGGAATCAAACTACCACTTTTTGTGTGTAAATTCTGGTTTGTAGCTGATCTCTTCTAAATTAATCAATTGTTTTAAAATCAAATTGTGTATATCGAAATGTATTTATGAAATGCATATTCATCATTGCCGTGAAATCGGAATTTGAAAATCTCAACACTGCTTTTCTCGAGTCGGACTCGGACTACCAATTTTAGTGTGCGCCCGATCTGTTGGCGTGAAGGTGTATCGAAATACCCAACTCAAAATTTCGATGCTCATATCTTTTCAACAGTAAGAGATAGGAAAAATCAGAAAGACTAAATAAGACAGATATATGGATAAAAAATAATAATATTGAAATTTTTAGGAAACTTCATAAGCTTAATTTTTGTTTACTATTATAAGCAAAAAAGTGTCTTCCTCCTATAAACTTCTGAATTTGGAAATATGAAGGACGGTGAAGGACGTCATCGTAATAAATCGTTACAGTGTGCATCTAGCATTTCATATCTTGCATGGCTGTCGACTTTCAAAAAGAATGGAAATTGTAGATAGCAAAATACGAGATATTTAAGCTTACAAATAGCAAAACATGAAATTTTCGGTCCTTTTGAGTAATTCGACGCTCCCATCAAATATTTGAATCTACTAAAAAACATGATAAAAAAATAACAGAGACCAAAAATAAAAAAGACCTATCTAGCTTTTACTCCAAACGTAATGTTGGAGAACTTTCATTGTCCTAGCTTACAGGGTTCTTGAGAAATCGCTGATCCAATTTTCCACGGTTACGAAAACAATAGGTCTTCCGACGGAAGTCGGAAGACCTAATGAAAGTAATTATTAAACCCTCAAAATTGACATATATGAGAAAAACGAAGGTTTTCTACTCAGCTGTCAGAGAGCACCTTTCATCAAGACAGAAATTCCAAACTGCGGTGGTGAACCAGACATGTATGTTTCATCATTTTCAAAGTTGAACAAAATTTAGTATGGGTCATGAGGTTTAATTTCTATATTTCAAGTACTTGCAGTTTTTCTTTCAGAAAATTAAAGTACCGTTCCAACTCATGACCTTCTTGAATAAAATTTCAAATCAATTTTAATGCACCAGGCGCGTGTTTCGGATAATAAATCCTCATCATTGATACTTGCAGCCTAAGTGATTATCTGGCATGTGCACAACCAAAATGGTATTTTAGTAGCGCCCTCTAATTTTATTTTATTCAAATCTTTAGTGAATTTACTTTGCAAAAAGTGCGCGGCTCCAAGTACCATATCAAAAAACAAAAATAAAATGTATGACCAAAAAAGCATTAGAGGGATGGTGCGAGGATGTTAAATTCCTTTAATCTTGATGATATTTTAGGATGAAAGGAAGATAATACGGAAGTGCTCCAACTCTTTACATTTATGAAGAAAATTTCAAACCAATTTTAATGCACCAGACACGTGTTTTGGAAAATTAAATCCTCATCAGCGATTCTTGCAACCAAAGTGATTTTCAGACATGATCCAAATTCATTCTTGTAGCGCCCTCTGGTTTTATTTATTTGAATTTAAATTTGTGCATTTACTTTTGTAAGGAGTGCGCGGCTTCAAATGTCCTGTAGGGTTGATTCAGTAGCATAGTAAAATAAAATCTAACTGGGTGGTGGTGCTCAGATGGAAATCTCTTTTAATTTTGATTATATTTATGGATAAAATGACAAGTTTCCGAAATAGCAAAATAATATATATGATGACAAATTGATAAAGGACCAAAACAAAGCTTCTTACAGGTGACACTGCTAGAAAGAAGTAATTATTACACTTAAAACATCTAGTAACGGGGAACAAGTTTAACTGCTCCACATTGCAAAAGGAAATAAGTGTTTATAATAATAATACGTACCAAGTGCTCAAACTCTTTCCATAATAGCAAAGTAATGTACATTTGTATTTGAGAGTGAGCGGCTCAAAATTTTCCGTAGAGTGTATTCAGTAGCGCAATTAAATGAAAAATATGACCAATGACGTAATTGAAAAAGGAACACGTTAAAAACTCTGTCGTAAGGACTTTTCACCAGCACCAAACTGCAACAAAGTAAATATGTGAATAATAAAGAAAATCGAATTGTCCAAATTTGCTGCCATAAAGCAGTTTTCTGGATAAGGACAAAGATTATACAGTTGTTGACTGGGGTTGAGGTCAGCAGCTAATTTGTTGGACCCGAGGAGGAACTGTTGACCGAGGCCGTAGGCCGAGGTCAACAGTTCATCTAAGGGTCCAACAAATTAGCTGTTGACCGAGACCCCTGTCAACAACTGTTTTGTTACACCTTTTTCGATCTAAAAAAAGACTCGATCGTTCTACAACTGTTTTCTTATACTTCAGTCAATTTCTCGGCTGTATAATCAGCGATCAGCAACAGATTAAGATTAATGGAGCATAAATATTCCACTAGAATATTCTGTGAAGTTCTTTTTGCATTCTTAGTGTTTTTACCATCTCTGTCCTCCAATATTTTTTTATATCTTCCTCCGCGGCTCCGTCACACTCACAGAAGCAACTCGCTGCCTAAACAGCTGATTAGGGAAGATAACTCTTATATTTGATCCTTTCAAGGGGCCTCGCATGGGGAACATTCCTTTTTTTTTTTTTTTAAATAAAATTAATTACCGAAAATGATCAAATTTACATTATTCAGCGTTTTTAACTGAGGAAATAAATGAAATAACCTAAATAAACAAGAAGCTTATTGTCATAACAACGATAAAATATCTTGCCGGTCAACAGTTCGTCAAGTGACCGGTCCAACAGTCGAATTTAACAGTTCGTTTGGACCGGCTGTTTCTAGCAGTCATTATGTTGGACTTTTTTCTTGTGTAGACTATTAAGGGGAAAATATATAAATAATATATAAAATTTCAGTAGCTTAGTAAAATAAAATCTATAACCAAAATAGAATTAAATGGTGGTGCTCAGATGGTAAATTCTTTTAATTTTGATGATATTTTTTGGATAAGATGACAAGTTTTCGAAATAGCAAAAATTATACATATGATGACAAATTGATAAAAGTCATGAGTTTTACATTGTTTTGGCACATCTGCAGTATGTCAAACGTATGATTTATTTTTAGTTCATGAAAAAGAGTGCTTAATATAAATATATTTTTTAAAATTTGTGGCAATTTCACGTATTTAACCTTCTTTTTTTTTTTGGAACATGCATTTAGAAGAATCTAGTAAGATATATAAATAAACTGTTAACTTATAAGAGTAATTTCATATGTCAATTACTTGTATACAAGCAATTTGCAAGATATTGAACAAATTTCACCACTTTAATGTTTTCTGGGTACCATTTCAAATTTTCCATTGTTTTCCCATATGATTTCTTGGGAAATAGATTGTTTTTGCATTAGAACTTGAATTATGAAATAAAACTGTAATTCGCGAGAAAATGTGCATTTTGTTCCGACCAGGTTCTCGTATATTCGGTGTTTTGCTGTGAACCACAACCAAGTCCTGTTGGAGAGCCCTCCTTCTTGCATGAAAAAAAATGTGATTAATTTTATATTATTATAACCTAAATAAAACCAATGACCTAATCAAAATATATCAATGATGATAAAGTATAATATAAGTTACAATACCACAAGATCACGAAATATGTTTTCGACCATACAAATTTTAAGGGTGGATCAGAAGTGTGGGGGGGGGGGGAGACTTGAACCCTGCCTCTTGATTTTGCCAAACATCATTATATTTTCCGAATTTTAGTGTATGGACGACCGTACCTTATAGAATAAATCCCCTTCCCCTGAAAAAATTTAAAGCATATTTACATGAAGGGTCACAAAACTGTGCCTTAAAATATATCTGGCACAACTAAACAAAAGAGTAATTTGACATAAAAAAGAATGATCCAGATATAGATACAAATGAAATTGTTGATTTAATCAAACAAATAA
Source organism: Pinctada imbricata (assembly GCA_033119305.1). Classification (NCBI taxonomy): domain Eukaryota; kingdom Metazoa; phylum Mollusca; class Bivalvia; order Pterioida; family Pteriidae; genus Pinctada; species Pinctada imbricata. The sequence continues at coordinate 10,575,933 of VSWD01000007.1, forward strand.
CACATTCTTTTAAATTGCGGTTGGAATGCCTAAATTTCTTTTCTTTTCCCTAGGAAAAAGAAGGCATTCAAGTTGATTACTAAACATGAAAATGAAAAATCTCCGGTGGTTCTTTTAAAATTACCAACTAAATTTACCTAATTCAGAACGAAAAGCTATTTTACTGTCTTACATATAGATTTTCCTTGTTACAATGGGAATTAGTCCTAAAAAAGGAATAATTTGTAAATGGACACGATAATCAAGTAAAACAAAGGGATATAAGTTTTTATCTCTGCACGATTCTCTTGTTTTGTTGATTATTACTGTAAAGCTTACGAGTATGTCATTCCTTTATCTAAAGACAAAATTTTAAAAGGTTCAAAAGAAAATGACGTCCTTTGTAGTTGACAATAACTGTGCACAAAATAATTAAAAACTCATTTTACCACTCAATAAGTACCCACGCTTCATTGGTTTATGAGAAATAAATATCTTGTATCTTGTACCCAGGAAAAAAAAAAAACAATTTCAAAATCATTAGGCGCATTGATAGTCACGAATTTGATTGTGGAATCGCTGAGTTTGCAAATAACCTCTTACTATGTAAGGTTATGCTGTGCCAAGTAATTATATTTCAATATTCTTCAAGTCTTTGATTTTCATTTAATTCACTTTTCCAAATCTGGTACAAGTCCTAACTATAACTGCTCGCAAAGAAAGCCTTTACCTTCATAATAATGATGTGAATATTCTGTAAGGCCTTTTTTTTGATAAAATGTTTAACGGGATTTTTTTTTTAAATTGAGTCGAGGCGGAAGAATAAAAATAAAATAATGAGTGAAAAAGAAAGTTTCGGGTCGATAATAAAAATAAAAAATAAAAATAGAATTAAAACAAAAGATTGATCGAAATTTTTCATTTTTTTTTTTTTTTATTTTTCCGCAGAAATTACAGTCCATCGTCTTTTTTGTTCTTTTTTTTTTAATTTCTATCTTAACCACGGTTATTCTTTCAGCATTTAATAAATATTGGTCGAGCTGCATTAGTTCGGAATGTTTTGGTTCTTTTTTTCAGTTTTAAGCCTTGGTTTTGTTAATTTTTGCTCGATTCAATTATCTGAAATGCTTTTTTCATGACAGAAATGTTTGTTATATATATATGTTTGCGTTATATCATCCACTATCCATTTCGTGTTGGAGCAGAGAGGAAAAAAGATCCCATTAATTCATTTTCCCTATAACCCTTTAGTGTCATTATAGGTTGTATGAAACCTTGCAACATTAAAGTATATAGTTTGGAAGTAATTTTGGAGAAATCCTATTTAATCATAAGACAGAGACAGAAATCATCATATTACTTTCCTGCTTTTTTCCGAAAAATTCTTTACTTTGTTAATTACTCTAGTATTGAATTTAAAGCTTACTAACTATGAAAATTTGGTCAGAGTAAATTCTGAAATACAGTATATTAGATGCAAATATTCTTGCAAACATGTATCATCAATATAATGTTTTTTGTTGCTTTTCTTACTGATAATATTGGGACAGAAGATATGTCTTATCCTATGGTTTACAAAAAAAACCCCAAGTTGATTCTACTTTCATTTCGTCAGTGCTACCCGAAACATTCTAAAAAACACGGTGGGTAATCTCGCAACGCAGAACAATCGGGTTTTCTATAATTTCGTGTGATATAGATTAGATATCGCAAAAAGGGGAATGTGATGCAGTGTAAGGATGCCATATCTATGAGTTTTATCCAAAATAAGAGAATAATATATTTTATAGAGCTGAAAAAACGATCGGCTTGATCCGTGTAAATGAAAGTGAAAGTAGAACACGAATCGATTTTATGCATTATCAAAAGCTAATATTCACCTTATTTTTGATACAACTGATAGCCAAGACATTCCTATGCTGCGTCACATTCCCCTTTTTGTTATAAATTATCTATATTGCACAAAAATATAGAAAAAAAACTATCGTTCTGCGTTGCGAGATTGCCCACCGTGAAAAATAGTATAGGATCGAGAATTACGGTGTTTAAAGCCCGAACAAGGAGTAAGACCTCTAAAAGTCTCTCGGATAGCATTTATCCTTCAAGGCAAATTGAAATCTGGTATTGTAATCGAAAATTTATTTTTCACAGAGGAAATTTCGGACTTTCGGCTGAGAAATCAAGGTAGGTAATCTCGCAACGCAGAACAATCGGTTTTTTAATAATTTCTTGTGATACATGTATAGATTAAATATCGCAAAAGGGGGACTGTGATGCAGTTGAGGATGCCATAGCTATGAGTTTTATCCAAAATAAGAGAATAGTATCTTTTTGTAGAGCTGAAAAAACAATCGGCGTGATCCGTGTAGATGAAAGTGAAAGTAGAACACCAATTGTTTTTACGCATTATTAAAAGCTAATATTCATCTTATTTTGGATACAACTGATAGCTAAGACATCCCTACACTGCATCACATTCCCCTTTTTGTGATAAATTATCTATATTGCACAAAAATATAGAAAAAACGATTGTTCTGCGTTGCGAGATTACCCACCGTGAGGAATTGAAAATAAAACGTTGAGTCAGCACTTTTATTTTTATTCATTTTCATCGAAAATTCAAGTCGGCGATCCCGAAAAACGTTTTATCTAAAGAAATTATCCTAATTTGAAATCCATGAATGAAATAGCCTTTTTTGTCCCCCCCCTTGAAACACAAAGCCACTGTTATGTTAAATAAAGTTCACAAGGAGGAGGGTGTAGAGATAAAGGGGTAAGCAAATGTGGATATTTTCATACTACATGTATTGAAAAACACGTTGCCATCATGAAACACAAAGCTACGTTTATTATGAATTAACTTTCATATGAACTGATTTCCATTGAATATACAGGTACACAGATTTATAAATGATCAAGATATGACACCAAACATAGGGGAACCCCCTTATAATTTCCTCACATTTTCAACTAAGAATATATACTAGTTACTTTATATCCCACTTTTTGCTTAAGATACCGAGTAGAAGTTCTTCATTTTGCATCATTTCATACTACAATGTCTATAAATGGTGAAAAAATCACATACAGGTATACAGTTTCATAAATGATCAAGATATCGCTTAAAACCAATCTCCAAGCCTAGATCTTACTACGCGTCAGACGTATTCATCCGCCGTAGCAAATATTGTAGTGGAGAGTAGCGTAACGTAAATGGAACTGTCTGGAGTTTTGCTTCAAACATAAGGGTATCCCATTATAATTTCATCGGTTTTTCAACTAAGAATAAACCGGTATTCTTTATCTATCTTTTTGCGTAAAATACCCGATGGAGTTCTGAGACTCCCTATTGCATAATTTCATAAAATATTGTTCTTATTAAAGACACCCCTTCCCTCACTTGCACATACATCAAGTGATTATCTACTTTGAACAAAGAGCTGCAAACAAATCAAAAAAGCGTACAGATTACTTTAAGCAAGAACGTCTACGGGTGAATTTGATATATACATGTTGCTTTAAAAGAGGATACCTCCAGCATTTTAACAAGATCCAAAAATGGTACTTTTATGGATGATGCCACAGATATTCTTCCGTACTATTCTTAATAATAATGACAATTAAAAAAACCAATCAGCATAAGACAGGACACGATTCCTACGATGGTTTATTGGTCGCCTTGGAGAAAACATACGTCAGGTCTGTAATTCAGGTTTGGCATTTAAAAGGTAAAATCAGAACAAGAGAGGACACTCTTGCGCTCATTTTACCAGAGGAAACATGGCTCACCTGACTCAGCTTTTCGTCCTTGGGATTCTGGTTTGCATGGCTTATGCCTGGCCAGCCGTAAGTCTTTACTTATACTAACATGGCAATTGACGATAAAAACGGTTTATTGAATCAAAGTCTATCAACGAGCATTATGATTGGAACGAAGAGCAATTTCTACTCGAACAAGTAAAATCTTAATAACTCTTATTTTTCTTACAGAAAATAGCAAAGAGGACACCTGACGCTGGTCCACCCTCATCCGAGGATGATTTTGATCTATTTAAACGTAAGTATGGGACTGCTGTTGATAGTTATAGTTGATTTCAATACAGCACATTCTATTTATATCAAATCCTCTAGCAAATACATGTTCAAATACACTTCATTATTCTTACATATAGTGATCAAAATTCGAAGAAAACAGACTCCATAATCATTATTGAAAAAGTCGTGATCAAACAATTTCCTGATGGAATAGGAGTTATAAGATTCGTACCTACACTGCTTTATTTCCATATCATTCTTGGGTTAAAGGCTACAATTATAACAAGAAAACTATTGATGGATAGCATCAATTCGCCGTTAGAACAAAGACACCATGAAAATCATAGACATTATTAACAGGGTATATATTCGGCATCAAATTATTTTTTCGATATAAGACAGTCGGTGTCAGTTTTGAATCCCTGTATTGATGTACATCATTGTTTTCTCAATATATGTCTTGTTTTACAAAAAAAAAAAAAAAATGCTGGGTGACATCATATATTTTGTAGACGAAATATTTCATCTCCCATTTTTAAATGAATCAGCATAGGTTATGTACTTTAAAGAAGAATTCTTTTCTATAGAACTACACATAACAGGGGTATGTTTACATCATAATTATCAGAACGAAAAGCGTGTCTCACCCACAGTGTGCATATATTAAGTTTCGTACATCGATAAACTGGAGCATAGAGGTTATCAAATAGTCTCTTAATTCATTTTGCAGATATTTATTTTCCTCCATACATACATGTCTCAGAACAATTTTTGTGTTTAAATGACACTTTTCTCTGTTTTAATCGTATATCTCACTATCTGTGGTCAATCCTGTATTAGTTTACAAATATAATTGGTCCGATACTTCCACGCCCCCTTAAAATGATGTCATCGATGACAATGATTCGATCTTCTTCTCTTTGACTTCAAATCGTTTTGTGTGACTTAACTTTTTTCTTCTCTTTGTCTTCAAATCGTTTTGTGTGACTTAACTTTTTAACTCATTATAGCTATCATTCTTGAATTGTCCATTTTTGAATTGACTTCAAGACCATAGGCGGAAAAGCAGAAGGCAATGCTCGTGCCCGGCGTTAATAATCCTCTTTATCACATGATACACCCGTTATGCAGTTTCATAAAGCCATTTCATAAATATATGATATGATAACACGTTACATATCGCTCTGCTTGAATGCGATTGGTCAAGTTTGGAACCTAATCACATAAACCTTGACAAATGTGACCTTTCAAATATCGGTCAACTGTTAAATTCAGACCCGGAGTCAATATCAATGATTAAAATTGTTGTTGTTGAATTGATTCTTGCATTAAAATACTATTCAAAATTGAAATACTTTTCTCTTACGCACAGAATATCTATTCGATGGAGACACTACTTCTCATGGCGTAGCAGACGACTTCTAGATCACGGCGTGATTCGCATCTGTAGTTCGCGGAAACGTTGATTTCACGGTAGAAATACACATTTTTTGGCAAAATCATGTGATAAAAAGAATCTCAAATGAATTTTCATTTCATACGATGTATTATGAAACTCGTTGTACGTTTTATATCCCCTCGCCAAGGCTCGGGGATATAAAACTCACAACTCGTTTCATAATACATCGTATGAAATGAAAATTCATTTGAGATCCGATATTTATCATTTAGCAATGCAAATGAAAACTGAAAAAAAAAACCATTTTAACTTACTGTATTGCACCTCCAACGTTTTTCTTGTTCTGCTCCAAGATGATAAGATTCGGAATGAATTTCGTCTCTTGTTTTTATTATTTACCGATACAAGTGTTCATTGAAAACTTTTAAAGTTTCAAAGTCAAAGTCTTTTTCATTCGTTTCTTCCTTTTCTTTTCAGCCTTTCCTTATCTCTTGGCTTAATGTAAATTTGTAACAATAATAATACGGAAGGGTACGTTCCAACTCTATACCTTCTTGAAGAAAATTTCAAACCAATTTTCATGCATAAGTCATGTGTTTCGAATATTAAATTCTTATCAGTGATGCTTCCTTCTAAAGCGCTTTTTATAAGCCACTCAAATTCATTTCACTAGCACCCTCTGGTTATTTTTAGAATTTGGATTTTTACATTAATTTTACTTTACGAGAGCGCATGGCTGTAGGGTCGATTCAGTAGCATATCCAAATAAAATCTATGTTCGAACTGGTGCTAAGATGTTTCATTGAACATCACCAATCGTCTGTATCGACCTAAGGTTTGTCAGGTATAAATGCATTTTTTGCAATTCTCACTGTATGTGGTATATGCGTACATCACACCGAGAATGCAATTGATTTGAGTTCCTCTTGCCATGACAACGGAATAAACTCATATAACAATCATTCTAATGGACCAAATTGAACTTTTTTTTAGACATGTTGCCAATGACACCAGTCTAAATTGTTGATTATGTAAAATTCATTCCTTTGGTACGTGTACTTCAATTCTCTATGAAGATAAATTTTCATACATTGAAAATACATTCATTTTTAGGCAAATTTGATAGAAAATAGGCATAAGAATCATGAGCGGATTCAGGAGGGGGGGGGGGCGCTAAAATTGCATATCATGCGTAAAACTACCATCATTTAAAATTACCGTCACAAAATGTTCTCGAAATTTCTGAAATAGGTCCTGTAGCATCATATCCCACACTTCCTGCTATGGCTTTCATTATTTTTTCGACATAATTTTCATAGTCTTTGGTCAGGTTTCATTATTTAGATTAAGGGTCACTGACGAGGGTTAAGTACCCGAAACGTGAATGTATGTTCCATGCTGCAAATTTATCAATTCTTAAATGATGCTACGAATTTGAAGACGTGTAACATTTTAATCAATTCCAGACACTAAAACGCTGAAATGAATTAGCTTCCGGGGGCATCCCCCTGGTTCTCCCTACCAGGGATCCACCCTTGACTCGCTTGGGACCTAAGCGGTCCCCAGACCCCTCACCAGTTTTACGCTCCTCCTACCTCGAAACCTTTTTTTCAGACAATATCAAAGATTCGCCTTTTAATATCAAACATTCCTTCATATTTAGTATTACCAAAAATTGGAGTTTTTCGATATCACAAAACTCATTTCGCCTCATCTCTATCCTCCATTTTTAATATTTCGGATCACAAATACGAATAAGTGATAATACACAATAGATTATTTGATATCGAAGAAATCAACTTTATGTTTTGACATCATTAATTCATTCATTACTTCATAACACAAATTTGATAATTTGATATCAAAAATAACGTATACGGTTTTGAAGTGAAAAAAAATATGGAATAAATAGTCCAAAAGCGCTCTATAACTATACATGTATACTAAGAAATAGAAAGGAGGGGATCGATCTCCAACAACACCTAGTTGAGCACCAACAGCAAACTCCTAAAACACCCACTGTAAAACACAAAGACGACACGCACAGAAAGAGACGTACATGTAATGGTACAAAGAACGTCAAATCACAGAGAAACCTCAAACACAAATCTGCCACGTCAGTAACAGACGTTGTGGTTATCCTGGATTACGTGAGCACAAACCTCCCACTTTTCCGATTTCCCAGAGGTATCGAAGAACGCACAATTGTGGTGAAAAACAACCTCCTCACTGTCAGATGACCACACACAAACATGACCGCAAAAGGCAGGGTCCCAAGCAACATAGATAAATATGTAAATGGATATAAAAAGAGGGCGTACGTAATTCAATCCGTGCTCTGCCGACGCAAGCTCATGTATGTTATCACTCGAGGAGTCCGACTGACATTCAGAGAGGACAGATGATCGGGGTCCTGTCCTAAAAAGGTTTGGACAGGGCCCGTCATGGAGTCCCGTCATCACAGTCAGTCAGAGTGCATGTTTTAAGAATGCGCTGGTACAAGACTGTAGATTGGTCAAGAACCAAGCCTAGTGTCCGTTTGGTGACATTAGGATCATATCCACGGTATAAAAGGCGTTTGATGATTCTGACGCATTATGTATGGTATTTCTGTCAGTTTTTATCCTTCATATTTTTTGCCGAGTTGCAAAACTCGGCTCTTTATTCGATGTGAGACGGGCGGTTGGGCGGGCTGGCGTCAACAATTGGTTTCTGGACTATAAGTTAATTACGATACATGCTAGTGCAATGAAACTTCATACGCGTATACACTTACTCCCCATGAGTCAAGGATGAACCCCATTCATATTGGGATCAAAAGGTCAAAGGTCACAGGATTCAGATGATTGAAATTGTTTTCCGGACCATATTAGAGTCTGTATTGCACTTGTGCTCATGAAACTTGTCAGATGACCCCAATTTATTTTTAGACCTAAAGGTCAAGGTCACAGGAATCTGATAATTGAAAATGGTTTCCAGACCATATCATAGAGCCTGTATTGCACCTATGATCATGAAACTTGCCAGAAATATTTCCCATGAATCAAGGAATCCTCCTATTTATTTTGAGGTCAAAAGGACAAATTCATAGGACTCAGATGATTGAAAATGGTTTCTGGACCATATTTGAGCATGTATTGCACATATATCATGAAACTTGCCAGAAATGTTTCTCATGAATCAAGGATGATTCCTATTGATTTTGGGATCAAAAAATCAAAGGTCAAATTCGTAGGACTCAGATAATTGAAAATGGTTTCTGGATTATATATGAATGTGTATCAACCTGAAACGTTCAAGTAATGCCTCCAATCTGTCGAGACCATATATTTATACAATTCGTATATTTTAAGTCTGAATTTCATACTTACATTCAAGTTTTGCAACTCGGCACTTTGCATCTTTGATGCATTTATAAGCTTATGTTGATCATGTCACCATAAAACGCAGGTTGCGAAAGACCCAAAGTAATACTCTGTTGCTTGTATGGGTCCGAATTTCAAAAGAAGTTGACAATGATACAAAGAGACAATGAAAATGCCCCCACATCAAATGCTACGAAACACGTAAAGACTTTCCAAACACGATAGACAACACATAAATTGAAGGAGATCAATAGGTATCTAGTGCCCTCAAATATTCAATACCAGAGCCGACCGAATTCGTGTGAGACTAAACATAAAAACTTTCAAAAGTAAACTGCTTTTGTTTTTAACACAACTAGTTAAGTTCATATCAAAACGTTCTAGAAAGAACCTGACAAAAACATTAATATGCTTCACTGGTAAAGTGCTGACAAGGAAAATGTCAAATCAGTTCAATATTCCTACCTTATCTATAAAGTCGTAAATCGAAGGGTAAACAAAACCAGACCAAAAAAATCAATGATAACATAGTCAGCAAACGAAACGATCCATCACGATAAACAGAAATAAAACACTCCCAAACGAAGCGAAAGCAAGTGCCCAGGAAGAGTAAGCATCTCCTTCAAGCATGCCATAATGTATCAGTACTTTAATTCAACATGAATTAATATCAAAGCTGAGAGAAACCATTGGATAACTTATTCTTGCGAACTATTATCACTATTAAAGAATAATAAGAAACGAGACAAGAGTTCAGTAAACATAAGTAGATAACAAGGTATGCGGTATAGAAAAAATATATCTACTATCGAGCAGATTCCTTCATTGGTACATTATACATCATTTATTGTTATGTTGTGAAATGCATGTATATATTTGATTACATACGTCGATGTATGATGTATATGCTTTTTGAGTACGGTTTTCTGTCTTCTACATTTATCGGAATTTTTCTCATTGTTCTTGTTTGTTTGCATTTTGTTTTCTTTCCTCGTCTGTTCTGTCTTGATTGTTAAATTGTTTAGATTGATCATTGCTAAATTTTAAAATCTTTTGGATTAGTTACATAGCAATATTAGATATTCAACATGAAGGCACATAAATATTCTCAAGATCTATTTTTTATAATAGAAAAAAAAAGCTCTTTGATGAATCATTATCCCTGAAAAGCATGTATGTGTGTAGTCTTTCATTTAAATTATTCATAGCAAATTCATGCAGATACACGTGTTCCTTTATTTTCAGATTGTGAACATGATGCTAAGGGTAAGTTCTTACATTTACTTCCTAGTAGGGTAATAGTTTGTCTAATCAGCACATATAAAGGTTCAGTTGGAAAGACAACATTCGACTTAGCTCTGAATGGAATACAGGATTTTCAAACCTTTATTTAACGGACAGTGAAGGGTCTGAGGACATCTGTCAGTTAAAGCGAGGTGTCAGCGTAATCAAGACATATTGAAATTCTATCATTTGTCAGCTTCCATTATATACTAGTACATGTACGAGGGCTGTTCGATAAATTCGTAGACAAGTTTAATAAAACTTTTATCGTTATCGTCAAACATTTTGTCCATATACTAATTTATTCCTCAAGATTTCATATTCTTATCGTATAAAAATTTAAAGCAATCAGTCAATTAGGAAAAAATACGGTGCTTTTCTTTGGGAGTGACTTCGGAAAGCGGCGCATTAAATTACGTCCAAAACGACGCCTCGCAAATCACGGAGTAATTATCATTTTTACCATTTTCTTCTGTCTCTAAATGAAATCATATTGAGGCACAAGTCGCTTAATGTATGTCAATCTGTTCAAAAATAAAGCATACAGATTAAAATAGGCAATCATGTGCTCAAATAATACCTTGGTTCTATTTTAAATATATTCAAAATAGGCGCATAAAAAACTTCATTTTAGAACGTATGGATCATTCAGTTTTGTTTTCTCATGTCGTCCAATAAATGATTTTCATCAAATTATCACCTTCGTCGCAAATTATAGGCATATTGACGTGCGCTCGAAATATTTTCTTGCATTCCATATGTATCATCTATGAAAGTTTAACGTCTTTTGTGGAGTTTGTATCAACTTGAATAAAAGATCTATGATTTCATTTGTGTAAAAATTGCAGGAAGACGTCATTATTTCCAAGCATACTTCTTGATGGTGTTTCTTGTAACAGTGATATCTAAATACCAATGCATCGTAAAAAGTTCAAATTTCAGTATGATAACTTACAAATTCTATGAAATAATAATTATATACATCGACTTTCTCTGCGTCCTCAGCTATAGATAATAAAGGAATTACTTGCGTGTATATACGGTTTCGATATCTCAATTTTTGTACTGCGCCGCTATACGTCACAACACATAATTTGAGACAATAATTTGAATGACATAATATTTCAATCACCATGATATTGTATGAATTGATTATAATAAACCTCATCAATGTATTGTAAGAAAATTGTAAGGTTACTGTCACGCATTTCTGAAATATTGCGGTTGTCTACGAACTTTTCGAACAACCCTCGTATATGGTTTACTTTCGTGAAGTTTAATGTTTTCTTAAGCGTTACGTTCATGCATAACATCTTCGCATATTATTAATAAGGATTTCCATTTCATGTTTTTAAAGAAACAATGACGAAATAATACGAAAATAAACATGAAAATATAATGTATAATCTACGTAAAATTTTCCCGGCCTTTTTCTAAACAGGAAGTAGGTGAATATCTAACCTTTCTTCTGAGTATATGCGTTAGTATACTGTTGTATCGTATAGATAAAGGTGTTCCCTCTTCAAATCAAAGAGTTTGATGTGAAATAGTTCCATTAAAGCGGTTTTCACAACCCGCAGTACGTGCACGTACGTGCTGTCTGCGTGCAAAAAACGAAGGAAACCTTGGGTATCCGTACGATGTCCGTGCGTTATCAGTACGCGTCTCGTACGGCCTCCTTGTGGATTTGGGAACGCGCAGACAGGACGTAGCAGTTTCATTGCATACATAAAGCCCTGGTCAAAGCCCGCCGTGCTTTAAGGACGTGCGTGTTTGTGGAGGCTACGTGCGCTTCGTTTTACTGAATACCCAAGGAATGAAGTGGCAAGAGTACGATAGGAGTGCGTCGACGCACGTCGCACGCACTGTTATATGGGTGGTTACATGTATCATATGTAGCGCAAAAAAAGTACGACTTGCGTGCAACTTGCTTACAACGTACCAAATTCGGAGGGGGTCGGGGGTCCGGACCCCCCCCCCCTGTAATTATCGAAGCATAGCTAAATTTTCCTTTATTATCATACATATTTCATAAGATTAAGTCCCAAAATTCCCCTTTTGTTGTCATAATATTTGAAAAATATATCATGAAATTGTATTAGAAATCTTTCATTTTGATAATATTTTGACATTAGTATTTCAAATATTTTCTCTGGCGAGCATCGCCAGAATTTATTAAGTGCATGTACATAATTTTTCAAAATGATGCTGCGCTTTCCTATATACAACACATATACATTACACTTAGGTCAATAAACAAGGGCACTAAGAAAACGAAAAGAAACTGAAAAAGACACGAATAGTGGATTTTATTCCAATCCTCGGAAAAATTTTTCGCTATCGCTCGCCATTTGTTGTATTTACATATTAGAACTGATGTGAAAATTCGAGATTGTAAGCTTTTTTGTTCGCCACTGCTCTCCAGTTATCTGTTTTATTAATAATTCGAAGCAGAACTAACATTAACTTTATTTTATTGCGTTTGCCCCCCCCCCCCCCTTTTTTTTGGCTCTTCAAAAAATTCGGACTTAAGGAAATCCCCCTGAAAAAAATTCCTAGATCCGTCCATGACGTACTTTCTCAGTACGTCTTTTTTGTGAAGCTGTCGAATTTACACGTACTGCTAATACATGGTCGTACGTTACAAATGATGCATGTACATGTAACCATCCATATAACCGTGCGTGCAACGTGAGTAACGCACTCCTTCCATACACTTGTCACTTCCTTCTTTGTGTCTTCAGAAAAACGTAGCGCACACATCTTCCAAAAACACGCACGTCCTAAAAGCACGCACCGCGGGTTGTGACTAGGGCTTAACTTATTTTTAGCTCGTTTTTCAACCCCTCCTACGCACTTTAAAATAGAATCGGTTACTAGTGAAAGATTATCGAATTCAACAGCAGACTGTGCTTCCAGTGAATTGTTTGTAAGCAAAATGAAAATCATTGTTTTGATAAATGACATGTATGGACCATCAATTAAAGGATAGTCAGGAAATTAGTTAATTATACCAAGCTGCTATCAAAACATTCGCCGTCACTGAAGGCTTGCTTTCCGCTAAATCAAGGTCAACTTCAATAGATTTTGAAGGTTTTTGTATTAAAGAAGTGTCTGTTGTCCACATGAGGCAGGATCCGCTTAATCAAACATATTTTCCAATATTGCTTCCTATGGAAATAAATCGGTACATTGAGAAACTGTCCGTTTAGACCAGTTGTCCGCTTATTCAAGGTGTCCGTTAGTACAGATGATGGTGTAGGTGTTTCTATCCTGTTCGTCGTAAAGGTGGAAGAAAGGAAATTCAAATTATTATCTTTTCTCTCTGAACAAAGACATCTAATTAAGAATTTTAACGTCGCAAATCGGATTGCCAAATATCCATGTGGTCTACCTTTGCTATGAGACGTATATACATCTATATGTATGACAAATTGGGCTATCATTAAATATATGTAAAAATTCATTTCGAATTAAACAGGCATAAACAAATCTATCAAAGAAATAATGAAGTTATATTCTTTACCTCATAGGAATGCACTTTAATCTTTTCAAAGACTGGGTTTTCAATGGGGTATGTACACGTAGTGACATAGGCTTTATAGGGGTGTCTAATCAAATTATATTCCTAAAGTCGTGACATCAAAGACATACCGTCATGTAAACTGGATTATGCTAATTAGATACCCCAGTGTCATCCATATTAAGCTGTCAATCAAATATTGAGAGGGATATAAGTTCCGCTTTATCTGGATCAGTGAGATGCGATTACAAGTGTTTACCTTTCAGCGGTCAGTGAGAAAATGACGAAAAATTTAAAGTCCCCATCCGACCTTTAAAGAAAAACAATGTGCCAATCTCTTCTGTCAGAGAGTAGCTTTCTGTACAGAAATTTCTGAATTTTGTACATCAGACATACTTGTACATGCTTCGGCTAATGGATTTTCATCAATGATTATAGAAGCCAATTGGATTAAAAAGAGAACGACTCCTTTGGCGCACCTTTTGTTTAAGTTGAAAATTTCACCTATATCTATTATAAAGAATGCACGAGTCCTAATTTTGTGTAAGGTGTATTACGAAGCTTAATTAAGGAGGTATTGGACACATGGACGCCAAATTTAATTTTTCTCTAAATTTCTGAAATTATGTATTTCTTGTTTGTCCTTGATTATACAATCTTATATTTGATTCTATCCACAGGAAGAAATTTTCTACGAGATTTAAAAATATGCATTAATCTATGTTTACGTGATGTCATAATATTGAAAGTGTCATTCCCACGTGCACGATGGGTAATCTCGCAACGCAGAACATTCGATTCTTGATTTCGTGTGATATAGATTATTTATCACAAAAAGAAGAATAAACATTACAGAAGTACCCATCAGTTATTCAGTCTCATAGTCGAGAAGGCAAGGAAAAATCACTAGATCTTCCACAGGAACGGTTCTGATCTAGTGTAAGGATGCATTAGCTGTGAATTTTACCCAAAATAAGAGAAATAACATCTTTTTATAAAGTCAGAAAACGATTGGCGTGATCCATGCACATGGAAGTGAGAGTAGAACGCGTTTGTGCATTATAAAAAGCTAATGTTCCCCTTATTTTGATACAACTCATCGCTATGACATTCTCACACTGCATTACATTCCCAGTTTTGTAATAAATGTTCAATATTACACAAAAAATATAGAAATAAAAACCCCGATTATTCTGCGTTGCGAGATTACCCATCGTGATTCCACTCAAAGCTATTGAAAATTAATTTTGATTTAACTTCCATAATTTCATAAATGTTTTGCACTTACAAATAGAAAATATTAGATGAATTGTTTTTAAACAAAGGCTGGATACTGGAATAAAAGATGACACTGTCGTCCAAAAAATGTAATTTCAAGCCAATTGACTGTAGGTGATAGTTAATTATTTGGAAACCTGTGTATGAATCTTTGTCAAATGCTACCAATATTATCAAAATGTCCAGAGATTATCTCATGATTAAATGAGAAAAAATGAATTTTGGATAAAAATATAACATAGCTTTATATTTTCCAATTTTCTTTCTAAAATCGTCCATTTTCAATGAACTGACATCTGCTTTCCTGTAATATTAATTTGTCAACAAATTCACTTTTAAGTAATTCATTGTTTGATTTGAAAACAAATATTTGCAAACAAAGGTATTGATAAATTGAATCTTGGTCAAATTGAAGTAACCGGATGTGACAGTTCTACCGAATTGAAGCGACGGGTGTTGCATGCAAGCAGGAGATGCTGACTTCCTCCCGGGTACATTTTCTCACTCCCATATCGGGAGTTCGCATCTTTTCATGTGGTGGAGGTTTTTGTATGTTTGCTTTGGTTCCTGTTTTATCCTGGTTTTTTATGCCTTCGGTTTATGATTTTCTGAATTATCGATTTTGTGCTGTGTATAGGGATATGGTCATTATGGTCATGACGACTGAATTTTGTATTTTAAAACTTGCACTCTGACTGACTGTGACGACGGGCCTCCACATGTCGGGCCCTGTCCAAACCTCTTTAGAGAAGACAGGGCCCCAACCACCTGTCCTCTCTGAATGTATCGGGTGATACCATACATGAGATCGCGGCGACAGAGCACGGATTGTGTACGTACGCCCTCTTTTTATATCCAATTACATATTTATCTGTGTTGCTTGGGCCCCTGCGTTTTGCGGTCTTGTTTTTGTGTGGTGATTTCTAGACATTCCGCCAAAAGGTCGATCCATCCCCGGACGACCCGTCCCCTTGGTTATTCCGTCCACGGAAACTGTAGATGATCCTTCCCCAGTTTAATTATCTTAATTCAATCATTATAATTACTTTGTTTAGCCGTCTACTTGCTAATTAAAACTTAAACTCCGGTAAATAAAAATCCAAATAAAGTAAATTTTGAGCGCCAAAAGAATTCAAAATTGTTGATAAGATATATAAACCTAACTTTTCAATACACTTTTTAATTTTTTTTCTTTTTATATTATAAGTTGTATAATCTGTTTGACGGACATTGCAAATAAGTTACTAGTACGTTCTTACTATTGTTCTTTTCCGTTTTTTTTTTTTTTTTTTTTTTTTTCGTTTAAAATGTTCTTGAATTATCACGTATCCTGTATCAAAGCGATAAAATATAACATTTTTTCTTTAAAAAAAGAATCATTTCTTTCGTCGTTTTCTTTAAATATCTCTTCTGTCCTTTTATATTTCTTTCTTTTCTGTTCTTTCGTTTGTTTCTCTTTCTTTTAAAATCATCATTTGTGCATTTTTCTTATTTGACTTTACATAAAGAAGGAACATTGCCAGTGTGGTAAGAGTGCATGTGCATGGGTTTCAGGTGGAGGGGGCGGATCAAGAGTGGGAAGCGAGGGAATCGTGTCGCAATTCGTTAACGATCGTTGTATTGAGTTCGAATGAAACATGAGAAAATTTTGAAAAATGCATTCAAGCCGTTGGTTTCTGGAGTGTTTTTGGACTATTTATGAACAATAGTTTGCTTTAAATATCATTTCATAAGTCCTCTCCCCCTTCTCTTTGGTCGCTGCCGGGGGAGCACTCTCGGTTTTTTGTGGAGTTTTTTTTTTTGCGAAAACGATGTTGACATTTTTGCGTACGAAGTTATTAAAAGTACAATATTGGTACGATATGGAGTATATCAAAAAAGAAAAGAAAAGAAGAACATTTTGGAATCATATTGATACATTTTGGGTTTTTTTTCCCTTAGTTCATGTTATTTTCGTA
This sequence comes from Pinctada imbricata, assembly GCA_033119305.1. Classification (NCBI taxonomy): domain Eukaryota; kingdom Metazoa; phylum Mollusca; class Bivalvia; order Pterioida; family Pteriidae; genus Pinctada; species Pinctada imbricata. Next base: position 10,592,754 of record VSWD01000007.1, read on the forward strand.
TTTATAGATCGACAAATTAGAAAATATAGGCCCCCGAAGCGTATTTGGGCTATACTCTAATGTTAAATATTTGCCTATTATCCCGGTTATTTTATAGTGTGTTTTAAACAAAATTTGTAGATGACAAAAATACTTACATTTGAGGACAGAAACGTGTAATTTCCGATGCCAGTACCATTTACATTTATTGATTGTTTAACGCATGTTCAGATGATAAATAAGAGTTTTTAATTTGAGGTTAATTAATTTTGGTGACGGAGGCGCCAGAATCATCTACAATTTGTAATATCTTTTATTTACTGTGTATTGAGTCTTGAAAAGATAGTAACCCCCCCCCCAATCTTCTTTCTTTGATAAATAAGAAAAAAACAAATAAAGAAACAAAGATGAAAATACACAACTTTTTCTTTTTAACCATAATGTTGTTAAACGTCTCTCCTAGAGCTTCGTCTAGACATTTTTAAAAGTTTAAAGGACGCAAAACATACATTAAGATAAATAACGTATCACAAAATAAGTAAACTAATTGTCAAACTAATAGTAAACGGTGATAAAAAACAACATAATTACAGGATAACCACACCTTCTGCTATTTCCGTGGCAGATGGCCGTCCTAAGTCGGCTAAGATTGCCCATTGGTCTCGCTGGTTTACGTGTAGTTCTGTGTGTTTAATGTTTCTGTGTTGTGTGTTGACGTTTCTTGTCCCTTTGCCTTAAGACTGAACTTTTCTAAGGAAGTGAGAAAACAAATAATGCTGTCGCCATCTTAGTGTTCAAACCCTCCTTAATTGAAAAGCCATCAAGGGGATGTCGCAAAGATGTTAACCTCCTAGATTTTGATGATGATTTTGTATAAAGTGGTTTATCTTAAAACAAAGACTTTCAAAATTGTTACATTTGATTTTTCGCCAAAGAAAAACCTCTCTCTGTCACCAGCTGTGAAAGTGAGTAATTAAAGTCACTTCAAACATCAAGTCGCAGGGATTATTTTTAAAACTCCACACTGCAACAAGAAAAGTCTTACTTATTCAGACATTTAAAGAAAATAGGTGGTCTTGTCCTGTCTTTAAAGAGGTTTGGACATGTGCTTGATGATTCTGATGGAATCTCGATGGTTTATTTTCTGTCTGTATTTGTTCCTTCTCATTTTCTTTATAATGCTACCATTAAAGGCAGTTTGTGAAGTACCAATTACAATATACCCTTTTGCTTGAATGGGCCAAAGGGTATATTGTAATTGGTACTTCACAAACCTCTTTAAAGACAGGACAAGACCACCTATTTTCTTTGAATGTCGGAAGGACTCCTCGAGAGATAACATGCATGAGCTCGCTACAGTCGTCAGAGCACAGACTATATTTGATACACCTTTTTATATCCATTTACATATTCATCTGTGTGTGGTTTGGGCCCCTGCGTCGTGCTGTCCTTTTTATATGGTTATCTTGCGGTAGGGAGGTTATTTTACACTACTATTCTGTGTTCTACGAGACTTCTTGGTAGTTGGAGAAGTGGGAGGGTGGTTACCACGAAATCCGGACAACTACACCGTCTGCTACCTGCGGGGCAGATGGCCGTCACAAGTTGGCATCGGTTGCCCGTTGGTATCGTTGTTATATATATGGTCTTTTGTGTTTCATGTTTCTATGGTGCGAGTTGGTGTTCCTTGTCCCTTTTGTGTCTCTTTCTGTGAGTGTCTCCTCTGTGTTTTTGCATTGGGTGTTTTGTGGTTTTTTTGAGCCTCTAGGCCTGCATTATATTCGTACCAAATTATACTCTGTTCCTTTACGGAAGTTGCACGAAATCTACGATTATACGAAGGACCTCACATATACCGATACACGTTCCCCAGAATACAGACTACAAGGAGTCATATTGGACATTTCTACTTTTCGTTTATTTCAAGCAGTTAGATCAGATAAATCAGAGGAGAAAACAAACCGCCCTTTCATTAAAGTAAGATTTGCAAACAAAGGTATTGATAACTTGAATCTTGGTCAAATTTTGAATCACAAAACTGTCACAGAAAAAATTCCACCATATTTCAAAAGAAAAGAAACTCCTTGTATTTCCTATAGCTACACACCAACAGTTGCATCTAAAATTTACAATTACAAACGATTCCTGCAGTGTATTGATTTAAGTAATCCCTCACTACATCCACTTCCCTGCGAATGTTCTTCATCGGATTTCAACTACTCTCCTTGTGGACACGTTATTACTGGTGACCTTAGTATAGTCAAGAACGACAAGTTGAGAGAATTGTTAAAAAAGGGTCCCAAATACAGAGAAAGTATGTCCTTTACATGGAACCAAAATGTCAAAATTATCATGGACTCTTGTGAGGAATATGCAAGACGTTGGGCAAAGAAAGAGGATGTACAGCTCGACACCCTTTCCGAATGGATAAAATCAATCAGAGGGTTACTTTTATCTAGAATTAACCGATTAAAATCAACTGTGAACACCAGATTCGTGTCTATATTTAAAGACCCTGATGTTATCACAGAGCTCACCTACCTCCAAGAACATTATGTCATCACACCAGCGGACAAAGCCTCAAATAATTACACATTTACTTGCAAAAAGTACTATTTCGACAGTCTAGTTAAAGAGTTGGGTTTAAATTCGACACCTGGAAATCCCACTTACACCCCAACAAACCTTTCTGCCTCTGAAATAATAGATAACCACAAATCAGCTCTTACTTCCTTTGGCTTCGACACTACCAAATTAGATTTAGATTTACCATACTTGTACTGCATACCTAAAATGCATAAGAATCCGTACAAACAACGTTTCATCGCTGGTTCCTCAAAATGTTCTACCAAATCTGTATCGATCTTACTCACCAAAGTTTTATCTGAAATCAAATCTGGGCTTCAAAAATATTGTTCGACAGTGTATTCTCGCAGTGGTATCAACCAGATGTGGATTTTAAAGAATTCGAAGGAACTTTTAGAACATCTGAAATCCACTCATTTTAGTAGAGTCCATTCGATCAAAGCCTTTGATTTTTCGACACTTTACACTACAATTCCACATTCTAAATTGAAAGAAAGACTCGCAAAAATTATAAGTAATGCGTTTACAAGTAAGAACGGTAATCGCAAATACAAATTTATTGTTGTTAACTATGACAAAACCTACTTTGTAAAAGAAAAGTCCGATTCTGAAAATAAGTACACTGAAACAGACATTATTCAGATGTTAAACTTTCTGATCGACAACATTTTTGTGGTGTTTGGAGGAAAGGTCTTCAGGCAAATTGTCGGAATTCCAATGGGGACCAATTGTGCCCCACTCCTTGCCGACATTTTCCTTTACTCGTACGAAGCTGAATTCATTCAATCTTTGGTCTCTGAAGGGAAAAGATACTTAGCTTCTGACTTTAACTTCACTTACAGATACATAGACGATGTGTTGTCCATCAATAATCCAAAATTCGCGGATTACCTGAGCAGTATCTATCCTTCGGAGCTTGAAGTCAAAGAAACCACAGAGACAAATAATTCAGCATCCTATTTGGACATAATGTTGTCCTACGACACTGATGGTCACATGAACACCTCACTCTATGACAAACGTGACGACTTCAATTTCAGCATTACAAACTTTCCTTTTCTGAGTAGCAACATCCCTTCATCGCCTGCTTATGGCGTGTTCATATCTCAGTTGATACGCTATGCCAGAGCAAGTACCAAATATACGGATTTTGTTCTGAGAGCTAGGCGTCTTTCAGATAAGCTTCTCAGTCAGGGATATGTTTGTGACCGACTAACATCGTCACTGAGGAAGTTCTACGGTCGATATGGGGAACTCGTCATACACTATGATGTTCCACTCTCAAGAATGGTGGATGATATTCTGTCATAGACCATTTGAACCATCCAACCAAAGATTGTACTCTATATCTTCCAAAATGGAAGTAACCGGATGTGACAGTTCTACCGAATTGAAGCGACGGGTGTTGCATGCAAGCAGGAGATGCTTACTCTTCCTGGGCACCTGGTCTCACTCCCATATCGGGAGTTCGCTTCTTTTCATATGGTGGAGGTTTTTGTTTGTTTGCTTTGGTTCCTGTTTTGTCCTGATTTTGTATGCCTTCGGTTTCTGATTTTTGAATTATCGATTTTGTGCTGTATACAGGGATATGGTCATTATCCATATTTGTCATTTGTTGGAGATCCCCTCCTTTCTTTTAAGTACAGATAAATTTGCAGCATTGACCAGACATGCATGTTTCGGGTACTTTACTCACATCGGTGATCCTTGAGCAATCTAAACAATGTAATATGGCCAAAGAGTTTAAAATTTATTATGTCCAGACGTACATGTAGCTGGATGGGTGGGGTATGATGCTACTAGACCCATTATACTCAGGACCCACTATACTCAAATAATATTGATTAAAACTACATTAATGTTATACGTCTTCAAATTCATAGCATGATTTCAGAAGGGATAAATCTGTAAAATGGACCAGACATGCACGTTTTGGGTATTGACAACATCACTATCGAAAATGCGTCAGAATCATCAAACGCCTTTTATACCGTGGATATGATCCTAATGTCACCAGACGGACACTAGGCTTGGTACTTGCCCAATCTACAGTTTTGTACAAGCGCATTCTTAAAACTTGCACTCTGACTGACTGTGACGACGGGACTCCATGACGGGCCCTGTCTAAACCTCTTTTGAGAAGACAGGGCCCCGACCACCTGTCCTCTCTGAATGTTAGTCGGACTCCTCGGGTGATAACACACATGAGCTCGCGGCGGCTGAGCACGGATTGTATTACGTACGCCCTCTTTTGATATCCATTTACAGATTCATCTGTGTTGCTTGGGTCCCTGCGTTTTGTGGTCATGTTTGTGTGTGGTCATCTGACAGTGAGGAGGTTGTTTTACACCACAATTGTACGTTCTTCGAGACCTCTGGGTAATCGGAAAAGTGGGAGGGTTGTGCGCACGTAATCCAGGACAACCACACCATCTGCTATTTCCGTGGCAGATGGCCGTCCTAAGTCGGCACCGGTTGCCCATTGGTCTCGTTGGTTTATGTGTAGTCCTTTGTGTTTGATGTTTCTGTGTTGTGTGTTGACGTTCCTTGTCCCTTATGTGTCTCTTTCTGTGCTTGTCTGCTTTGTGTTTTTGCATTGAGTCTTTTGGGGTTTTGCTGTGGGTACTGCAACCTTGTGTTGTTGGAGATCCCCTCCTTTGTTCTACCATTGTCAGTGATCCTCAATCTAAAATTGTGAAGTCGGAGGTCATCGAAGGAAAATTCCTTCATAATTGCCCGCAATTGCATCTATCAAAACAATATAAATGTTATTTCCCCTCATTGCATAGCTCTGTCCTTAGCTGGGGTTTCGGCATACTTTTTTCGGTCATGTTTAGACTTAAACACCTTGCGCCTACCCTCCAGTGATTTTGGCCATATTTTTCACTTAAATACGCTACTGAATAAACCCTAAACAGCATTTGGAGCCGCTCATTTTGACAAGAGGAAATTAAAAATCTGTATTATAGATGACGACAGGGAATTTAACTTTGACTTTGTTTAAACTGTTTGACATGAAAAACTACTGAAGAGGATTCAATATCCGAAACACGTGTCTAGTACAATAAATTTGGTACTATAGATCATATTTGACAACTCCTCCTGGGCACCTGGTCCGATATTTAGCTTGCTAGGGGTTCGTCGATGCTCAATTAATAATATGTTGTGAGTGCTGTTGATATTGTCGTCAAGATCTCCTTTATCACATTTATATTTGAAATTTCAATCAATATTTACAAAGTGCATCGATATATGCAGCGTGATATTTGAGTCATTTATTTCAATGAACAGTGTTTCTTCCTCCATAGTGTCAGGATGATCATTATGTAAATAAATCTTCATATGAAATTTTTCCAGTTTCTGCATAGAACCAATTACTATAGACTTTGTTTTTTATTAGCTCTACTGGTCTCAGACCAGTCGAGCTTATGCGATCACCCTTTGTCCGGCGTCCGTCCGTCTGTCTGTCTGTCCGTCTGTCCGTCTGTCCGTAAACAATTCTTGTCCGGACAACTCCTCTGAAACTGTGAGAGATAGAAAGTTAATTCTTTTTGCATTTTACTTGGACCATGGTCTAGTTGTGCACCTGACATTTAGTTTCACTCCCTGACCCCCAGGGTCTTAAAAAATGGGCGTGGTCATTAAATTCTATGTAATCTTGTCCGGACAACTCCTCTGACACTATAAATGATGGAGACTTAATTCTTTTTGCAATATGATGGGTCTGTAGTTTAGTTGTGCACCTGATATTTTGTTTGAGCCCCTGACCCCCAGGGTCTTAGAAATGGGTGTGGTCATTTTCTCCTATATAACTCTATGTAACCTTGTGTTCGCAACTCCTCTGACACTATAAATGATAGAGACTTAAATCTTTTTGCAATATGATGTGTCTGTGGTCTTGTTGTGCACCTGATATTTTGTTTGAGCCCCCTGACCCCCAGGGTCTTAGAAATGGGTGTGGTCATTTTCTCCTATATAACTCTATGTAATCTTGTGCTCGCAACTCCTCTGACACTATAAATGATGGAGACTTAATTCTTTTTGCAATATGATGGGTCTGTAGTCTAGTTGTGCACCTGATATTTTGTTTGAGCCCCTGACCCCCAGGGTCTTAGAAATGGGTGTGGTCATTTTCTCCTATATAACTCTATGTAATCTTGTGTTCGCAACTCCTCTGACACTATAAATGATGGAGACTTTAATCTTTTTGCAATATGATGGGTCTGTGGTCTTGTTGTGCACCTGATATTTTGTTTGAGCCCCCTGACCCCCAGGGTCTTAGAAATGGGTGTGGTCATTTTCTCCTATATAACTCTATGTAATCTTGTGTTCGCAACTCCTCTGACTTTATAAATGATGGAGACTTAATTCTTTTTGCAATATGATGGGTCTGTAGTCTCATTGTGCACCTGATATTTTGTTTGAGCCCCTGACCCCCAGGGTCTTAGAAATGGGTGTGGTCATTTTCTCCTATATAACTCTATATAATCTGTGCTCGCAACTCCTCTGACACTATAAATGATGGAGACTTAATTCTTTCTGCAATGTGATGGGTCTGTGGTCTGGTTGTGCTGATATTTTGTTTGAGCCCCTGACCCCCAGGGTCTTAGAAATGGGTGTGGTCATTTTCTCCTATATAACTCTATGTAATCTTGTGTTCGCAACTCCTCTGACACTATAAATGATGGAGACTTAAATCTTTTTGCAATATGATGGGTCTGTGGTCTTGTTGTGCACCTGATATTTTGTTTGAGCCCCCTGACCCCCAGGGTCTTAGAAATGGGTGTGGTCATTTTCTCCTATATAACTCTATTTAATCTTGTGTTCGCAACTCCTCTGACTTTATAAATGATGGAGACTTAATTCTTTTTGCAATATGATGGGTCTGTAGTCTCATTGTGCACCTGATATTTTGTTTGAGCCCCTGACCCCCAGGGTCTTAGAAATGGGTGTGGTCATTTTCTCCTATATAACTCTATATAATCTATGCTCGCAACTCCTCTGACACTATAAATGATGGACACTTAATTCTTTCTGCAATGTGATGGGTCTGTGGTCTGGTTGTGCTGATATTTTGTTTGAGCCCCTGACCCCCAGGGTTATAGAAATGGGTGTGGTCATTTTCTCCTATATAACTCTATGTAATCTTGTGCTCACAACTCCTCTGACTAAATTCTTATTGCAATATTATGGGTCTCTGGTCTAGTTGTGCACCTGTTTTTATGTTTTAGCCCCTGACCCTTAGGGTCTCAGAAATGGGTGTGGTCATTTTTCCTATATAAGTAAATGTAATCTTTTGCTTGCAACTCCTCTGACACTCTAAATGATGTAGAATTAATTTTTTTTGCAATGATTGGTCTGTGGCATAGATGTGCACCTGATATTTTGTTTTAGCCTTATACCCCTAGGGTCTTTGAAAATGGGTGCGGTAATTTTTCCTATATAGTTGTGCTCTCTTCTCGTTTAAAGCTATTTATGATGGGGAGTTAATTCTTTATCCAAGTCTTGATGTGTCATTGGTAGTTCATTTGAGCTAGCAGTCCTTGGCCCCTAGGATCTTGGAAAATGGGTGTGACATTCTTTTTAGAAATACTTTATCTTGGATATTATGAATTAAATGAGTGCTATTATAGTTGCAGTATAATGGATATGTAGTTTTGTCATGCTACTTATAATTTGTTAGAGCGCCTGCTCCCTATGGTCTTGGTTTAAAAAAAAAAGAAAGGAAATTGATGTTTTAGAAAAAACAACCAGGAGAGCTACAGTCTCGTCAGAGACTTCTGGTTCTTATTTGTTTTCTGAACACCACCATTGTATATGAAAGAGGTTTCAAAAAGAGACTGTGTATAAGAATTTGATCAGATTTCTCTCAAACATATTTGTGATGCCAACAAAGACAAAGGCCTTTCAATTGTTAAACGTCTTCAAATTCATAAGCATCATTTTAGAGCAGATAAATTTACAGCATGACCAGACATGCACGTTTAGGGTATTTAACCCTCGTCAGTGCTCCTCAATGTAAACAATGTAGTAATAACAATGTAATCTAAACAATTTCAGGGAACAAAGGACAAGATCAGATTTTCAGATGATTTTAGTACATAAGGGAAAAAAGAAAAATGAAAACGTGTAGTTTTGCAAAATCTCCAACAAATCGTTTTAAAAGCTTTGAGTATTTTGACACTGTAGGTAATAAATAGCCGAGAGCATTTGTTAAAGGTACAATTTTCTCGTCAAGATCAAGCCATGAATCAACTATTTTTTCAAACTTTTAAAGCAAACGAGTCTATCATGCTTAGAAATTAGAAACTGGCATGTTACAATAGTCACATATGCCCTCACTACCGAGCTATGATCAATTATTGCTTATAAAATGGGTACCCTAATATAACCTACTTTTCTCCGTAGAAGACCGATTGCGAACACGTGTAAGCACTTATTTGCATAAGGCCAGTAAACAACATGGCTGACGGATAACATGTGGGACGAAAATGAATCGACAATCGGTGTTATCAAAATCTGAAAAGAGAAATGTAATGAACAAATAGTATTGGCTTGGTATTGGAAAGTTATAGTGACGTAGCTTAAAGGACGACCGCGAAATTAAAACTCTGACAAGTCCGAGGGGAAATTATCTGAAGGGATCTACAGTGTACATGTACATGTATAGTTCTCGTTTATTTTTATCTATGAGAAGTTTATATATATAAGTTGTATATATATCCACATTAATTTTGATATGTGTACATATAATATATATATTCACAGTCTAAATCAAGTATTAAAAACGAACAAAAAATCATAACTAAAAATAAAGGTCATTTTCCATTCAGAATTTGGTTAACAAACGCACATGTGTTTAGCAGACTACATCTGTCTCCCATTCAAGCCGTCATACACTATTACACGTTGTTAGTCATTTGAAAGTGTTCGATTCTCCATGTTCAAAATGGTGATTTGAATGGAACATGATATCTACACATGATATCAACCTTGTATTTCCAATTAATGAAATATTAGTAATCCTACGATGTGAAGTTCATTCAAGCGATTGGCTGATCGTGGTAGATCATTCACTTTGACCATGGTAAACGTGACATATTTTTACATACTGTACATTTTGTATTTGCAAATAACAATTTCCGAAGTTTACCGAAATCGTGTGTACCAGAGAGTTAAAACGTCTATAAAACGAAAATGTGAGAGATATTTTATGTAAGTTATATATAGATGTTCAAATGGTAGTACTTAAAAGCTATTTACTATAAAACTTCATTATTGACAGTTTAAACCCTGTTAGACTATTTGTACCTTTAAGTATAACAAATAAGCGTAACAAATGAGTTCATACTTCACAAACTCTTTTGTCCAATTTTGGACAGAGTTCTTGAAGGCTTATCTGGTGAAGGGTCAAGGTTATTGATGTGAAAAAAGCCAAAAGATTAGAGAAAATCAATTGAAGAGATCAAGGCCACACTTTTGATAAAACTTCCGTCGAAATTCCTGTGTTCGGTAAGGGTGTAACCATTTGATATTCATTAGAGGGGGGGGGGGGGGGGCAGGCAGACTTTTGCAGGCTGGCATTTTGTCAGTAATTGTAAGGGCCGGATTTTTTTTTTTTTTTTTTTCGTCAGAAAATATTTTCCAATGTTGAAAATAACTCAAGTTTAATTCATTCAGCTTGATTTTTAGGCCAGATTAAATATGAAATACATGAGATCAGGCGCCAAGGAAGAAGCACATTAATGAGTTAAAGAAGATCCTGATGATAATCTCAACAGCAATCACAATAGAGCAAAAATGAGGCATCGATGGACCCCTAGCAAGCTAGAGGTGGGACCAGGTGCCCGGGAGGAGTGAACATCCCCTGTTGTCTAGCTGCACCCTTCGTCGATGTTCATGCACGAAAAACGAAAACAATATACAAAATACATGCACTGTCTGAGGTTATGTCTATATACTAAGTCCTCTCTCAGGTCTTTTCAATTTGATTTCGTTCTTTCGAATAAAGTTTGTTTCATTTTTATTTGTACTCTGTTTATGACTCAAAAAGAGTTTACTGAGCATGTGGAAAGGTCTGAAGAGGGAGGGAGCCAATTTCATGATCCGGAAAATTCTATTTGCTGGCCTACAAGGCCGGAATTGTTTCCTTATAATCGCGTTATGGAAATCAAATGGTTGCTCCCTAAGCATCAATCCTCTTTACATTTTTGTTCGTTTTCAATGCCACCATTAAGCTATGTTACTGTAAGTAATTAGACAGAAACATAGATTGGTGTATCATTTTCTATAGATATATTATTTATTCTTATTTAATTTCATGAATAGATCTTTCAAAGCTTGTACCATTGAACTACTCTGAATGTAGATTCGAGCTCAGCTATATTTATTTTGTTTTGTAGGTGAAAGCGGGGAGCTCGATGAGAAGGCTTATGGTGAGTTTCCTATAGTCCTCATGTATTTTAATTATTTTCGTCTGTTGTTTCGCTTTTGTTACTAGTTAGTCCGACAAGTTGACCCAAAACGATTTTTGGTCACTTTCGTGTATCGTTATGGGTCATGCAGTGATGTAAAGGCAAAAGCCAAAATTTTCTTGAAGATGCATATTTTTTTTTAACTTTCATCTCTATACATGCTTTCAATTGTGTTATTTACGCGACATTATAAAATCGGGAGCATGTAGAGATATGGTTTTTACAAGATTTTGGCTATGCAGCGCTATCCAAATCTACATTTAGGTATGACGAGTCGTACTAGTCACTAGTATATGCCCATTTGAAGCATTATTTAATATTGAAGTATTGTAAATATAAGAATTGGCTGCATCTCTATAGAAATATCTCTTTGGGTTGGATTGTACCTTGACTGTCAGATTTAGGATGTATAGATCACAAAGACTAAAGTAAGAGCGTATCAAGTTCAAATGGCAAGGGATTAAAGGTAAGAGCAAACCTAGTGTTCACTTACCATCAGTTCATTTTTTTCCCCAAAATACCAATTAGATTAACAGAGGATACTTCAAATGCATATGTCATGCAAGGACAAACTATGATATACCCAGGAACTCTTTTGAATATAAATAATAATGACACATTTTATAGTCATAGAGATTTTCCAGAAATCAGCGATTTTTGAATAAAAATGTAGATTTTCCATCCAAATAGCAAGATAATCAAAGAAATCTTATCTGAAAGAGCGCAAAAAATGCTACAAAGTTAGGCCGGTTTTGGAGGATCAAGGATCAAAGATAATTCTTTTATGTGAAGTACTCCAATGATTCAAGACATTGCATTATTATTTGACTTTTAAAAATATGTAAATAATCAAAGGAAACATTTCACATGGTTCTGGTTCGTGTACATCACATATTATGAAATTGGTATTTTTGATATGAATGTTTGTTTTTCTCCTGGCTTGCTGGTAGCTTTTCAATTTCAAAAGGACACAAAATAGAATAGAAACAAAAATTGGCCGAAAGATGTTTCTCACTCCCATATTGGGAGTTCGCTTCTTTTCATATGGTGAAGGTTTTCTTTATTTGCTTTGGTTCTTGTTTTATCCTGATTTGTTGTATGCCTTCGGTTTATGATTTTATGAATTATCGATTTTGTACTATGTATTGGGATATGGTCATTACCCATATTTGTCATTTAATATACGGCTTGATCTTGGATATAGTTACAGATCAATTTCGGGTGTGGCCAGGGTTGACTTAATTTGAAGAAGTTATGCCCCTTGATGACTTTTTTTCTGCAACGGATAGAAATATTTATTGGTATCGATATTTAAAGAAAAAGTTTGAGTGTTGTCGTCAACGTTGACCTATTTGTTATTGACAGTGGACTTAGCAGATTTAAGGCATTTTAGTTTTCCGGGCTTTTCTTTAGTTTCATTGCAGATGTTGAATTGATTTTTGGTATCCGAGTACGTCTGTGATACAGGTCAAGCTTAAGTTTTGTTTCGATTACTTATGTTCAGATAAGTTATGGCCATTTAATTTAGTTCTCAGGACTTTAATTTCGAAGTTTATATATATATATATATATGATACAAGTACATATTCGTGTATCCAGAGGGCTCAAGGGATGTACTGTCCCTTCCGCTGGGTTTAAACACGTTTAGTGTCGTGGTCGCTTGTACCTTTTTTTGTGCTTTTATATATATATATATATATATATATATATATATATATATATATATATATATATATATATATATATATATATATATATATATATACCAGTAATTATTGATCTTTTCTATGTACAGATGTAGGCATTCATCTATTGAATTACATATTTAAAAAAATGAAATTCATGTCAAATTGTGGTGCTCTAGGCAGAGTAGCAGGACGTAGACTTTTACCAGTGGAGTAGTTATATTACGCGGCGATTCATGATACATGTTTTTAACCTATTTTAGTTGCCCAAACGCAAATAGTATTTGCAAACAAATGATACCAAGCAAAACAACTTCACCAGCAGAGTATCGACAACAAAGAGACAAACGAGAACACTAAAACAAATACAAACAGAAATCCACAGGATTTCATTTAATATACATGTATGGTCAATGCAATATGAATTGGAAGATGAAAATGCACAAACACTTCTGGAACATGTTTCTCCTTTATCGTTCATGCTTATGCTTAATTACCTTTAACTGTCTATTATCAAAAATAATGAATAGCTTTGGATAACTTAATGGACAGCTACAGATAAAATTTGGACAAAAAAGGATCATGTTAAGACAACCTCACAAAGAAAGAAATTATTCGACAACTGAATGACGTTATATTCATGTTTTGTTAAGTATCATGTTTAGCCATGAAAACCTATTTACCTATCCGTTCACAGCAAAGAAAAAGAGAAACGTGAAATCCTTAAAATATCCAAAATATCTTTGTGCGAGGATCTCATGGTAGGGAAGCAAAGAAAGTTTCATGTTATGCCATTTACAGTTTCCTAACCTTTGTTAGACTAATTACCTTATGTAAATTGTTGAGGATACACTTCTTTCTTGAAGAAAGCGAACAGTGATGGAGAAATATGGAAATATACTGTTTGTTTGGTTTTTTTTAAGCGATACCCTGCAATCTACCCGTCTACTGACGCTAAGAAAGGGACAAACTTAATGTTGCATACTATCATAAGTTCTACACTGCAACAAATCTATGTGTCTAAACTGTGCTTCGAGAGAGCACCCCTCAGCATAAGATTTTCCAAATTCTATGCATTCCATTTTATATATGTACCTTTTGGATAATGAATCCTCGTTAGTTTTATATTTAACCAAAACGATTCAGAAAAGCTTAACTTATTTAATGCGGGCCCACCTTTCAAGACAGATCTGCAGTCGACTTTCAACATATGAGTTCAACAGTGTTGACTATAAAATGAATATCAAGGACTATATAAATGTATGCGACCACTTGCGTTGTGTTATCTACCCAGGTAGCTCAGAAGGTAAGAGCAACTTGCATTGAATCCGAAAGTGTTGTGTTCAGAAACATGTCCGAATCTCTTATTTTGTCCCCTTTCCCTGTAACAAATATTCTGTCTCAGACCATTTTAACCATCCAACCACTGAATATACTTGTATCTTCCGAAATGGAAGAAACCGGATGTGACGGATGTTGCATGCATGCAGGAGATGCTTACTCTTCCTGGGCACCTGGACACACTCCCATTTTGGGAGTTTGCTTCTCTTCATGTGGTGGAGGTTTTTCTGTGTTTGCCTTGGTGCTTGTTTTATCCTGATTTTGCATGCCTTCGGTTTATGATTCTCTGAATTATCGATTGTGTACTGTGTATTGGGATATGGAAATTATCCGTATCTGTTATTCAAGGGTATTCAAGGGTAACTCTGTTGAAACTTTGAATTTTCACTTTTTAAAAATACCACTGAATTGTATACTTTCTTACTGCCATAATGTTTTTTTCAATCATGAAAGGTTGCTGTAATGCAAAATTTTACAGAAGTTGAAACTTTCTAAGAACAGCTGAGCAAAGCTCAAGTGAGCAATTTTCATAGCGCGCCGACCGACGTCCGCCCGTCGTTTGTCGTCCGTCCGTCTGGTTATTACATTTTCGACATCTTCTCTGCAACCGCTGCTCAGAATTTCATGAAACCTTAAAGGAAGCAAGTACTCAAGATCCTCCACTAAGTTTGTTTTTTTTTTGTGCCGATCGGTCAACAAATATAGCCGCCGAGGAATCTTATTAGGTGACGCATTTTCGACTATTCCTATGCAACCGCTACGCAGAATGTCATGAAACCTTACATTAAGGGGTAAAGAGTGATTGGCAAGCGAGCTAACTCGCACAGTCAATTAGTTCGTTTCAATCCGTGTTTAACTATTTTCCTGTTAAAGTAAGAGTCAAATTTTACAAATTAAAGAAAATCTTTGACAAAAAGATACATAAAACGGATGCGTGATGACTTGAACCAAAACGTTTTCGCACTGGAAATACTCGTCCTGAGTATACTCGCATTTGACAACCTTTTACTAATTCACCAGTAATATACACAACACTTTTAAAACATTGAGAATAAACCTTTAGGACTTAGTCACTAAATAATGGGGATTTTACGTTTCAATGAAAAGATTAGCACGACTTTTTTCAGATAAAACAAAGGAGGGGATCTCCAATAAAACCAGGTTGCAGCATCAACAGCAAAACCCCAAAACACTCAATGCAAAACACAAAGCAGACAAGCACAGAAAGAGACGGATAAGGGACAAGGAACGTCAACGCACAACACAGAAACATCAAACACAAAGGACTACACATAAACCAACGAGGCCAATGGGCAACCTTAGCCGACTTAGGTGCCACGGAAATAGTAGAAGGTGTGGTTATCCTGGATTACGTGCGCACTACCCTCCCACTTTTCCGATTACCCAGAGGTCTCGAAGAACGTACGATTATGTCGTAAAACAACCTCCTCACTGTCAGATGACCACATACAAACAGGACCGCAAAACGTAGGGGCCCAAGCAACACAGATGAATATGTAAATGGATATAAAAAGAGGGCGTACGTAATACAATCCGTGCTCTTCCGCCGCGAGCTCATGTATGTTATCACCCGATGAGTCCGACTGACATTCAGAGAGGACATTGTTTTATCAGGTCGGGTGCTACGATCCCTGGACTTCGCCAGGACTTATTCTTTTTCCCAATGATTTTCTCAGAACTAGAGCCGTAACCCCCCTCCTCATCTCACGATCTATTGCTATATAATTGACAACAAATGTTCGAGTTTCTGGCGCCGGTTATTTTGTAGGTTTTAGCAACGGGGGAGCCCGAAGAAGGGGTCTGAAATCAAGTGCACTTGACAGCTTTCCCGATAAAGCTAATGCCCATAGCGAGCTAAACTTTATTTCCATTATTACTTATAACCTGCCAGAGAGGCAGCTTACTAAGGATTCTTTACAATTTGTTAAAAAAAACAAGACGACTTTGATGTTTAATAATTAAGTAAAAGCACGGATCTAGAGAGAGGGATCGGAGGGGTTAGGAAGTGTTCAAATGTTAAACGTCTTCAAATTAAAGCATCATGTAAGAACAGATCAATTTGCTGCATGGACCAGACATGCACGTTTCGGGTACTTAACCATCATCAGTGATCCTCAATCTAAACAATGTAATATGGCCAAAGAGTGTGAAAATAATGTCTAAAATGTACCGAAAAACGTAGCAGGATGGGTAGGATATGATGCTACAGGACCAACGGTTTAGAAATTTCAAGATTTTTTTGATAACAGAATTTTTTAATGCGTTGAAGAGACAGACGATCAACCGAAGTTGATCGAACTTGGCTACATGTGCCCTCGGGGACACTTGGTGCACCAGCAGTGACACTCACCAAGTAGTTCAAATATTAAACGTCTTCACATAAATAGCATCATTTATGGTGATATCACACGTTTCATGTTTGACAACAATTATTTTCAGCAAAAAAGCAAAATTCTGATTTCCTAATATAATTCAGATGTAAGAGACAATATTAGGAGGTCACCATCCAAAATTCTGAGATTTTGAAACTGATCAGACTTTTTAGTCATCCATTGATTGTAATGGAAGAACTCATTTCTTGGCTATATTTTTTTATCAGCCCAAGATTTTCAAAAGAAACTTCACATATGACTCCTTCATTATATTAAGCAAATTCTTACAGAAAGAAATCATTCAATGACCACGTCGTATGTTGCAAAATCTGACTGAATGTGTATTTTATCAGGTAAAAAAATTTAAAAATCCAATTAGAGTTATCTTTCTTTACTGTATAGAAATTTATATAACCAACTTTTTAAAAATATTACAGCTCACAATGATTTCAATATGTAAATAATTAGAACCGAATACATATTTTGTGTATTAATACGACAGTATGACTGTGTACATGTGTAATGCTATTACCATATGGGCAAGATGTATCATAAGAGGGCATACTAGATCAGGATAAAACAGGTACCAAAGCAAACAAACAAAAATCCAAACCAAATAAATTTCATACAGGGTGAGGCGAGGGGAGATTGACTAGTTTCTAGGAATCGTCATGTATATACATGTAGACATGGTTAACGGTACCATGGTCAATGGATACATAGACCAGTTTATGCATGGTAATTACTAATAAAATTGCAGGATAGAAAAGACGGATTTACAAATTTTACGTTGACTTCATATTTAGCCAACGAAGATATTTTAGTACATGTACCGGTGTCGAAGGGTGAATATATGAAAGTAAAATACATATCATTTGATATTACTGACTCCACAAAGAATAAATTGGATAGGCAAGAAAAAACGAAATGCCCCAAATCTTCTGCCAGAAATCAAGAACAAACTTTCAAAATGCACCAGACATGCATATATTCATAGCAGTGGATATTGGAAATTGTTCATTAGTTAATGAGTTAAAGAAGATCCTGACGGTAATCTCAACAGCACTCACAATAGAGCACCAAATTGAGCATCGACGGACCCCTAGCAAGCTAGAGGTGGGATCAGGTGCCAGGGAGGAGTAAGCATCCCCTGTTGGCTAGCCGCACCCGCCGTCGATGTTCATACACGAAAATGAAAATATATAAAATGCATGCGCTGTTATCCTTCGTGTTGTATAAAGCTGTTTCTCCGTCTGTTTGACCAATTTTTCTTTTAGGGTGAGATCGAAGTTCCGTTTTGTGTGGGTTTATTTTTCTTTTCTAGAATTTGTAAGCCTTTCGATTGTGATTTTTGTTGTTGTTGGAAATCTTATTTCGGGTTTTGTGTTAGACTTTCATTTACCGATAGAAGGAGATCCGCTAATTTTCCATTTCGTTTTCCTTTGGTTTTCTACTCGGCTCAAGGGTTTATACAGGGCATGTCAGGTTTACTTTAAGAGTCTGAATTTTTTAATAGACGATTTCTAAATCAATAATTGATTCCTATATTACCCTTAATTATAATGATATTTTACTTTTAAAATCGTTTAACAAGGTTCGTGTCATCTAGTCCGCAAGGGAGTGGGAAAAGCGAAGAGTAGCGAACATGCAAATTTCGGATAATGAGTCCTCATCCGAAAAATATCGAAGCGAATATATCAAGCGAAAATTGCGTCCACATTTTCATTTACTTTTTTTTAAGACTGAGGGTTCCAAAGTGTCCGTATTCTCTGCTCAGAAAATGAACAATACTGCTGAATCCTTTTCATTATTTTTGACATTGTACTCTCCGCTTTATTTATCTTTTCTATTTTTTCTTCTTTTCAGATAAATGCGTGGGTATGATGATGATAGACATATGCTGTAAGTTAATCTTTACTCTTATTCTGTTTAATATATAATACCTTTTTGTGAATATTACATACCCTTCAGACTTCTGATTATAATTAACATTTTCTTTCAAAATAACTTATTCAAACATGTATGAAATGGAAGTAACTGGATGTGACAATTCTATTGATGGGACGGGTGTTGCATGCAAGCAGGAGATGCTGACTCTTCCTGGGCACCTGGTCTCTCTCCCATATTGGGAGTTCGCTTCTTTTCATACGGTGGAGGTTTTTCTGTGTTTGTTTTGGTTTTTGTTTAATCCAAATTTTGTATACCTTCGGTTTATGATGTTCTAAATTATCGATTCTGTGCTGTATACGGGAATATGGTCATTATCCATATTAGTCATGTGACAGGAAACTTTTGACTATCTCAATTGACAATTTGAAGACATTTATAGTCTGGGAGCCAGTGGGACTCCCATGTACCCCCTTGAGTACTTTTTTTCATGGGTACCACAATGTTCCTTGGGGTCTACAGAATCTGTTTTCAGAATGTACTCAAAAATAAACTCATTTAGGCTATGCGTTTTTCGACCGTTTCCATGGCAACCCCCTACTTAAGTAATAAAGCATTATTGGTTAAGTAAAATAGCCATATCGTGACCGAAACATCTGTAACTGGTATCAATATAACGAGGGAAAAATGTTCTATTAGTCAAGTGATCATATGCAAAATAGCTCATTTGCATATTCATGAATATTCATGATTTGAAATAAAAATGCTTGAAAAATGTATGAAAAGCACCACTCATTATTTTGTTTTTGCTTCTAAACACAATATTTTGAACCATGGTCGTGATTAGATGATATAAGAAATACATGCAAAGTCTTCTTTCTCCACTGACATAAATTTGACTCAATATTTTAGTTCAATGGCTTCAAAATTGATGTTTTTTAACATAAAAATTGTTATTTTAAGTAAGATAAGCTGATTTTTGTATACTAATCATAAGATATTTACTTCTTATAAAATCGAAAATCTTATATTATATAATAACCTGTTTTCTAGTGTATTCTATGTTTTTTCTCTTGTAAACTTTTTTTTACAAATCATGATATACGTATTTTCCGTCATTTTTCGGGCAAAAACCGTATTTTTTAGTAAAAAAAAATACAGATATCTGGATATTATCTATAAAAAGTTCCTGTAATCTATAAATGAAATGTATTATGCTTTCATGGTTCAAAGATCGATTTATGTGTAAGAAGCATAAAATGACACTTTTTTTTTTTGCTATTTTGGGTTAAAATGTTGGTTTTTCATACTAAAATTACAGATTTCTGAGACATATGTGATTGTTTGACCCTTTATTGTATAAAATCACTGATTAGCATGTCTGTTTGTCTCTTAATATTGCTAAAATCCACCTTAAGACAGCCATGGTTCCATAGATATAACGAGAAAAGATCGTTATTGAGTGGTGATGCTAAGTTACTGGGTAATTATGCTGTGTTATTAAAAGGTTTTGATATAATTAAGTGTCGAACCATCATGTTGTTGAGTGGTTATGCTAACTTATTGGGTGTTTATGCTGTGTTTTGACTGGTTTCGATATAATAAGGATCAAACGACCACTTTATTAAGTAGTAATGCTAAGTTATTGAGTGGTAATTCTGTTTTATTAAGCGGTTTTGTTATAATAAAGGATCAAATCATCACGTTATTAAGTAGTAAAGCTAAGTTATAAGATGGTTATGCTGTGTTATTAAGTGATTTTGTTATAACAAAAGGTCAAACCATTACGCTAATATGTTTGTTTATGTTATTGGGTGGTTGTGCTGTATTATTAAGTTAATTCTATATAGTGAAGGGTCAAACAAACACTTTTTGAGTGGTTTTGCTATGTTATAAAGTGTTTACACTGTGTTATGAAGTGCTTTCTATGTAATAAAGGATCAAACGACAAATGTTATTGAGTGGTTGTGCTATGTTATTGAGTGGTCATACTGAATTATGAATTGATATATATATATAATGAAGGGTTAAAAGACAATGTTATTGATTGGCTTTGTTATGTTATTGGTTGGTTATACTACATCATTGAGTTGTTCTGTTACGTTATTGAGTGGTAATACCGTGTTATTACGATTTATTGAGTGTGTTTGCAATGTTGTTAGGTGGTTATGTTATGACTTTCTATATTTATAACATTTTTCTTTATTCTAATTTGATACCCTGATGAGATCTACAAATAAATCTTGTTTTATACCCTATATTGCAACAAATATAAAATATATTTTGAATATTTCACAGGAATCTTTAATTTTAGTACGGAAAATCGACATTTTAACCCAAAATAGCAGAAAAAATAACATTTGTTTTTGCTTCTAACACATAGATCGATCTTATAACCATAAAATAGCATCAGCATATACGTTTCATTTATAGATTACAGGAACTGTTTACCTTTTATAGATAATATCCACATATCTGTATTTTTTTTTTTTTGGCCCAAATATTACGGCAAATACATTTATTACATGAAAAAACATGAAAATACACTAGAAAACAGGTTAAGATATTCGATTTTATAAGTAGTAATTATCTTATAATTAGGATACAAAAATCAGCTTATCTTACTAAAAATAGCCATTTTTGTGTAAGAAACATAAATTTTGAATCCATTTAACTAAAATATTGAGTCAAATGTTATATCAGTGGAGAAAGAAGACTTTGTAGTTATTCTTTTATCATATCATAACGACCATGGGTCAACAAATAGAGTTTAGAAGCAAAAGCAAAATGAAAAATGTTGCTTTTTATAAATTTTTCAAGCATTTTTATTTCAAATCATGACTATTCATGAATATAAAATGAGTTATTTTGCATATGATCACTTTAGCTTAACATTCGGCCAAGATATGGCTATTTTACTTAACCAATAGTGCTTTATTTACTTAAGCAGGGGGTTGCCATGGAAGCGGTCGAAAAACACATAGCCTAAATGAGTTTATTTTTGAGTACATTCTGAAAACCGATTCTGTAGACCCCAAGGAACATTGTGGTACCTGTGAAAGAAAGTACTCAAGGGGGTGCATGGGGGGTCCCACTGGCTCCCCGACTATTAACATTTATACCACTCGGTGAATGTCACTGCTGGTGGACCAGGAGTCCCTGAGGGCACATGTAGCCAAGTTCGATCAATTTCGGTTGATCGTCTTTTCAACGCATTGTAAAATTTCTATTAATAAATTTCTTGATATTGCTAAAACGTGGGTTCTGTAGCATCATATCCCACCCATTCTGCTACGTCTTTTGGTACATTTTTGGACATAATAATTTTCATACTTTTTGGCCGTATTACATTGTTTAGACTGGGGATCACTGACGAGGGTTTATTACCCGAAACTTGCATGTCTGGTCCATGCTGTAAATTTATCAGGTTTTAAATGATGCTATTGAATATAATACGTTTAACATTTCATACTTTTTGGCATATTACATTGTGTAGATTTGAGGATCACTGACGAGGATTAAGTACCCGAAACGTGCATGTCTGGTCCATTCTGCCAATTTATCTGTTCTTAAATAATGCTATTCAATTTGAAAACGTTTGACATTGTCAATATTGAAATATATGTTCTTTAGTACCAATTTTATTGTACTAGACACGTGTTAAGGATATTGAATCCTCGTCATTAGTTCTTCATGTGAAACAGTTTAAATAAAACCAAAGTGAATTTTCCTGGCGTCATCTGCAATACAGACTTTTAATTTCCTCTTGTCAAAATGAACGGCTCCAATTTTGTGTAGGGTTTTATTCAGAAGCGTATTTAAGTGAAAAATATGGCCAATATTTGCATATGCATAACTCTGCTAGAAATAGGTAAATTTTTCTTAAACTCGAACTGGATCTGTAATGATTTATTATAAAGACATTTATCAAGTTTCAATTCAATAGCCATAAAGGCTGCGAAAAAAAAATCTGGAAAACTGTAATTTTTTTTTGAAAATTTCTATGTTCAAGGGCCATAACTTTGCTAAAAATCTTACACCGCTTGATATGAAGTCATGTGTGAAGTTTCAATCCAATATCTTGAAAGGCTTCAGAAAAAAGAATCCAGAAAACATTACCTCGGACTGATGGACGGACGGACGGACGCACGGACAGCGCCATTACTTAATACGTCCCGTCTTAAGACGGGCGTATAAAAATAGATCGTGATAAAGATTTTTTTTTTCATAAAACTTCAGCAAAATATTTTACAGGATGAAAGTTATAGAAAAGAGATCACTATATGCCATTTCTGTAAAATCAGGCTCATTGGTTATGACACATTGAAGAAAGAATACCTATAACCTGTCCTCCACCTCAACAGATTCAAATTGATTGCACAAACCGTAAAGCAGGATGTGAGATTTTAGACTCAAAACTAAATGGTCATTTTGTGTGAAAGTTAATAAGTTATCAGTGTGCAAGTTAACAAATTGTTAATGTCACAAATAGACGTAAAGTACCAGTGATTCATTGATATTTTTCAAAGTTGCTGCCTAGAAAATACATCTTCCCGTGTCAACATTCACACTGGTAAATGATTTGAGTCCCGGTATATATTCTTGGGGGGAGGTTAACGAAACTAACAGTCCCGGTAAATGACAAAAATGGCAGGAAATATACAACTGGAATGCTGTAAGTTTGATTTTTCACTTTATATTTGATAATTTGAAGAATCTAAAGCCGTCGCGGAACCCGTAGTAATTAGCATATTTATACAAAAAGCCCAAAGCACCCAAAATCGCTGCATAATTGAGCGAAGTCGTGTACAGTGTAGCAACGTTTGGTCTTCGACAACACATATTCCCATTGATATCGATAGTGCAATTATATGCTTTATTGCGAATAATGTGTTGTATAGTAAAAGGCGTTCTTTATCAAAATAAGTCCAGTTCAAATGCACAAACAGCATACACGACATGAAACATGTCATTTAATTTTCTTACAAGGGAGGTTAACATTCAATATTATC
The DNA here is from genome assembly GCA_033119305.1 of Pinctada imbricata. Lineage (NCBI taxonomy): Eukaryota > Metazoa > Mollusca > Bivalvia > Pterioida > Pteriidae > Pinctada > Pinctada imbricata. The sequence goes on from VSWD01000007.1 coordinate 10,616,111, forward strand.
AGGGGAGGTTAAAACTGACTTTCAGTTTGTATCATTAAAGCTAGTAAAATGCTATTGAAGTCTCGTATAATAAGTAAAACAACTGCATGTATCGTTACTGTTCTTTTGTGGCGTTAAATCCATAAATTAGTAAAACTGAAACGGGATAGAATACGGAACATTTGTAAATGAGATTTTGTGAAAAAATGAAGAGAAAACACAAAGATAAGAAACAAAAACGGAGCAATACAGGTAACGTTAGTGACACACAAGGCAACAGTGATCACAGCGTTACATGTACTTTTAATTATAAGCTAAACAGAAAAATTGTTTAGTTAACATGACATGGACACAGCGAATAATACAATGGAAGATAATAAAAAAAATCAGATACGACTACCTCATATTACTCGGAGCATGTAAAGAATGTTGTTCTTAATTTACTGTTGGACATATAGTTATTCGAAAAAGATAGAAAAAAAAAAAAGAATTTGACTTAAAACTCGATGCTTTCACGACGAGACAATATGAATTGGACACAAAACGGAAATGGTGTATTCTGGTAGTATCACTTCCTTGGGGATACGCGTAGATCACGTAGAAAAGAGTTTCCGTTGAAACTAGTGTGAAAATCGTATCCAAAACAGTTTTCAAGCATCTTTATTGTCTTTAAAGGTGTCTTTCTTAATTCATCTTATAATTGTGTCATTGCGCGTTGCTCCGTCCGTACGCTTAATGTCACGTTTTTCAATGAAAGATTGGACATGCGGCCTTTACATTTTCTTTTGTTTCTCCGTACTTATAGAATATATCGAGATAAATACCGGAAAAACATGACGCCGGGTATCAAAGTTACCTTATCATAAAGCAATATAAGATCTTGACATGTTTTATTAGATATTCAAGTGCTAAATGCCATGTAGAGCCCGTAAAAAGTTCTCCCCGAGGGGTTTGACAGTAAGTGTTTTGAATACTTTTTCCTGACATGGTCGCCATAACACTTTCTATATAGACATAACCTCAGACACTGCATGCATTTTATATATTGTTTTCATTCTCGTGCATGAACATCGACGGAGGGTACGGCTAGCCAAGAAGGGGATCCTTACTCCTCCCGGGCACCGGGCTTCCTAGGGGTCCGTCGATGCTCAGTTTGTGCTCTTTTGGGAGTGCTGTTGAGATTATCGTCAGTATCTTCTTTAACTCATGTGAAAAATATGACAAGCATCTACTACTGAAAAATGATGGTGCTCCGTTGTCCCACCCTTATATATTTTAAGTTGATAAATTGGTATCCTTTATGTTATAATCGAGTTATAAATGTGTCAAATTAATGGTTAGCAAGTTATTTGATACCTGTTTCAGTCAGAGATTTGCGCCCAATCTTTTCAAAACACACCAGTCCGCGTACTTTTCGGACAAACCTCGCACACTAATCAAAAAACAAAATCAACGACACAAACAATCAAATTCAACTATTATGTTATGTTATATTAGTGAATGTGCTAAATAAATGCACAAGTAGACATGGGACAAACAAAAATGTTAACCTTGATATCTGAAACGAACCATGCGATGGAGAAGATTAGCCGTGAGCGTGATGACCTTCAGGAAACCTTGTTCACCTCCAATGTAATCAATGAAAATGAATTTTGATCTTTCATGTCTCGATAAAGAAACTCCTAGGATCGAGGACACAGAAAACAAGCTTTGCACTTTCTTGGCCAATGAACGGGGCATCAAATCTTACATCAAATCCGGAAACGTTCATTCAGTTTTGCTCGTCGCGCTCATGGACGCCCTCCATCCATAATGGCCACTTTTTATCAGCAAGGCCGTGACCTTGTACTTATAAGTGCATATTTGTTTTGAAACAAGGCTTATAAAAATTCGTCAGCAGTTTCCGACCGCTGTCGAGGAAAAAAGGAGGTTTCTCGTCCTTTTATGCGTCACTTTGATCACGATCCTCATGTACATGCACATAGGATTTCTCTTAGAATCATCTTTTAATAGTTAATATACACACATTTATTATTGAATCCTTAATCACGAACTTTGCCAGTTCATTGATGTTAAACCATAAAAGAGGCAAAGAACAAAAACGTTAGGATAAGAATTATTTCGTTTGTTTGTAAAGTCTTAGGTCTACATATTTCACTTGTAACAAGACATTACAATAGTATTTATCCAGCTTAAATGATACAAACTGTTTTAGTTTTAACCTCTTCTTATAATATTGAATATTAACCTCCCTTGTAAGAATGTAAAATCACATGTTTCATGTCTTGTATGCTGTTTGTGTTTCTTTTTGAACCGGACTTAATTTTGATAAGAAACGCCTTATACTATAAATACACATCATTTGCAATAAAGCATATCATTGTACTATCAAACGTTGCATGATCAGCTACACTGTGCACGGCTTTGCTCACTTATGTAGCGATTTAAGGTGCTCGGAGCTTTTTGTATCAATATGTCAATATATTACGGGTTCCGTAATGGCTTTAGATTCTTCAGATTATCAAATATAAAGTGAAAAATTCAAGCTTACAGAATTCCAGTCGTATATTTCCGCAATTTTTGTCATTGACCGGGACTGTTAGTTTCGTTAACCTCCCCCCACTATATTAACCGGCACTCAAACCCTTAACCAGTGTGACATTGCAATGTTTAGGGAGCGTCCATCAGTTTTAACCATTTCATATTTGTCATCGTCATCACTTTATTTCTTTGAATTAAGTTGAATTCTTGAGGATATTTGCATGAAGATGAATGTGCATATATTCAAAACTTCAAATAGTGAAAAAAGACATGAATCCTATACTAAAAGTAATGTACGATTCATTGCCTGCATGAATGTTTTCTTATGAGCTAGGAATCTAAATTCGTAACAATCAACTGCACTGAATGTGGATTCGAGATCTAATTTGCTTTATATTTTATATTGTAGATGGCGATGTTGGCCATGTAAAACGCGATGATGATGGTGAGTTTCCTGTTTTCTTCATGTATTTTGTTTTTATCATCTTCTTTCTTGCCCCTCCGTATCTTCTCTGTATCTTTATATGCGTGTCGGAAGACGTAAATATTATAGTATGGGGCTTTGTGTCCATATGCTATATTGGCGGGATACAGAAAGGGCTTTGGGACATATATTATCCTTAGATATGCCACATTAAACACTACTACTGAAATAACACAACCATTCAAGCACACAAATTTTATTCCCTTGGTCTAATTTTCGTTTTTGCATTTGATAAAGGTCAATTTTGTGTATGATCGAAGTTTTTGTATTTGTGTGTAAAGTATCATTCTTTCCCTCTTAGAGAAAAAATTGAATCTGCGTAAGTAAAATCTTTTATATTTTGAAGGTCAGGGGTCAGAGTCCAGGACTCGATTATTTGCGCTAGCAATATCAAGAAGTTTAATTTAACCATCAGCTAAGGTCAATGTAAATATATTTACAATATGAACAAATCAATTGTTATTCATATTTCTTCTATTTTGATTTTCGTTGTTCAAATATTACAGATCAAAATAAAGAATTGACACCAAAACTAAAAAACAAAATACATGTACATAAACCAACAATTTGTGACAACAATACAAAGGAAAATATCACCTCCAAGAGGACATTCAATAATAATGCGCTTAAAAAATTAAAAGAACAAGTGAAGCAAATTTGAAATGGAAATAATGAATATATTATAAATATCATCAATATTTTATTTAAAATTCATAGGATGTCACTGTAATAACCAGCGTTACATTAAAGAGCAAGATGTTAACGCTTTATGGGCACTAGGTTTTAAATGAAATTCAGTTGCCACCGTTTATCGGTTATTTGTGGGGTAAAAGGGACATGTACACAATTTGGTAAACTTGCTAGGAGAAATATAGATTTTGTATAAAACCCTGCGGTATCATGGCTATTCATCTTCTACTGTTTGGCAAATAATGCCGCGCAGTTGACGAGAAACTGATCCCCAAAACTTTGTACACCGTGCATAACTGTCGTGCCATCACGTGACCATGTGTTGCGATACCTTGTTTTGTTTATATTATTGGGGATTAATGTCGCTTATTTGTGTCGAATACGATTTGGCTCAGTCGCTGTGTATAGTTAAAACTGCGTTGTTTTTTAGTTCAATAATAAGACAAAATTTATGTTTTAAGAAATAATCCTGCTAAAACTGTGCACAAGTCCTTTAAAAATAGTTGCCAGAGTCACCTTATGCTCGACTGCATAGCATAATGTCTTTAACTCACCTTTTCCCCAATTCACATAATTATAAACAATGGTATACTCATGTAGTAACTATACTTTGCTCAATATTGGCTTCATTAAGCAAAATCACTGAAGCGAAAAAAGTAGGTCTTTGGAACATGTATCCACCATGTAAGTTTGGAATATGTAGCACTTATATTTTGCTCAAAAGTTTGGAACACGTAGCACTTATGTTTTGCTCAATATTGACAAAATCCCTAAAGCGGAAAAAGTAAGTCAATGTCATTTTATGAAAGTTTGATGAAAGATACATCCAACATGTAAGTTTGGAACATGTAGCACTTATACTCTGTTCAATATTGGCTTTTAAAAGCAAAATAACTCAAACGAAAAAGTAGGAGGTCACGGTCATTTTATGAAAGTTTGATCAAAGATACATCCATCACATAAGTTTCGAACATGAAGCACTTATATTTTGCTCAATATTGGTGATTAAAGACAAAATCACTCAAGCGGAAAAAGTAGGTCACATTCATTTCATGAGAGTTTGATCAAAGATTCATCCGCCATGTAAGTTTGGAACACGAAGCACATATGTTTTGCTAAATATTGGCCATTAAAGGCAAAATATTGCTATCTTAACATTTGCCTTATCATCTCAACATTTGCCTTATCATTTGAAATAATTAAAAAAAAAACACCCCGGGGGCTATATCCCCATCTGGAAATATCAAAGTATAATTAAACATTAACAACAAAATGAATCAACAGAATATGAATATAGGAAAGGTAATTGGGTGATCTTAAAATTTACCTTATCATCTAGTTCAGACGACGTCTACGCCGACAACGACGCCGACGCCGGGGGTATTGCAATAATTATAGCTCTTTTGCACGAAAGTGTAGTCGAGCTAATAAAAAGAGATAGGATCAAAAGCTTCTTGGTTATCTATATAACTTAAGAGGCTTTGCTCAAAATATGTTTTCTTCATTTCAAAACTACACAAAAAAGTTAAAAGCAATTCAATTTTAGATTTGGTTGTATCCAGAAAATTATTAGTTTGATTAATAATGTAATAATGTAGATTTTATCAGAACTTCCTTATCTTATCTTTTGCAGACAGTCCTTCTATATGTTAGAAATTTGTTTGGATGTGGTACACTGTGTCCTTTCACTTATCACTAATGCTGTATTGTTAGAATTATTTTGTGCATAACTCTATGTGTCATGCTGGTTTCGCATCAATTATTTCCCAAAACGCTTCCATAGCTTATATTTTTAAAATGGATATCATTAGATAGTAAAAGACAATCAGTGCAATAGTTTCCTGATGTGAAATGTAACTATATGTAGTTCTGAAATAAGTTGTATGGTCCGTTTACTAAACCACAATTCGATTTTCCATTTCGGATATGTTAATGAAAATTGGATATTTGAACCAATTTTTCATTTTCCATTTTCAATTAAAAAAAAAAAGAAAAATGGAAAATTGAACCAATTTTCCACTTTTCATTTTAAAAATTCAAATTGAAAAACGAAAATGGTAAATGGACACAAATACGCTGTATTAAACCACAATTCAATTTTCCTTTGCAAAAGTAAAAAACGAAAATGGAAAATTGAACCCATTTTCAATTCGAATTTTCATTTTGAAAATGAAAATTAAAAAATAATTCATTTTTTTATTTTTCATTTTCAAACGAAAATTGATTCAATTTTTCATTTTCCATTTTTGCATTAGAGCGCGGAGTGTAAAAATGGATAGTTGATTCGATTTTCCATTTTCCATTACGGATTTTGTAAAGGAAAATTGAATTGTGGAACATTGGTTCAATTTTCCATTTTTCATTTACTAAATTGAAAATGAAAAATTGGTTCAATTTTCCATTTTTCATTAACATTGATGAAATGGAAAATTGAATTGTGGTTTAGTAAACGGACCTTGCATCGGCCCAATTTCCCTTAATATACATTCGGAAAATCTATTCTCTGCAAAGGACCAAACTAAGTTGAAAATAGCAGGTCACAAATTTTAATTAGATGACATATTAATGATACACTGAGAATAAAGATACACCTCTCAAATGAAAATGAACTTCCGTTGCAATGATGTCTTGCATTTTACACATCCTGAGATTCGACATCACAAGATTTGACGTAACATTTAATCGTGACGTCGTAGCAGATTTATTAAGTAACAGTTATAAAAATTGTCAAAAGTAGTTATGTCGGGTCTTGGCGTTCCTATAATGCAAGTCTTGTGATAATAATGTGAAGAACGTCTATTCTTTTCTATGAAAACATGACCATAAAACTTTGTCAAGTTGTCCGGACCCAAGAATAAACATGATTACCATGACAACCGATGCTCAAATTTCATAATACTGTCTTAATTCAGTCTTACCAAACATTTTTCCTTTCTGTGACTTGCTATTTTTCAATGCTGCTGAAATGGTTCAATTGGTTCTCATAGAGAATTATAAAAGAAAGGAGGAGATCTCAAACAACACCCGTTTGCAGCACCAACAGCAAAACACCCAATGCAAAACACAGAGCGGACACACACAGGAAGAGACGCAAAAGGTACAAGAAACACCAAATCACATGGAAACATAAAAGGTTTAACACAAATGACTACACATTAACCAACGAGACCAATGAGCAAACGGTGCCGACCTAGGACGACCATCTACCACGCAAGTAGCAGACTGTGTGGTTATCCGGACTTCGTTTGCACAACCCTCCCTTTTTTAAGGAATGTTTCTACAATTATTTTCGGTTGTGGGTAATAACCCCAAAAAGTCGATACACAAACGGTATATTTCGCGTACGCGAATTACACCACGTTTGTGCATCGGATTTTTGAGACATTCCTTATAATTTTAAGTTATCTAGAACATTTTGTGCATCTTATTAGATTTCGGAAAATCGTGAAAATGCTCAAATACACAATGCAAAGTGCCTGCGTAGGGATTATCTCCCAAGTTGCTTATAACAACCAAAAATACAAGAATGGAGGCTGGTAGTTAAACGGCGCTGGCGTTTGTTTTCAAACATTTCAGCCCGAGTCGTTATGTATCCGCCCAACGGCCTTTCGCGTCCGTCTGTCCGTGTCCGGGCTATATCTCCTTAACCGATCTACTTGATCACCTTCAAATTTTAGTTTGATGTTGATTATGACCCAAAGGTTTCACATAACCTTGACCCAAGGTCATGTCGTCAAGTCCGCTTAGTAAAACTTTAATGAAATTGTACAAGCTATCCTGTCTGCACTGTATCTCTAAAAGTTTCACATCGCCTTGACCTAAGGTCATGTGACCAAGGTCAAAGATTGTGCATGCTATTATGCCCAGGCTTTTGAACCGTTGACGAGATATCTTTCATATCTAGTATGATGATGCTGATGACCAAAAGTTTTCACACCACTTTGATCCAAGGTCATATGACCAAGGCCAATTTTACATTTTCAAATGAAATTGTACATGTTATCGTGTCTGGGCTATTTCTCTTTAATCGTAATACTGCATCATTTTGCTACTTTAGTATGCTGTTGTTCATGATCGAAGGGTTTCTTATCCCTTTCGGATACTAGCCATTTCACCGATAAATATCATCGAAACTAAAGGAGTTTAACATCTCAGCACCATCCCTCCAGTGCTATTTTGAACATAGATTTTATTTGGATATGCTACTGAATCGACCCTACAGGAAATTTGGAGCCGCGCGCTCTCTGTCATGTAAATGAAAAAATCTAACTTCAAAAAATTAAAGAGGGCGCTACTGAAACTATTTATGGTGGCGCCGCTGAAAGCATCAATGATGAGAATTTAATATTCGAAACACGAGTCTGGTGCATGTAAATTGATTTGGAATTTTCTTCAAGAAGGTAGAAAGTTGGAACCCTTCGACATTTCATATCTAGTATGATGATGCTGATGACCAAAAGTTTTCACACCACTTTGATCCAAGGTCATATGACCAAGGACAATTTTACATTTTTAAATGAAATTGTACATGATATCGTGTCTGGGCTATATCTCTTTAATCGTAATACTGCATCATTTTGCTGCTTTAGTATGCTGTTGTTCATGATCGAAGGGTTTTTTAATCCCTTTGACCCAAGGTCATGTAACCAAGCTCAAGATTATTTGGGGTTCCTTTTAATGAAACTGTACATGCTAATCCTGTCTGGGCCATATCTCTTGTAACCATTGTTTTCATATTTAGTTGTTCCTCAGAACTAAATGTTTCTTATCACATTGCCCCAAGGTCACTTCTTACTTTTTTATTATGGAAATTGCATATGCTCATCATGTTAAGGCTGAAACTGTATTTGTCGATCATGTCCAGGCTGAAATTGTATAGATAATCATGTCCATGCTATATCAGTTTGTTGATGGTTATGATCCATAGGGTCCAGATCACCTGTATCCGAGGTCGTGTGACCAAAGTCAAGGTCACCAGGTATGCTTATAATGAAATTTTATATGCTAATCATGTTCGGGCTATACCTCTTAAAAACAATATAATGAATCACTTTCATGTTTTAGTATGATATTGCCCATGACTCAAAGGTTTCACGTCATCTTGGTCCAAGGTCATCTGACCAAGGTCAAAGTAACTTAGAGGTATTGGGAGACATATGGTTTTCTTCTGAAAAACTTTTTTTTTAATTTGATATATTTCAAATGATGAATATAGAATTACTCTGGATAGGATGGCAAAGCATCTGACAATCAGGTTAATGTTCGATTATGCTTAATATGGATTAAAATGCAATTTTCTAACAGCGTGACTTATTTTCGAACCATGTTTACCAATATTCTCGTGGTAAGTACTTTAATCGTCTACGTGCTGCTACACTTGTTTCATTTTGTATTTCTAAAGATGAAAATGGCATAAATGACGTGTATCTTGTATTCAGTCCTCATTCTCGAGGTAAAATTCAGCGTATCAAGTTTACAGGATCCGCCATTTTGCTTAATTTTTGAAGTAGTTCCAGAAAAGGAGGCGTGTCCTAAACTTTTTCAGGTTATGGAAAATAACCTCTGCTTTTAAGCTAATGAAAATCTTTGTTTCATTCAAAATTAAATAATTTCCGATTACCCAGATGTCTCGAAGAACACACAACTGTGGTGTTAAATAACCTCCTCACTGTAAGATGGCCATACAAACAGACAACATCACGCAGGGGCCAAAGAAACACGCATATGGATGTGTAAATGAATATAAAAACGGAAGCCCTACGAAATACAGTCCGTGCTCTACAGACTGTAGCGAGCTCATGTATGATTCAGTGAGGACAGGTGGTTGGGACCCTTTCTTCTCTAAAGATGTTTGGACAGGGCTCGTTATGGAGTCCTTTCGTTACAGTCACTTTGAGTGCAATTCTTAAGAGTACAACTCTTAACAATATATCTCCCCCCGAACGGGAATGAGACTTCGTCTTTGCCTTTGCGTCCGTCTGTCAGACATCGTGTCCGGGCTACATCTCATGAACCGTTTACCCGATCACTTTCATATTTTGTTATGCAGTTGTTGATGATGCGACGATTTCACATCACCTTGACCCAAGGTTGCGTGTCCAAGGGCAAGGTCGCTTAGTACATTTTAAAAGAAAATGGTACGTGCTTTCATGTACGAACTATATTCCTTGAACCGTTTACACGATAACATTCATAGTTTAGAATGGTTTTGCTTATGACCCGAATGTCAAGATCACTAAGTACATGTTTAATGAAATTTTATGTTATCCTGTCCTGGCTATATCTCTTGAACAATTTGCCTGATGACTTTCATATTCTAGTATGTTGTTGCTTATGACAAAAGGTTTGTCATCACCTTGACGTAAGGTCATGTGACTAGGTTAAGGGCCCTTAGTACATTTGTAATGAAATTGTACATGCTTTCGAGTCTGGGCTATATCTCTTGAACTATCTACCATATAACTTTCATATTTGAGTATGCAGTTGCTTATGACCCAAAGGTTGTACACTCTATTGACTTAAAGTCATGTTACCAAGGTCCAGGTCACTTAGCTCATTTGTAATGAAATTGTTCATACATTCCTGTACCGACTATATCTCTTGAACCGTTTACCGCATCACTTTCGTATTTTAGTATTATGATGCTGATGACCAAAATGTTTACACCAGCTTATTCAAAGACCATATAACCAAGGTCAAGGTCAAGTATTACATTTTCTAATGATATTGTACATGCTATCGTATCTGGACCATATCTTTTGAATTGAATCGTATACTGGATCATTTTGATACTTTAGTATGCCGTTTTTCATGATCGAAGGGTTACTTATTACTTTGACCCAAGGTCAAGATCAATTAGATCTTTTTAATGAAATTAAACATGCTAATTCCGACTGGGCTATATCTCTTGATCTGTTTTTACAATTGTTTTTATATTTCAGTATGTTTTTTTCTCTGGATAAAATGTTTCTTTTCACATTGTCACAAGGTCACACGACCAAGGTCATTTCTTACTTTAGTAATGTAATTGTTATGCTAATCATGTCCAGGATGCAATTGTATATGCTCATCATGTCCAGGCTATATCTTTTGAATTATGTATCCTATCACTAATTCAGTTTCTTGTTGCTCATGCTCCATATGTTTCAGATAATCTATATCCAAGGTCATGTAACTAAGGTCAAGGTCACCCAGTATGCTTTTAATGAAATTGTATATGCTAATCATGTTCGGGCTGTACATCTAAAAATTAATATAGTAAATCACTTTCATGTTTAAGTATCATGTTGCCCATGACTCAAAGGTTTTACATCATCTTTGCCCAAGGTCATGTGACCAAGGCCAAAGAATCCTAGAGGTATGGGGAGAGACATCAGATGTTTTTCTTCTGAAACATGTTTTTTTAATTAGTACTAAAATTAGTCACAGATTTAATTTAGGAAATATGAATGTACAATGTTGTTGGAAAGAGTGATTTCAAAATGAATCAATCGCATGTATTATTTATTTAATTCTTTCAACAGGTTTCATCGAAATGATGTGTATGGAATTTGGTAAGTAGATATTAATATTTACTATGACGAATGCAAGAGCATATAAATGACAAATTTTAACATCTTTTTAAAACAGAGGCTCGATTGATATTTTAACTTCTTTGAAAGACACTGTGATGTTGATTTGTTTTTTTTTTAATTTGGCTAACATTCGTTTTCACGGTTGTCTGATAAATCGAGAGTTGGCATTCATTTTTTCCTGATTTCGTTTGCGTTAAAGGCCGACAGGGGGACTATATAAGGGGACAGGTATATTTTCTATCATTTCTTCACTGTCCACTATAGGGTTAACATCTTTTACTGGTATCTGATTGGTTCCTTTTAATCCTTTTACACCTATCAATTTTTGATTGACAGCTTAAGACAGATGAGACTCGGGTATCTCATTAGCATAATAAAGGATTAATTGTCGGTTTGTCTTTGATGTTACACGCCCGCAGACGGCGTTGTCTTCAAAGACGGTATACCACGCCTATCAAGCCTATGTCACTCAGGTATAAGTATTAACGACCGGGTGGTTCCCAACGTCGGCCTTTAAGTTGTCATCATCTTATATACTAATTGCTTTGCTCTATTGCCTTATTCGGTATGACTGATCACTTTCATATTTTAAAGTAAAACGAAGTGCCCGCTCCAAAGCCAAAGCATCCTTCTTGGCAAATTATTCATAATGCAATCCACCAGAAATGCAATTTCGGATAATGAATCCTCATTTGTGATACTTCATGATCAAGACAAACTTATACAAATTGAAAAGCGTGTATCAAGCATATGAAGATATTTTGTTAAAGGTGAGCGGATTCAAAACAGTAGGGTATATTATGTCCGTTGAAAATCTCGATTTCTTATGCCTTTTGACTATATATTTTCTGAAAGTTTATAATGACTAAGGTACAGACTAAGATACTAAACGCTAGAAGAACAAAGAGGAATAACTTTTGAAACAGAAATTGTCAGATAACACTTAAGTTATTATGCAAGAGTTACTTCCCTTTGATTTTTTTCGGTTCTGATAGTCTCATATCTGTATTCAGGAAATCATTCACTTTTATAGTTGAACGATTGCTTTTGGTGCCTTTCTATACCAGAATGCACATTTCCATACTCTACTGAACCTTATTGTACATATGACACCTTACATGACAATTGAGCCAAAAGAACCGTTGGTGTGATGGTGATAGTTTTATCCCATTTTTTTCTCGGAAACAGTTGCTTATGAGACTTTAAGTTTCCTTTCTTGATGTCAGTGTGTTCAGTTTAAATTCGCTAGAAATATCTGAGCCATTGTGTATTAGATTAGAAAATAATCATAGAGCAGTTGTTAAAAATAAATGTAATAAATTAATTCCATAATAATATATATATGAAGTATATATTCTAGATGGATCGGCTGCTGAAAATTATGTTTCCTCCTTGTTGCCCTTATGATTAAAGCTTTATCTCATATAAGTTTACTTTGGAAACGGGGCTGCTTTCAATGACATCGTCACCTACAACCACTACAGAGCTCTGTTTCACTGAATATTAATTAGGGGATAAACGTACTGTGTTTTGTGGTTCCGACAGGTATATGTTGGATATACTGTTGGAAACGCAGTTATACCGTCGGGGCTTGCCCTATTCTAATTTATGTGACATATTTTAACTCTTTATACCCCTCAGAAGGTCTTATTTATTGCTTTAGAGGCGACGTTGCTGCGGAGGACTAATAACGACCAACTGAAATGATTGCGCTGCAAAATATGAAATACAACTGCTTCGTATTTATTACAATGGCGAAAAATCAACGTGTTATCAATTATAAACTTACTTGTTCTGTTGTTTACATGTGGAGAACGCCATTTACAAGCTCATACCTTGTAGTTTTACGTCACAGTATGACGTCACAGGAGCGATGAACAAAGGGAAGCATGACGTCATACGCAAAAAGTGCGCTAAAGCTTGTAACTTGCAAATTTAGGTAGGAATACATTTTGAAGTATGCCAAGTGAGTCGGTTTGCGGCATGTATATCGTCGTTATACATGCTTGTAGAAATCCTGTGAACCAATCAGAATGCGTGAAACAAACAGAATGAATTAGAATTCGAATTACCTGTTGATTGTTTGGTTTTGTGATTGGAGTTCATTAACTGGTTAGATCAGGAATAAGGAAACTTTTAAGTATTATCACAGCTAGTCAGCGAAGTGTCAGAAAATTTGCATGTATTTAAGTAGGCGTTTTAGAAAAAGTAAAATGAAAGCTGCACAATCCGTCTGCAGACGAAAATTTGCTTAATAAAATCAAATTCAAGGAATTGTGGTCCCCCGCTTTTGGGTGTTTGTCTTTAAATAAATGCTTACAGACAACCCCCGCCCCCTTCTTGAGTTTTCATAATATATCTAATATATTATCAAAATTCTAAATATGAAAGATTTAACTCCAAGAAAAGGTCAAAGGGTCCAAAATTTTGTTTTGTTACCGAGGGACAGGACTTATGAAAAGGTATGCGCATGTGAAATATTAAAGTCCTATCATTTAAATTACCATCCAAAACTTATGGTCGAGGTTGCAGTTTTTAAATGTGGGTCAACCTCTAAGGATGAGGTCACAAGGTCAGAATGTTGTTACCAACAAAAAGGTCTTGTCACAAGGAATACACATGTGAAATGTGAAAGCCCCATCACTTTCCGTTCAAAAGTTATGGTCAAGGTTAAAGTTTTTGAAAAGTGTGTCAAACTCCAAGGTCAAGGTCACAAGGTCAAAAATGTTGGTATCCATGGAAAGATTTTTTTCACAAGGAATACACATGTGAAATATAAAAGCCCTATCACTTTCCATTAAAAAGTTATGGACAAGGTTAAAGTTTTTTGAAAAGCAGGTCGAACTCAATGGTTAAGGACACAAGGTGAAAAGTTTTGGTATCAATGGAAAGGTCTTGTCACAAGGAATGCACATGTGGAACATGAAAGTCCTACCATTTTTCATTCAAAAGTTATGGTCAAGGTTAAAGTTTTTAATAAGTAGGTCAAAGTCCAAGGTAAGAAGGTCAAAAATGTTTGGTATCCATGGAAAGGTCTTGTCACAAGGAATACACATGTGTAATATGAATGCCTTATCACTTTCCATTCAAAAGTTATAGTCAAGGTCAATGTTTTTAATAAGTAGGTCAAAGTCCAATGTCAAGGTCACAAGGTAAAAAATATTGGCATCCATGGAAAGATCTTGTCACAAGGAATACACATGTGAAATATCAAAACCCTATCACTTACCATTTAAAAGTTATGCACAAGGTTAAAGTTTTTGTGAATGACGGACAGACGGACGGACGGACGAACCGGTTTTAATGTCCCCGCGCTTTCGCGAAAGCGGGGGACAAAAAAAGAAATGGAGCAAATCTCTACTTTTACTAGATAGTAGAAGTTATGAACTTTCCCTTAATACCAAATTTTGAACCCAAGGTCCTCATAGTTATCACCGTAAATGAATTTACAAACGAATTTTTGTGGCGCCACACAAATTGCCCATGTTTGGGATAGACCAACCCTCGAGCATGCGTGATTCGGCTCGTCGTGTTGCACAAATAAAAACAAACTTGGCGAGTAACAAGCATCCTCTACGGAAAATATGGTAAAACGTACAGATACTCATATTTGGATGGAGAAAGAAGGAAAAAGGAGAAAGATTGTGAAAAACTTATACAAAATGAATACATAAGAGAACGTATGGATGGATGGAATTCGGTGAAAAATGACTTAAATCTTGTCACAAACACGGCGTAGCTGGGTTTTTTTTTAGCTGGACAAGTAAGTCAGATTAGATATGATCGGTCCTAACTCGTTTATTACACCTAGTTTATTTATTACTATTCGATATGCTGTGTGAAAGAAACATAAGATGCCTATTTCACCTCTCCTTGTTTAGAATTATAATCGGAATAGCCCACTAGATCGGTACATACATCAATAATACGGAAGTGTTCCAACTCTATACCCTCTTAAAGAAAATTTCAAACCAATTTTCATGCACCAGACACATGTTTCGAATATTAAAAAATTTTCATCAGTGATGCTTCCAGCCAAAGTGCTTTTCAAAAGCCGCCCAAATTCATTTCACTAGCGCCATCTGGTTTTATTTTTAGAATTGAAATTAGTGCAATTACTTTACAGAGAGTGCGCGGTTCCGAATCACTTGGTTCCTCGGAGCTCTCCTGCTCATCACTATGCATGAAGAGCCGTGACTACAGTTCGAACTTAGAACGCTCATATCTCTCGAACGTTGGAAGTATCGGATTTGAAACTTGTTACACCGATGAATGATCATACTATGGGACAATCTATGTTACGAAATATGTATCAAAAGTATCAATCCTTTTACAACCCGAAGGTGGAACGTGTTGCTTCAAGTTTTTTGTTGCCGATAACGGTAATCGGCGATCGATAATAACGTAGCAAAATTTTAATCGGCTGCTTTTTGAATAATTCAGTATGACGATAGGCGGTTCAGTGGTTATCGCTGGAATCTTCTTTTAAGCCTTATGTGTTGCCGGTCAGACCTGGATGATGCGATCTTGAAAACTGCAAATAGATTAATTGCATTCACTTGATCCCACGTATACCTATCAGTAAAGATTCCATGTTAAATAAGTCAAATGAATTTTATCTAAATGCATGGCCCAAAAATCCCGCGTCACGGAATTGACGAAATAACTGAAACTGACACGATATGTTTGAACCAAAAATTGACTCTAATCTGTCCATTTATATTTCTTTCATTGAAATTGTTGTCATTTTCCTTGATTGTTTTTTTTTATTTCAGAAAAGGAATTGACAAAGTTGCATGATGATGACCGTAAGTACAATGAACATGACAAATATATATATATATATAGTCCGATACGATAGACCCTTGCCATCAAAACTTCATTTTTGTGAAGTCGAGATGGTGTAGTGGATAGCGTGCCGGACTCGTGATTGCCAGGCGGAAGGTGCCGTAGGTAGTGGGTTCGAATCCCTGGCAGGGAAGAATAGGTAAATAGGGTACCTTGTTATATACATGATTTTCTTGTGCTTTGTATATATATATATATATATATAGACAGCACAAAAGAGGTGAAAACAACTGTCCCTTGTTCCGTCTGGATACAAGTACATATTCGTGTATCCAGAGGGCTCAAGGGATGTGCTGTCCCTTCCGCTGGGTTTAAACACGTTTAGTGTCGTGGTCGCTTGTACCTTTTTTTGTGCTTTTATTAGGGGTGTACTGTCCCTTCCGCTCAAGGGGTGTACTGTCCCTTCCGCTGGGTTTAAACACGTTTAGTGTCGTGGTCGCTTGTACCTTTTTTTGTGCTTTTATATCTTTTTTTTCCAAGCGACGTGCATGCGCCCTTTGTTGGGCTGATCCGACATTGTCTGAATAGTGAACGTGGTTGTTTTCACCTCTTTTGTGCTGTCTATATATATATATATATATATATATATATATATATATATATATATTTAATTTAGAGTAGATTAATGGTCTGTATGCGTGTTCTGTCTGTCGGTATCGTAGCATCCGAGTACACAAAAGAGGGTTGTGTGGATTCTTAGATTACCATGAAAATTCAAACAGTGTGAGTATTGCTTTGTCGTCTTTTTGTTTCAAGTTCGATTCCTTGTCTTTGCTTTGTGCCAGAGCAGGTGCCAAATATGCAGATTTTATTTTGAGAGCTAGGCGTGTTTCAGATAAGCTTCTCAGTCAGGGATACGTTTGTGACCGACTAACATCGTCACTGACGAAGTTTTGCGGTTGATGTGGGGAACTTGTCATGCACTATGATGTCCCACTCTCCAGAGTGGTGGATGATGTTCTGTCATAGACCACCAAAGATTATACTTAATATCTTCGAAAATGGAAGTGTCCGGATGTGACGGTTCTACCGGATTGAAGCGACGGGTGTTGCGTGCAGGCGGGGGATGCTGGATCTTCCTGGGCGCCTGGTCTCGCTCCCGTTTCGGGAGTTCGCTTCTTTTCATGTGGTGGATGTTTTGTTTGTTTGCTTTGGTTCCTGCTTTATCCTGATTCTGTATACCTTCGGTTTCTGATTTTCTGAATTATCGATTTTGTGTTGTATATAGGGATATGGTCATTATCCATATTTGTCATTCCTTCCTTCATGTTCAAAAAACAACCTCAAAGATTAATTATCATATTGTAATAAATGTCCTATCGTAATGATTTAGTGCACTTTATGCGCATTTCAACAAACAATGTACCATCCGAGAACTTCAATGTTTGTCTCGTTTCGTATGCTCTTCGGTGTATGATTTACGGGAAAATGTTTGTTACTGATGTATGGTTTTATCTACTAATATATATCCAATAAGTGTATTCTCCTTTCCTTGTTTCGTAAGTTTTTTGTGTCATGTTTTGCGTAAGTGTGTGTTATGCAGAGTGGTCTTATTGGACTTTTTTTTCATATTCTTGCTCTGTACGATTCTAATGTATATTTGTAGAAACGCAACGTTGAAATCATGTGATCCTTTTCTCTTTCAAACAGCGGCCAATGACAGAAAACGTAAAATTAAAGCGGAAAGATATGTTATATAGATATGATATTTTTTGCTCATATGTTTTATATATTTAAACGCAAAAATTGGCTAAAAGGGTAAACTTAGGTCAAATTAATTAATAAACGAAAATAAAGAGCCTTTGTGTCGTATGGATGAGAATGAAATTTGAAAATGATATTTTTTCTATATATTGAGTCTTCCAATTGTATTCAAAATCAAAGAAGAGTATCAAAGATAGTCTGAACTTTTTGTTTGTTTGGTTGTTTGGTCTTTTTTTTTGTATTTATTAAATCCGATCATACATGATATGCACAATTTAGTCATTGCACATTTTGATTTGTGATCAGATACATAGTTTTTACAAACTCTATCATATAATTTTATGAAAATAACTACCCTTATTTTTTGATATTTCTATTTATTCAGACATCCAAAGAAGAATCCTGATGAATAGGAAACTGGCACTACGTAACCGTAAGGATTTTTTTTAAATCTTAACTGAAATTAAGAAAGGAATACGATATTTCACATGTCTTATCTTCAGTATAACAATAAAATCTTTGGCTTTTTCTAATGAATTGAAGATGCGCATCTTTTGCCTTATGATTTTATCCCTCTACAACGTACAACTTTCTCTGTTTGAAGAGTTACATTCGTCGGTAATTTATCTTTGATATCTCATTCTATAATATCATGTTCGTCTTAATATATTAACTATGCTTATATGTACGTTGTCTTTGCAGTGGTACGTCGTTTAATCAAAAAGAAGTGAGCATGAAGGTAAATTTGATTTCTTGCACTATACTTTTTAGTAATATTTCACTTAAAAATAAAAGTACCAGCACTGCATCTACAGATATCAATTCATTAAGATAATTCTAATATTTTGATATTGGATTAAGTTCCTAAGGTTCTTATCATTTGTACATTAATTTCAGAGAATGGCGAACCCTACTTGAATCTCGGTAACAAAGATGTGACACGAAAATGGACAACGATTTGAAAACACTTTTTAAATTCCCTTTTTCCTAGCTTCCTAAAAACTGTTACCTTTATCTTATCATGAACTTTCAATTCTTTTTGTGTAATCAATTCCTATTAACAATTTCAATCTCTTTAAAAAATAGTTTGAAATGAAATTCTAACATCTCTTCGTTTGATTTGAATAAACTACTTTTCTGCAACAAATGACTTCTTGTTTATTTAGTATTGTTTCACTTAGAAATGTTATTTCTGACTGTTTGTTGTTGTGTTTGTTGTTGTGGCTGGCATTTTTGGTGTCCATTTGTCGTTGTTTTCGTGTATATTGAGCTGTATGGGGTTCAACATGGTCGATTCGGACATCATTTCTAGATTCTGACATATGACAGATATTATCATGAAATAGAATATGCAAAGCAACACTATAAGATCAGTTATAACTATGATTAAACTAAAAGGGATTCTTTTTGTCAGTTTAGAGTATTACTGATGGCCTTCAGGTACATTTGTGAGCGACTGACTTTGTAACTGCTAAAACGTTTGGAAAAGTACAATGAAATTATACATGAAAAACATGAAAACATTTCGTTATCAACAATGTTGGAGTGAGTGATTGAAAGTTAAACACAAAAGCCGAAACCAGATTCCAAAAAGCACAATCGAAAGTCTTACGAATTTTGGTGTGTGTGTGAGGGTGTGTTTGTGAGGGTGAGGGTGAGGGTGTGAGGGTGTGTGTGTGTGTGTGAGAGAGAGAGGGTGTGTGTGTGTGTGTGTACAAAACAGAACTTTCTCAAGTGGAAAGGAAAACTAGGCAAACAGACAGAGACAATGACACAGCTTCAGAAAAATATGAAAGACAACTTATCTAATGAAATATATCCAGTGCAAGTGCGAATAGCATTGTAGAATTCATTTCATTGTTGATGGCGCTACCAAAATGCGCCTACCTAAAATTTGATATATCGCATGATTCATGTTACATATACAATGCAGGCATAGTATCAAAGTACCAAAAAAAAGAAGCTTATCCAAAGTAAGATATTTTAGGTTAAAACCATTCAATACACAGAATTTGAGACATTCTTTTTATGCATGGCCTTGGTGACGGATGTTGCTAGCAAATAGGTGATGCTTACTCTCCCCGGACACCTAATGTTAAACGTCTTCAAATTCTATGGCATCATTTAAGGTATTCGATGTACAATAGGGCATTTTTATGCCTGGAAAGGTACTTTAAACCATATATTTTCAGAAAAGTTATAATGCCCACAGTTCAGAGATAATAATTTCTCTGATGTTTCTGGATGTTAAAAGTGTAATCATTGCATCTTTCAATCTCTGTCGCCTGACAGAATCTTTGTTTTGGTCCTTTATCAGTTTGATATCATATATTATTTTACAGTTTCGGAAATCAAAAAACATAATCGAGGTTGAGGTAGGTTGACATCCGGGAGCCGTCCCTCCAATGCTATTTTTTTTAAACATTTGAGTATCCAGATGAAGTTTGAATAATTTCCGACGTCATTTGAAGAAATTACTGCGATTTTCTAAATTGTGGACTTTTGGAGTTCTATCCGTGACCAAACAAGGACGTCATTTCGATGTTATCGGGATAAATGGCGTCACAAACCTTCGTATTCAAAATACTACAAAACAATAAATACCAAATGTATCGTATTGAAACTTTGACGTGACGACTTCAATTTCAGCATTACAAACTTTCCTTTTCTGAGTAGCAACATCCCTTCATCGCCTGCTTATGGCGTGTTCATATCTCAGATGATACGCTATGCCAGAGCAAGTACCAAATATACGGATTTTGTTCTGAGAGCTAGGTGTCTTTCAGATAAGCTTCTCAGTCAGGGATATGTTTGTGACCGACTAACATCGTCACTGAGGAAGTTCTACGGTCGATATGGGGAACTCGTCATACACTATGATGTCCCACTCTCCAGAATGGTGGATGATATTCTGTCATAGACCATTTGAACCATCCAACCAAAGATTGTACTCTATATCTTCCAAATGGAAGTAACCGGATGTGACAGTTCTACCGAATCGAAGCGACGGGTGTTGCATGCAAGCAGGAGATGCTTACTCTTCCTGGGCACCTGGTCTCACTCTCATATCGGGAGTTCGCTTCTTTTCATATGGTGGAGGTTTTTGTTTGTTTGCTTCGGTTCCTGTTTTATCCTGATTTCGTATGCCTTCGGTTTCTGATTTTCTGAATTATCGATTTTGTGCTGTAAACAGGGATATGGTCATTATCCATATTTGTCATTTGCATGAATAAAATAAAAAGTTTAATCTTTATCACAGTGTATTTGTTGACAAATTTACATTGCAGGAAAGCGGATGTCACTTCATTGAAAATGGACGATTTTTTGAAGAAAAAAAATTGAAAATATAAAGCTTTGTAATATTTTAATCCTAAATTCAGTTTTTCTTATTTAATCATGAAATAGTCTCTGTGTATTGTTGATCATGTTGTTAGTTTTTGACAAAGATTCCTCGACAGAATTTTTAATAATTAACTATCAACTACAGTCAATTGGCTCAAAATTGCATTTTTTGAGCTACAGTGTGATCTTTTATTCAAGTATCCTGCCTTTGCTTAAAACACAATTCATCTATTCTTTCCATATGTAAGTGTAATATATCTATACGGATTTTGGAAGTTAAATTAAAATTAATTCCCAATAGCATAAAGAGAACCGGAATGACACTTTTGATATCATGACTGCATATTTCAAAGTCTCATGGAAAATGTTCCTGTGGATAGAATCAAATATAAGTTTGTATAATCAAAGACGAACAAGAAATATATGACATGGAAAATATTGAGAAAAATTGAATTTGGCGTCCTAGTGTTCAATACCTCCTTAAGTACCACTGATGAGGATTTACCAGCCAAAACAAGTTTCTTGTACATTACAACTGGTTTGAAATTTCACCAAGAAGGTTAAGCTGAAACAATTTCTTATTACTTTAATGAACTTTGTTTTTCCAGAGATTACTAAGTGTAATGCTTTGATAACGGATTATATTTTCTTGATTAATTCCATACAATCAGAGTGTAGTTTTGTATTTAGTTTATCCTTCTTATCCTACTTTCTTAATCAATGACCTTTGCTTTGCAAGCATCTTTGTTTCTAAATACGACAAATCAATTTGATACGGTTCCCTTACCCTTTGTATTCATCCAGTAAATATTAATTCTTGGAACCACTTTTGAAATAAATAATTACATTATCACAGAGAAAGCTAGAAGATAAATTGTATTTGGCGAGGACACTGGTCCCACCTCTAGCTTGCTAGGGGTCCGTCGATGTTTAATTTTGCGCTCTATTGTGAGAGCTGTTGAGATTATCGTCAGGATCTTCTTTAACTCATTGATTGATATATAAAACTTGAGACATGAAATGAAAGATAATTCTACGAAGTGATTGAGTGAAACAGGTTATTTATTGTTCCTATATGCCTCAGTTTCATTGTTTAAGAGTATTATCACTGATATCTCTGCAACAAAATGCAGTTTACAAGAATAAAAAGAAAGGAAACTTTTGATTTTATTCGCCCTTCTGTTGGCGTTGAAAGTGATAAAAATATATGCATTCTATTTTCACCACTTATTCGAAAAAGAAGATCCAATCAAAAATAATTGCAAATGCACTCAGAGAAGAAAGAGACGACATGTTAACAAATATAGATAATGACCATATTCCTGTATACAGCACAAAATCGATAATTCAGAATATCAGAAACCGAATGCATACAAAATCAGGATAAAATAGGAACTAAAGCAAACAAACAAAAACCTTCACCACACGAAAAGAAGCGAACTCCCGATATGAGAGTGAGACCAGGTGCCCAGGAAGAGTAAGCATCTCCTGCTTGCATGCAACACTATTTATTCATATTCATTTCACAAGATTCGTATCTCCCAAGGGACATTAAGTTTCTATTGAGTTCTTGCCTTCTCAAGTGACGACATACATGATTGTTTTACAAACGATGTAATATCTTGTTCGTAAGTCAAATAATATATCCTCTTTGAAAGTTGGTCGGACTCCTCTGGTGATTGCACGCGTTGGTTCGCTCCAGACGGCAGAGCACGGACTGTTTTTCTTGCGCCCATCCATTTACATGGTCATCTGTTTGCTTCTTCGATCCTTGCATTTTCCTATCTTACTTGTGTGGTCATCTTACAGTGAGGGTGTTATTAAACACAAAAATAGTGCGTTCTTCGAGATACTGCATAACCGGAAAAGTGAGAGAGTTGTTGGACACGTAATCCGGATAGACAACCCTTTTATGTAAATGGCTGATGTACATTCTAAGTGAGCACGGACCCCTTGGTCTGTATGTACATTTTGTAGTCTTTTTTGTTCACAGACTGTATGTCGTCTTTGGTGTGTGGTCTTCCTTGTCCATTTTTTTACTCTTATTGTGATTGTCAACTGTGTTTCGCGTTTGAGTGTTTTCTTGTTTTGCTATTGGAACCGCAACCAAATGCTTACCTGATCTGTACATCAAAATGTACATAGAGACAATCACCGAATTTGACAAGTTTCCATGGAGCTGTTGCAACGGATATTGCATGCAATCAGCAGACACTGACTCTCCTCGGGCACCTGGTCTCATTTCGGAATGCTGTTCATTCCGGGGTTCGCAACCATTCCGATGGAAATTCTCACATTTTGGCCTTGCCTTCTCGACTTTGAGACTAAATAACTGTTACGTACTTCCTGTACATTGGATCAGTATACATTTGTTGCGTCTGAAAAAAGTCCTTACACGTTCCGTTTTCTCATACATTTTGTTAGAAATTGTACTGTTATCAACACGCTCTTTAATGTAGAACTATTTTTAAGCATTCTTCTCATATGAATTTATCTGAATTTTACAACTTCTAAGAAATTCACACCAATATTTTTCTGCATTAATTTACATGTATGAAAATACCATTTTTTAAGTGACTTAATTTCGTTCAAAAATATCTTTATTTCAAAACTGAAAAATGTTTATTTCAAAGAAGTAATGAACACATTAAGACTTTACTTAGTAATTCTATCCAGCATATGTACTTTTAGAGCCTTTTCTCTTATCTGGTGTTACAGTTAAGGTCTCCAATTACATATTGATACAAAGTTTAAGATAATCTACTAAAATGACAAATAGTGGATTGGAATTCTGATTTTCTCAGAATGACTGCGATACATGACAATTAAAAAGGTTACATGTAAGAATCAATGTTTTAAAGTTTTACCTTGTTTGCTGGTATTGTTGGTTAGTAATAATATGTTTTAATGAACGTACTGCATTACTGAATCGGTTTATTTGAACCTTTATTGATCGTTTTGATGTACATTAGTCCGAAATTCGTTCACTGAAAGGTCGTGAAAATGTTATGACATTTCTTTCTTTCCAAAATTATGTTTCAATCCAAGTCGGCACAGTTGCCCATTGGTCTCATTGGTTTATGTGTGGTTTTTTGTATTTCATGTTTCTATGGTGTGAGTTGGTTTCGTTGGATTATGTATGGTCTTTTGTGTTTATGTTTCTGTGGTGTGGGTTGGTATTCCCTGTCCATTTGGCGTCTCTTTCTATGGGTGTCTGCTCTTTGTTTTTGAATTGGGTGTTTTGGAATTTTGGTGTGGGTGCTGCAACCGAGTGTTGTTGGAGATCCCCTCCTCTCTTTCAATGGTGATCGGTCTTTATATTGAGACGGTAGCATAATATTCTATATATCTCCTATAGTATATATCTATATATTCTCCTCCCTCCTTTTTTCGCTAGAGTGTAGCCGTGATCTATGTGGGTGCTGCAACCTAGTGTTGTTGGAGATCCCCTCCTTTCTATGTATATAAGAATGTATTACTACTGCTCTGAATAAAGCAACATTTTCCTATTTTTCATACATTTGTTTTCCTTCCGTAATGAACAAGCACACAAAAAGGTGATATAAGGTACACGTCCTCGGAGTAAATTGTTTGCGAAGCAACAAACTGATTTGCTTCGAAATACCGACTTACATGCATTTGTATTTCCAAAAATAAATATATATTTTTTTTTCTCTTGACGCTTTTACTTTCTGTGTTTGTTATTCAGAAGTACAATATGTTTTTAGAACATGACATTAGCCTTGACCTTGAAGTAAACATCAGAATAAATCACCTTGTGTGTGGACCATATGTTCAACAAATGGTACATTAACAACATCATAATAAAGCGCAATATGTTGTATCATTACAAAGGTCCCTCTGTAAATTGGTTATCGCAGCATCTGTGTGGAAAATGTTTTCTAGGTGTCAACAAATATTGCAGAAGTTTTTACAAAAACAAGAACCGTGTTCTCTTGCTGTCGACTATACCCTTGTGACGTTTTTGGAAAGTTTAAGAAAAGGGGATTATCTCCAACATGACCAACCTGCACCCATCCAGCGAAAAATACTCACAAGAAAGTGATATGTAAATGACATCAGATAAAACTACAAACCACAAAATATACACGACAATAATCACTAGAACATCAAATAAAACAATCGAAACTGACATACAGAAACTTCAAACATCAATGACAACACATAAAGTAAGGAGACCTATGTGCACCCGGCGCGATCTTTGGACGGTCATCTGTTATTAGCAAATGGTGTGGTCATCCGGATCATGTGCGCACAACCCTCCTACTTATCCGGATACACAGAGGTATCCACAATCTCCTACGCAAGCGTCCGATTTCAGTTCCGCTTTTCTTTACTTTGAAATCTACCACAGCCGTCATCGCCTATTGTTTGTCTGCAAGATTCTTGCAGACTGAACTGGGGCTTCGTATTTGTAAATGAAGTTTAGCAAGTATTTAGCATTAGGTATAACTACATTTATTAGGTATATAATGTACAAGCATTGTCTTTGTTTCAATGCAATACGACGCAGTATTTCTTTCTTCATTCGTACGTTGCCAACACGATCAGCTGAGCGAGAAGTCTCCAGTAGAAATACAAATTCTAGTTATAAATCGAAACCTACCGTCTTTAGATGTGAATCTTGTAAATTTTCCTACATCAAGATAAGAATAATTTCTTTCATCGCCCATTTACTCGCCCTAAACACTCACATATGTAACTCTGCCTTTGAATCTTTTGCACTGTTTACGTCAGAAGTCCGAATTACGTCACTGTGACGAGATGCCGTACCTGCGATGCCTCTCGGGTTTTATCATTGAGTGAAGTGGCGTAGGAAAAGAGCGATGACCGCAAGCTTATATTGCAAGCCTGAGTCGCCTATGACTTTGTTGCAAGTTCAAGTCTCCATAGACGCACAATAGTTGTATAAACATAAAACTTCTCACTGTAAGGTGACGTCACAAACAAGAACGTTAAACACAGCGGGTTGTTTTTGTAACCCAAATTCTATGTAAAAGGATCTAAAAACTTATATGGCACGGAAGAAATAAGTCACGGGATTCAGGGCTAAATACGGCGCTTATCTTAACAGCTCCTTTCCTGTAGGGTCGATTCAGTAGCATATCCAAATAAAATCTATGTTCAAATTAGCATTGGAGGGATGGTGCTAAGATGTTAAACTTCTTTAATTTCGATAATATCTATCGGTGAAATGGCTAGTATTCGAAATAGCAAAAACATATAATTTATGTCTCATGGATAAAAGGCGAAAAACAAAGCTTCTTTCAGGTGACAGAGCTAAGTCACGGTAAAATGAAGATAATGAAATTCCCAATAACACATACTCTGATGCTGGAGTTGTCCCAAATTTGGAATGAAGTACAGAATAGTTATCGTAAATCTTCCAAAAAGATTTTACAAGTTTATGAAATCTTAATCTTAGATTGATAAGTTTCTTTGTAATTTGTCTATCTTTGTCATGGAAATTCGAAACATGGGAGCAAACTCTAGCGTATGTAATGAACTGAGAGATGTAAAAGGATGTCATCTTGCTACGTCTTACGGTATTTTTAGGACATAATTTTCACAGCCTTTGGCCAAATTACATTGTTCAGATTGAGGATCACTGACGAGGGTTAAATACCCGAAACGTACATGTCTGGTCCATGCTGTAAAATGATGCTAATGAATTTGATTTTTTTTAATTCTATCCTTCCTTTCAACAATTACTTCGGAGATTCACAAAGATAGATTAAGTCAGTTAGTGAAAGAAAAGAGGGAATCTCCAACAAGACTCGATTGCAGCACTTACAGTAAAACACCAGGAGAGGGCTTTACATAATGTTGGTAAAACTTGTTGCCCAATCCCTTTTCGTTTTATTGAAATGAAATATGTTTACACTAGTAAAACACCAAACACCCTAAGTGAATATATAAAGCAGACCAACACAACAAGAGAAGCCTCAGAGACATGGGAACCCAAATATGATTACACATAAACCAACGAGACAAATGGGGAATCTGTGTTGACTTAGTACTCAACTACAAAATACCTCTTTAAAGCAAGGGCTGTGGTTCTGGTGAGGTGTCAACAACCCTCCCACTTAGCCGGTTACCCAGAAGTGAGTTAAAGATGATCCTGACGATAATCTCAACAGCACTCACAATAGAGCACTAAATGGAGCATCGACGGACCCCAGAAGTTTCGCAGAACACACAAATGTTTTAATGAGGCCCTCTACAATTAGAAAAATTTGATGACGGTGAACTTCCAATTATTTCTTTTTCTTAAAATGATATTTGAAGAACAACAAATAAATAACATGAATTTAATTAAAATCTCTTGCACTGAAATATGGAAAATTTGAGAAAAATCATTATTTTGCAGTAGAACCCCATAAGGTCTCATGGTAAAATGTCAGAATCTTTTAGATGGCCCCTAAATAATACTAAACGGTCAATTTCTATTTTCTTTCCCATAAAATGATTTTTTTAATACTGCAAGTATATGATCCGAATTTATTCAGAATACCTTGGGGTAGATGTTCATCATTTTCTAATTAGACACAGCCTCGTTAAAAAAATTATATCCTATCATCATTGTAAGTTGACCACACAGACTAAGCAGCAAAAATACAGGAGCACTAGCAACTCACTGATGAATATGTAAATGGAAATAAAAAGCAAAGTGCCTTTGAAAAACAGTCCCGAGCTCTGCCGATTAGAGCGAGCCAATGCATGCAATCAACCGAGAAACCCGATCGACCTTCAGGGATGAAAGCTTAACACGAAACCAAACGTTAGCATCCAAATTTCTTAATCCATGAGCATAATGCCTTAAAAGCAACCAGACAAAAACCTTGTAAAAATGTTAATATTCTCCAAGTGAGGTGATATCACGCTTAATGGCAATATCCGTCTCTTGGGCCGAGCAGAAAAGGTCAAAGTTGGCGAATGTATCAAATCCAGTTATTCTGTATGGTATCTCTCAACAATTTAATAATGAGATACATAATAATATAATATATATACCTGCTGTTGAGTTGTTTCGCTGTCCTTAGAACTCTTGACGTCCTTCTCAGTAGTTACAGTGAATTTTCTAATTGTAATGTAGTAGGGGGTGTGTGCGACATAATCCGGATAACCACACCATTTGCTTATAGCAGATGACCGTCCAAAGTCGGCGCCGGGTGCACATTGATTTCCTTCCTTTTATGTGTTGTCATCAATATATGATGTAATTTATGTGACACTTTCTTGTGGGTTTGTTTCGCTGGGTGAGTGAAGGGGAGTCATGCTGGAGATCATTCCCTTTCCTTTGTACATATATTAGTTTTTTAATGAAATACTGTGCTGTAAACGTGACTACAAAGCAATGACAGATAGTCAGCAAAACAATAGCAATAAACAATTAACATCGTATTCAGCAACCGAACAATCAAGCAAGAAACGAAAAAACGAGAGAGCCCGAGGGAGAGTGTCATCATAAATTCATAAATATGGAAAGGGTTTCAGGAAATTTGAAAATAAATTGACTGAAACATCACCAAAAATCCCACAACACCAGAAACGTAAAATGATACTCTTATTAGTTATGTTGCTCTGTATGTAATGGAGATTGATAAAAGATCATTTATCGAAGTACTAAGAGTATATGCATGAAAGGGTATCTGTTCATCAAAGCTCTGTGTTGTTTTCTAACAAGCTGTTTGGGACGGATGGCACTTTATTTTATTTCAACGTTTCTTTTGTGAATGAGCAGAAATCATAATTTATCTTTTGCAAAGAATTTTTTACAAAACCTACTAACAGTGATTATGTAGGATTATTAGTTTGAATGTATTTTCAATACTCGAGTCCTGATCGTAACAGAAAATGAGACATATTCTTTTCGTCATTTATCAAGTGATACATAAGAGAAATAATGATATAAGGTGAATTTTCTTTTCATAATGGAAACATGTCACATAAGTGAATTTGTCAATATTCTTCATTAAAATACAATGATCATTTCATTGTTTACTACATTCATCTCGTGTTTATTGCATCCAAGTACTTTTGTAAATGATATTAAATACAAAACACAATGCAAAATCAACCTAAGACGGCTATTATTTTAATTAAAACGAAGTTTGTATTCTTGGAGGACTTTTCATATACTGAATATATTCCATCGGCTAATGTGGTGAGACGAGCGCTTTAAGTAAACCTCTATACATCATCTGCGCAGCTATAAAACAAACATTGGCAGGCACTGTATGTTCATTTCACCAAATGCCTTGGAATGATTGCGAATGGGGGAAAACATTTAATCAAAAATTCAGAAGGGCAAGTGTAATTGTTCTTGTTTTTGTAGACCAAGAATAAATTGATTGACGAAGCAGCCAAATCCAGAAACAGAATTGTGTGCTGATCAAAGCGACATCAAATCCTCTAGTATGAATGATGCAACATTGAACACGCCTTAAATCCAAATTTACAGACAAATTTGGTCGACAAATCAATGGCATAGCAACAATGTATCCTTGAATGATAAAGCATCCAAATTATTTTTCAGAAGAAAATTATGATCGGAGCATTTTCAAACAGCTAATTTGTACAGCTTCCGGCGAATTCGTTACCTACATGTATACCCCTAAACAGGCATCTTTATCATGAAAAAGTATCCACTTGATTTTGCCCTAGCTTTGCCACTGCATATGATTATTCTCCATCTTCTCGGAGACAATGTTATGATACGAGCGTTTTGTAGAGGAACATTTCTCACATTGTTGGTGCTCGAGACCTCCATTTCATCTCTGTAAGGCTTTTCAACGAATTCCGTATTTGAAGCTTCGCGGCTACTGCCGGATTTGACATGAATCTAAGTAGTTTCTCTCGTTTCCGGTTTGTCAGTCTCACTTGGCGACATGTGCCATTGAATGCATTCAGTACACTAGCAGAACTTTCACTTGCCGAAGCCTCGAAAAATAGGCAGTTATATTCCGCACAGAACTGTGTCACTTCCACTTCGGACACTTTTTGCATGTGAATTAAATCACATTTATTTGACACAAGAGTCATGACTAATTTTGTTTCGTCTGAACGTTTTGATAGAACAAAATCAGCTATTTCTCGAAGTTTTTCAAAACTTGTTCTGTCTGTAATCGAATAAACTAATACAATAGCATCAGCCCATAATATCTGATCTTCTTTTATTTCTGTTCCATCGCCCTGCAATGATACATATTTCATAATGAAACAAAAATGTTTTTCAAATTGATGCGAGTTAAATTCTAGCTTAATTTTCTTAAGTTTTTCTCACTCCTTTCTTTATTTTTTTCTGCTTCGTTGTGATTTATTTGTTCATTTTCTCTTCTTTTGCACATTTTTCATAAGCTTGTTTATGCTTTGAGAATTTGATGGTCTCTATCCGACTCTAATATTAATTTGTTTCCAATCGATCTAAACCCATTTTAATAGTGCTGATTTAAAATGTTCAATCCAGGAATATGTCAACATACGTCGCATTTCACAATCAATATCTCCATATCTAGCACCCCCTGTAGATTTAATCTGATGTATTAAATGTCCATAAATCAAAATGCAATTTATTCTAAGGTAATATTTCTGCGTATTTACTCTTAAAGACGTTGAAGTAAACATTACACTTAAGCTGTTTATCATTAGATCATATGACGTAAATGATTTCTGAGATTGATATAAGAATTAGCTCAATCGGCTTTCTGTTCATTTCATATCTTAAAGATATTAAAGAAGCGAAGATTCCATGGTGAATAATTTAGCTGTATCTAATATTTCGTACAGAAATAATATCATCTTTTCGAAAGTTTGAGAATTTGTTGTATGCATCGAATAACATATTTCATTGCAACATGCATGCACAAATCATCTTCTGGCAAAAACTGCGGGACATACATTACTTAATCTTTTGAACGATTAATACATCAGCCTGGCACATATTCAAAACAATGTCGAGTATGATATGTATTTTATGCATGTAGACAAATGTTGAACATCGAAAATTACATTTAGATAAAATGCATGCCATTATTTACAACTTGTTGAGGTAGAACTTTCATTTACGATATGATAATACAAGAACAGGGATACATTTAATGTAAATATTTTCTGATAATGAAGCTGGATGAATAATAATTTCTTTTCACATTATTTCTTTGTAAATAATTTTAATGATGATGTAAATAATTCGATGAAAAAAATAATATCATGACTATTGTAATGTTTGAAAAGCCTTATCCTTTATGTTATACTAATGTACAAGGTATAAGAACATTCGATTTGACAGATATGAGCAGGTCTAGGAGGAAATGCAAAATCAGAACATGAGAAATGAATCGGAATCTCAAAAAGAAGACAGTGTCGTCGTGTATCCATTATACAATAATAGAACCAGACCACACCAGTATATTCTGATTACGATAATTACCTGCCACGCTGTGTCTAAAATGTGCACCGTCAGTGACTTGCCATCCAACACGGTATTGTGTGTGTACACAGCTTCTGTAAAGAGTAACGTGAATTGAAAGTGACAGAGTAATACAAAAAGTTATCACGAAAGAGATTTTACGAGGACTTGCTTAATTTGTTCTGCTAAATTATTGTTGCTAATTAAGAAGAATGTGTTTGTTTTTTGGATCCAGCTTTTTTCGTCGAAACAGAAGTATTTAAGATAAATCATTAAAGATAAGTAATGCGTAAATCCACAAAGCATGGTTCTGTTTTGAGTTATACTTTTAAGGTTTACTTTCTGTTTCGTCAGTCGAGGAAAAAACATAACAAACATGATCTGTTTGTGAAACACTATGCCCCCGTTGACAGATTATAACTTTCATTTAGAACAGAGAGGCCTAAGTACTCAGACGATCAATATCACTGAACCAAAGTTCATGGCTATCACGAACACTTGTCTTAAAGATGATGTAAATAAAGTACATGTTTTTAAAAATCTAAGGATAAGGTCACTAGGACGAAGGTTAAGGACACACATGAAAGATCTCGGAACAATGAATAAGTTTAATATGAAATCCGATATGGAAAAATTATCAAACCCTGAGAAGGACACGAGGACAGAAGTACAAATATGATATGAAAGGGTTTCGTACAATTTATGCGTGTATGAAGATTCTACATTTATGTTAAAAGTAAGAGTTTTCGCTGCATGTTCTTAAAAAAGGCATCTTTTCATCAAATTTAAAAAAGCACTTCCAAAGAAAGACTTTACGCTCCAACGATGTTGAACAACAATAATGAAAGGAAACCATCAAAACAAGCTTTAGTTATCATGGTTATCTCAATAGATTATCAAACACAGTAAAGGAAACAGAAATGTATCAAAATTATGTTCTTTCCTACTTTTCTTAGATATGTACTATTAAAGATATGAAAGAAATTTTTTGTGAGACTACACAACACTGACCACAGCGGACCACATCCTCAGAAACAAACAGTGACATTAGACAAAATCAACCTCAGCAAACAATGATACACACAACACCCACACCCCGAGTGGTTTAAAACAAAAGCAAAACCGACATACCAAAACGTGAAGCAAGAGTAACAATGTATAAAAAAAGAAAAAAAAACCAATGTATAAACTGAGGAGAATCAATGTGCACTCGGCGCCAAGCACGGAGTCCTTTAAGAACTTGTGTTTACTTTGCCAACCTACCTACTGCATGACTATTACACAACCTGGCAGTGACTCAATGACCCCACTTAAGTTTGGGTTATTTCTTTGACGTAAAATGAATCCATCCGTTCATCCATATCAAGATAAAAAAGAAGTACTACCAAGAACAGTGCTCTCAAAAGGAAAACAAAAACAAAGCAAAAACAAATAAACAAATATATGTTACACGTCTTCAAATTCATAGCATCATTTAAGAACTGTACCAGTTAAATTTGCAGCATTGACCAGACATGCACGTTTCGAGCATTTAACCCTAAATCCAACCAATGGAATATGACCAAAGACTGTGAAAGTCGTGTCCAAAAAGTACCAAAAGACGTAGCAGGATAGTTGGAATATAATATGCTACAGAGACTTTATAAGTGTAAATATTATAAATAATTATGAATTTCCGTTTCATTACTTTGTTCTGATTTCTACGTCTATCACTGTCGACATGAACATAATCCCTCACATTTCAATGCATGATAAGCACGTGCATTTGAAGAGAATATATTTCAACCAAAGAATAACAGGAATATTGATAGTATCACTCCTAACAATACAAAACCAATACAAAATATATCTAAATATAGGTTCCATTAGATTTGAAATGTCATTCCTGTCGATTGCTAGAAATTTGAAAAATGCGGTAGGTTTGGATATTTTTGCGATTTTCAAAACAAAAATCGAAATTAGCGTTCAATACATAACACAAAAAAGTGGGTGTCCTTATTTCTAAGACTTTAAAGGTATGTCCACTTCGTAATGAGTAGGTTTATAAAACAGTTTGATAGATCAACATTGCAAAAAGCAATTTGACTGGTACCAACTATGATAACTTTCGTTTAAACACTGGACTGTGGAGATTGCTCATTAAAACAGTGTTGTCTTTCTTCTTTGTATAGTGTGATGTGATTGTCTCTGTCTATTTATATTTTTTTCTCGTCTCGTTGGACTATATTCCACTATTTTCACTGTTAGGGATCTCCATTTACTCTTGTTTTGTATTTTACAACAGTTTATACGCCTATAAGTGATATTTAGATTCTGATTTTAGGTTTTGTGTTTAAAAGAAAGGAGGGGATCTCCGACGATACTCGGTTGCAGCACTCGCAGCAAAACACCAAATGCTCAAAAACACAGAGTGCAGATACACACAGAAGATACACAAAAGGTACAAGGAACGCCGAATCACATAGAAACATCAAATACAAATGACTACTCATAAACCAACAAGACCAACGGGCAATTGGTGCCGACTTTGGACAGCCATCTGCTACCCGAGAAGCAGACAGTGTTATTATCCGGATTACGTACACACAACCCTCCCAATTTTCCGATTACCCAGAGGTCTCGAAGAAAGTACAATTGTGGTGTAAAATAACCTCCTCATTGTAAGATCAGAATACAAACAGACAGCATAACACAGGGGCCCATGAAACACACAGATGAATATGTAAATGGATATAAAAACAGAAGCCGTGTGAGATACAGTCCGTGCTCTGCCTGCTGCAGCGAGCTCTTGCATGTTAACACTCAGGGAGTCCGACTGAGATTAAGAGAGGACAGGTGGTCGGGGCCCTGTCTTCTCTAAAGAAATTTGGAAAAGGTCCATCATGGAATCCCGTCGTCAGTCAGAGTACAATTCTTAAGAATGCGCCCGTACAAGGCTGTGGATTGGTCCAGTTTCAAGCAAAGTGTCCGTCTGGTGACGGCAGAATCATATCCACAGTATAAAAGGCGTTTGATGACTCTAACACAATTTCGATGGTTATTCTGTCTACCTTTGGTCCTAATTTTGTTAATTATGTCACTATAAAATTCAGGTTGTGAAATACCCAAAGTTATATACTCTATTGCTTGCATGGGTCTGAATTTATAAAGAAGTTGACAATCATTTTGTAAAATTTCGTGAAAATCTTTACTAGTTTTGTGAAAGCGAAAACTTAGATGACTTTGTTAATTGTAAATTTCTATTGTGAAAATCCAAAACGTCCGTACTTGCTCTAGCATATACCGAATGTGCTGTGAAATGTAGGTACTGCATGACGGAAATCTAGGAACATCACCGTCAAGCCGGGACAAATTTACAATGTTGAATCCAAAATCATCTCTTTTGTCATACACACTTGAATGAATCTCTCCATTAACAATTTTGATATTTAGGTCCAAAAATGGTGTTTCTGCGTATGTAACGTTTGCTTTGTATAGAGTCAATTATTGAAGATAGAAAACATTTTTTATACTTTTCCAAAATAACTCTCATTCGCTGATTCTTATTGTAAGGTGATACCATTACAGACATTACAAAAAGCTGAACTTTCCCTCTTTTATACAAATATAGAGCATAAAATACAATTAATGATTAATGAATATCAATTGACCAATCAAAATGTGCGGATTTGTGTGAACATGCAAATTTGGAAATTATCACAATTATAGACTGAGGATGAGGGCAACATATGATTTGTTGGACCTGAAGACAAAATGTTGCCTGAGACCGAAGGCCTAGGGCTAAATTTTGTTTGAAGATCCAAAAAATTATATGTTGCTCAAATTCCCCATAATTGTTATATTGTACCTTACATAAACATTGCGGCATCGAATAAAAGGGTCTGATTATTTATAATTTATGAGATTCCTTGTATCCGAGGAATGTAGAAGTATTGGTCAATAGTTCCTTAACTATTGACTGTCCGATCCAATGTTGATGTAAACAAAGAAATCATTGACTGATTGGTCCAATAGCTAAATAAATTTCTAGACATTTTACTATAGAATTTTTATATAGAGATACATGTACTTATCAGGGTAAACTATACCTAGTTGAAGAGCAAGTCTAAATATGAAATATCATTACTGCCAATGAACCTACTAAAGACAGAGCTATGGCATCAGGGGGGACCTCTTGGTTTTTTTAATTTTCATTAAATTTCGTGACGCATAATCTACAAAGATATTTAATCAATTGCCAAAACACTTTGAAGCTAGGCCAACGATACCCTCGGGCAATGAAAAATCCACCAGCAGAGATACCAACCTAGTGGTTGAAAGTCAATAACGGAATATGTGTTCGATTATAAGATTTCAGTGCAGCATATACACATTTTATCAAGTTATGTCTCATCAGTCATACTCAAGGTCAAAAAAGGAAAAAAGAAGAGTATTTGAAGACGATTATTGTTAAACTCAATACCGGTTTTTGACTAAAGTTTATAAAATGAAGTCGGGAGAAATATGGCAGGAACCACGTGTTATCCTATTTTACTTCAATAATTGGTCACTCATTTCTCTGCTAAGAATATCCAACATTTTCATAAATGAAATTACCTACTAACCTCTTGGTTAAATAGAAATAGAAAGTTTCTAAAAATGAAGCAAGCAGGGGGATATCTGGCCTCCGGAGTTGCAATGCCCCATTAGCACTGAATTTATACGGATACAGGTGAAGCCGATAACAAGGTCTAGTTTGGCAGCGATCAGGTTTTGTGGTAAATGTGTAGATTTGAAAGGGTTATTACGTAAAATAAGAGGATTTTTTTTTCTTTTAAAGAAACTTTATTTCTAATGTATTGAAGTGCGCACCTGTTGAAAAGTGTGTTAAATTCTCACGCAAGTTTTTGTTTCTTTTAATTCCGTTTCATCCAGAGTGCAAATTGATAACTATGGTTGTTGGAGAATATGAAAAATGCAGATTCAAAGGAAAGCGTTTGATATAGGACACCAAGAAGAATTATTCTGAAGGAGGGATAATAGCGAAATTGGATGCACATAAAAATGATCAGAGGCACTTTTAATTCATTCACTTGTTATAAAAGCAGCTTCGGTTAGGTCCTTAAGAATCTTTCAAAGAAAATAATCTGATTCAATAGCCGGAAACCTGCCTCTATAAGCAATTTATGTAAGTAAAATCTAATGTGTTGCACATGTACTTGCAGCTTTGCGAACAGAATTTAAGGGATATCTTCATCTATTCGAAGGATACGGAGTTAACCCAATCATAATGACGTTGCGGTGATCACAGCGGAACACGCACACATGAGACAAGTAAAGTGGACAAACAGACAGAAAGAAAGAAAACAATACAATTACACCATTGAGCCATGTAAAACGACTCCATAAATACTTATATGAATGATCTCCATATATTATCAGTGTAAAATCGAAATCCATTATAGGAGGCGCCACTGAAAAGAATAAATACGGCGTCTCACATATTCAAAATAGTTTCCTGAACTGAAAGTACTTGACATTTACATGCCAATATATCACAAGGCATGATCGGATATACATGTAAAAGGAATAAGTCGGGCCAGTATACCCCATCCATTTATGTCATAGTTTTTATCCATATCATATAATCCTGAAGTTTGTCAAAGATCTTTTGGTTTCTTTCCATTCATATGCAATTTAGTACTCCGTTTCCCTCGAGTAATACTCCACCCCTTAAGTTCATCCTTACACACAGTGAACAAAATTCACTCACCCATTTCTGAATCGTAATCACCGATGAATCTTCTCGTCAAATATCTGACTGTCAAGGCTGAAAATTTAAAAAAAAAATGATTTCAGATATAAATTTATTCTCTTTTTTATGGTATATGTTTGTCTTCGAGATCGGTGTCAATCTGTCAGAGTGAAATAGTTTATGATTGTCTTGAAAGGTTTAAGGTTCAGGAATATAAACAGTAGTTGTTTCCGAGAAACATTGCCTAACTTTACTTCTTTCTTATCTTGCGAAATCTATCACGAAAATAGACATGGTTGTCAACATCAAAAGATGTGATTGTAGCGAATGATGAACATCCGACATTATCATGCTGTTAGTCTGTAATACATCGAGTTACTACGACTCCTCCGTGTGCTATGTATACACTACTGTAACAAAAATATAGCACATTCCTGTTGGATAATTTGCCCACATTGTAGGGTAATTGCTCGGAAATGTTTTATAACATAGGGTAAAAAGTCATTTATCGACGTCATGTACATGGAAAACGTACGCAACATGTGTCTCTTTTTAACGTGACTTTGTCACGGAAAAGTCAAAATTCCGTTCTACATGCAGATAAGATTCCATGTCAATGTAGAGTATAAGATTCCATGTCAATGTAGAGTATAAGATTCCATGTCAGTGTAGAGTATAAGATTTCATGTCAATGTAGAGTATAAGATTCCATGTCAGTGTAGAGTATAAGATTCCATGTCAATGTAGAGTATAAGATTCCATGTCAGTGTAGAGTATAAGATTCCATGTCAATGTAGAGTGTAAGATTCCATATCAATGTAGAGTATGAGATTCCATGTCAATGTAGAGTATCTGAGGAAATGCGTAGAAACGCACGATCCAATGTACAGTGTACTTATTGACATAATCATTGGTCATTACAGACAACATACAAGTATAAAGGGCATGTAAACAGAACGAATGAACTAGACTTCTGACAGGACATTTGTTTTAAACACCAAATCATGTAAACATTACAAAGACAAGGATTTTCTTTATATAATACATAGCATAGAAGTGTATATGTCGGCCAATCCGTGGACCAAGTGAGGCTCGAACCATCAACTTTTCGGTCACTGGCGCCGTCATGACAACTTTATAAAAAAACGCAGGGAAATACATTCATATGAACAATTAGATATTTTTTATAAA
Source organism: Pinctada imbricata (assembly GCA_033119305.1). Lineage (NCBI taxonomy): Eukaryota > Metazoa > Mollusca > Bivalvia > Pterioida > Pteriidae > Pinctada > Pinctada imbricata. Next base: position 10,654,630 of record VSWD01000007.1, read on the forward strand.
GAAAGAGTAGATACATGTATTATGTCGATCGATCCTAGACAAAGATATATAATCATTCAACTGAAATATACTAGTATGTTGTATCGTAATAATTTGATGTATCTTATTTGCATTTTAACAAATTACGATGTTTACCAGAAAAGAAGTACCAATCGTATTTAAGGGGTCAAAGATCCAGGGGAATATGGCATAATTGTGTACGTTTCCATTGACAAGTCAATCGCGAATCCCAGGAGGAGTAAGCAACCTCTGACTGCTTACAACACTCGCCGCGAATGCCAAATAGAAATGTGTCAAATCCGGTAATGTCCAACTACATGTAGATGAAAGACGGTCAATATGAAATGACGTACCTTTAAAGAATGTCCTAAATCATCCTTGATAGGCAAATGTCGAAATGTACCATAAGTTGTTTGTAGCGACCATAGAGCTTTTCAGTGACATCTAAAACCGTTCATCTTAAAAATCTTGAGTACGTATCTTACTGACGAGCCTGTTTGCATTCTACATGAAGTTTTCGCACTTAGAACATGCTCTTGCATAGTGTATTATGTGTTAAATGAAAACGACATAGGCAGGCGATAAGGGAATGTTGCAGTACATGAAGGGGAACTTTGTGATTGTAAAATTAAACCGTCACGTTTGTCATAACAAGAGTTGCTTAAATGACTGTTATCACTGATCGATAGAAGCATGTCTAGGTAGGAGGCTAAAATGCTGCTCTCAGATGTCTCTTTGTTTTCCAGCTCATTGGGATAGATTACACCTAGGTATTCCTGAGTGGTTAGATTATTGATGGAGTGTACGTCATCAATGTATCTGTAAGTTCACTTGAAAGAGAGGAAATCCATAAAAGAAGATATAAGAAGGGAGAAATTCTAAAATGACCTAGAATGTTTGCCAAAGAGCAAACTAAGGACAGAGTTATTCCATGAGGGAGATGTTCCTTAGTTCCAGAATAATTTCTCAAAATTAGCATAACATAATACAAATACATTTCAAGCCAGTGTCGAAGCATAATAATACAAGGCGAACAATATCCTCGGTGAATAATACTCCACCATCATGGATATCAACCTGGAGGTTTGAATTATAATATTGAAATATCTGTACAGTCGTTATAATTTACTGTACCATATGCACATTTCAGCACATAATGTACTCGATGATAAGTGATAAGAAAATTCTAAAATAACGTGAATGAGTTTAAACGGATCCTGACTATAATATCAACAGCACTCACAATAGAGTACAATTCTGAGCATCGACAGACCCCTAGCAAGCTAAAGGTGGAATCAGGTGCCCGGGAGGAGTAAGCAACCTCTGTTTGGCTAGCCCCACCTGGCGTCGATGTTCACGTACGAAAATGAAAGGTGTACCAAAGAGCCAGCTAAGGACAGATCTATTACATTCGTCATCCTCACCTCAGATCGGTAGAAAACTATCAAATCAAGAGTCGCTAAACGAATCGAATAAAAGTCAACTTCTCAGAAGTGATATCACACGTGTAGAATAGGAGTTAGAGTCAATAACATTATATTATACATATATTGCTTGCTTACATATAAATAATCAAATAAAGTCTCAAATGCTGCAGAACAACAAAAAAGACTGATAACAATCATTGTTATCTTCTGCAAAAGTCGTTCATGCAAACTTTGAATGTCTGGTACAAGCAATTGGTAATTGCTGTCCTCTTGCAGTATAAGTGGATCCTCCGTTTTGTTGATTGGTATGGCTTTCTCAGAACAACAAATTTCACTTTAGGAATGTACAAGAATAAAAATGAGCTTCAGATGGGCTGCTTGTTCCATGAAGCGTTCTTTACGAAATGACATCAATTGAACATAGGATGAGAAAGAATCAAGTTTTGTCTGTGAATTCAAAAGGAGTGGATTAGGGAAAATAAACTTGCATTACTGTGCCCCACATGTAGTTTGTAATTAGCTCTCATGCTATGCTCATTAAAGAGGTGATTTGGCAACAGTCTATAAACAGAAAGAATAAAAAGAAGGTCTTAATATAAGTGATGTCTTACGTATAGAAGGGGAGTCAGAGTCAATTACGTTATACTATGTCATTTGTTTGCAGAGAAGTAAATCACCAAGGGTTGCATATTAATGAACTAAATCCATCTTCTATCATACTAAGACAAATTTTCATGAAGTGAAATAATGAAGAAATAATGTGAAATTGCTTTTATTCTTACTAATAACAAGTTATGTGTCAATATTTATACTTCCGTTTCCATGCCTACAATACTGTCCCTAATTAGTTTGAATAAAAGAAGAAATTATAGTTCTGAAATATACGTCATTTTGGTATCATTTTCTGAGAATTTCTGCATGAAACAAAATCGTCGTAGCGGCGCATTATTATATAATGATGCAGTATACATCACGCTTCTCGATAACCATATCATTTCCAATCATATTTTGATGTGTTATTTCAAGAATGTTGTTTATATTACCTGCTAAACAATTGAATTCCTGTGCAAAGTAAGAATTTCTGTAATATAATTACTTGACAAATGAATAGATTTCCTTTCTATCTTCTTGAATGATGAATCACTCTTTAATATATATAAAATTCTATATTTGATTGAGTCTATACGACAAGAGCTAATATTTTCTGACATTGAAAGAAAAATAAGATATATTAGCTGGGTTAGAGTATATCGGATCCAAAAAGTAGCAATAATATGAGTTATCTTCACAAGGATCGGGAGACAATATTTACCAAAAGGCCATCTGCCGTCTACATTAGAGAGCATTAGTGTTATCGCCACGCTTCAAACGTCTGTCCAAACATTATCTCGTTATTTGTACATCGCTATTTCATAGATAAATCATTGATGAAAAAATAGGTAAGCGTTAAATGCACTGAAGTAGAAAGGGGGATATTTGATATTGTTACTCGAAAGTCTATTTCTTTCCTGGCGACTGAAAAATAAATTTAATACATCAGAAATATACATCGATATTCAAGTAGGAAACGAAATAAAGAAAAACAACTCATGATTTTGAAAAAGCAATATTTTGTCACGGATTCTATACGTGTTATGTGATGTTTCTTTATATCAAAGCTAATGATACCATTTGGTATTATGTGAAAATGACTTAAGGTAGCTCGTACCTCAGGTTGGTCGTGAGATCTTATATTCTCCCTATCATCACCTTTTCTTATTTTCGTGCTTACCATCTTTGAACCTTTTGTAAAACCTTTGTAAATAGATCCCTGATTGTAGGGATATCTTTATCGTCTATAAATTTGTATGAGATCAACGTAAACATTACATCCTATGGAGAAATCCAAATATTCACATTGTTGACATTGTAGAAACATATTTTTTAAATCTGTATTACAATTTTCATCGATTTTGGACCGAGGTACAATCTGCCTTAATTGGAAGGTTCGTGACATTTCTTCAATACCGTAAGCTTACATATATCAGTTGGTCTACTTCTGTTTATCATTCCATCTTTAAGAATACTTCATTTATGAAATACTTTATATCTATTACAATACTTCATTTATCTAAATAATCCACTTATCAAACCTCATTTATGACAATTTTCAATTGACATGCATCAGTTTTCTAATAGTTGCAAAATAATTTGTAATGTATTTTTAAAAAGCAGCTAGAAATCGCATTTTATTTTTTCGTAGCTTAAAATAAAGCAGAATCGCTGTCCTTACCTGATTTTCCAACGCCTTTCATACCAGCAACAACAATATTGATATCCTTTCCACTATGAAATCCATGTTTTGAATGTTTTTCCTCCATTGCAGGTTTTGGGTCCTTACTAGAGCTTGGAAGAGGCATTCGTAATCAAGTAATTCAAATTTTCGAATGTTCAAAATACATCACGGAATTTTACAAGTTTCCATTTTATATTCATACTCGTAATATACCAAGGAATATAGATAGGGAAAAATGTATCAAGTTCCCTTCATCTTTTAAAAGATTCAAACTTTCTTTAACTGCAGAAGTAGATGACGGACCTTATCGAACACTTCCTCAAAAAGTAATCCTGACTCTTTTCAAACTTCGATAGCAACACGTAAAGTGTCTAGGGTAATCCTGTTTTATCTATGATGCTGGAGTGTCTAACGATGGCAATTTGTAGTTAAATGAGTGTCGAGCGAGAGCTGTGGTGAATCAGAGGCAATTGGAACAAATTGTTTACGAATACGTTGTAGTCAACAGAATTATCCACGCTATAAAGCCCGAAGATCTTTTTTTTTTAATTTTGTTTACTATGAATTACTAATGTGGATGTTTTGTAAATATCATAATTTACGTTTGTCAATAAAAGTACCTTTGACCGAACTAAAGAAGCGCTTCACAGATCACTTCATTTTGTGAAATGAATATGCTTTCTTTTTTCTTCTAAAGTCCAAGTCCTTGATTATCCATTCACTATTTTGGTCGTCAAACTGAAATTTCTGTTCTGTTCTCAATACTTTTTGTCAGGAAGTGCATGAAGTTTATATATTATATTCATTTTCGTGCTTAACAATCGACGGCGGGTGCGGCTAGCAAACAGGGGATGCTTACTCCTCCCGGGCACCTGGTCCCACTTCTAGCTTGCTAGGGGGTCCGTCGATGCTTAATTATTGTGCTCTGTTGTGAGTGCTGTTGAGATTATCGTCAGGATCTTCTTTAACTCATTGTGTCGCACGTATGCCCTTTGCCGTGTGGAGCTCGTAAAAAAGTTCCACGCGAGGGGGTTGACAGTAAGGTTTTTGAATATATTTCCATGACATTGTCGCCATAGCACTTTCGATATAGACATAACGTCAGACAGTGCATGAAGTTTATATATTGTTTTCATTTTCGTGCTTAACCATCGACGGCGGGTGCGGCTAGCCAACAGGGGATGCTTACTCCTCCCGGGCACCTGGTCCCACCTCTAGCTTGCTAGGGGGTCCGTCGATGCTTAATTTTGTGCTTTATTGTGAGTGTTGTTGAGATTATCGTCTATAGATAAGGGGTTTTGGCATAACTTCCATATATGGAATTGCTTTTGACACTGACGAGGGTTATATACCCGAAACGTGCATGTTTGGTCCATGCTGCAAATTTATCTGATCTTGAATGATGCTATTGAATTTGAAGACGTTTAACATTTATACCACTTGGTGAGTGTCATTGCTGGTGAACCAAGAGTAACTTGTATGTCTGTACGACCAATGACACTCTCATAGTGAAAGATAATAGTTTTACATGTAGATGAGGATATTCTATGCTAATTTTAGTTCGACGTTTCCTACGTGTAACTTGTACGTGTACTTGTATTCTGATCAGCTCTTGTGAGGTCATTATTTAATTGCGTTTGACGTAATTTGCATTAGAAGGTAGAACGAGTAAGGTGCGAGATAAACGTAGGTCTTTACTTCAAAAGATTTCATCTCCTTTATTACGACGACATAGTATAAAAAGTATGGCATTCGATTCTTTAATGCTTTAAAGTTTCTATTTCATTATAGACTCTAGATTTAACCGAACTTAATGTAGTCGTATGAACATATGTCTAAATCCGCTAGTTACTGGAGTTTTAGATATATCCCCCTATACAAAATTTCGATCGGGATATTTACCGACAAAGTAGACAAAACTTCAATTTTCCGATTTTGAAGAGAGCTGCGCGGACAGTAGGACATATGTTGAATATATCAGGGGAGTTCCAACAGAACGTGGCACCTACAGCAAAATATGGAGTTGCAAAACCTGACGTCATCACTACATGACCATGGATGCCACCAGAACTTGTAATTGAATATCCACCAGTCATTAAGTATATTAGTATTATTTTGTTAAATCTTACTTCCAGACTACTGTATTGGAAATTCAATTAGAAAACTTTCTTTTCAATTGATTGAGATATCGTGCTGAAGAAAAGCATTTCTGTGCCTTCACTAGTCTAGCTACATTTGTTCTTGATATGCAAAATACATTTGTTTACAATTGTACGGATTATAGAGTGCGCTAATGTCTTTTTCATATGAACAAAGGTGAATAAAAACTACAATAAAAGTATTCGTTCTTATTTGAATTTGATTGCACTTGGGCTGATCCGAGGCAGTGGACCCTGTCCTTTATCAACCAGCGGACTCCCAAGTAGGTGCAGCAGCCGTACGGAGTTTACCGACTTTATATACAATAAAAGTACTTCGATAAAGATCACTCTTCATGCATCCTCACAAAACGTAAAAAATATACTTTTATTTTGATATATTGTAGGCATTTTATTTTATCTCTCTCTATGCTTTTTGGTCCCAGTGTTACCCCTGTGCTATCAAATAAACGTTTCAAAGTAATAAGTGCCTATAGAGAACTGAGTCGTAACGGTTATGATATATATAATTTCACCGTCAGGAATTTTTACGAGGAACTGCGTTCAATATTTGATGTTTGTACGTTCAGTCACTTGTAGTGCGCTACCTTAACACCATGGCAGTTAAGCAGGATGCCTGTGGATTTCTCATATACTTCAATAGCATTCAATACCTTTTGACCGAATTGAATGTACTTATTAAGCGCAAGGTTTCAATATCTAAGAAAAAATGCAAAGGGTTAAAAGCAAAATTGGGACGTTTATGTTTTTATCAGGTGCGATTCGCGTCGAGCAACATTATTTGAGCCAACCAATGTGAATTCTGATGTTATTTAAGCCGACCGATATAATTCAGAAACATATAATAACCTCTTACTAACGATATTCTGCAGGCAGAAATTATATGCTATATCAATGCCGATGTTTGACGATTTTAGTGCCTCAAGATTGAAATGAATTTCATCAAAAACACATGTTTCACACGTTTTCTGTTCGAGATATTAAATCAAATGTCTACAAGTATTGGTTTAAGAGACATTTTAATGGTATAAAGAATATACGAGTAATGAAAACATCATCGACCTCACCACCTCAAACATGTAGCTCATACGTATAGAAAATGTTACAATACCAAGTATACGATATGCGATATGAACAAAATATATTGAGTCAGAATTGAGTCGATGCATGACTTGAGGAAAAGTTATGATAATAATAATATATATTACTTGCAGGTATTTTAATTATCTGTTAACATACACGGTTGATGAAAATTGTTGAAATATAATTATGTTCTATCTGATTTAATGCATTGAGATGAACATTTTAACATATGTAATCTACCACATTTCTGATCAACGGAATATGTCCGAAGTATCCGCGGATCGTCGGACTCGAGGAACAGGGGCAATTTATAGTTTTGTCATATAACAATGTATAATTGACTTAATATACAGTAAATATGACGTGGGAAAAGCAACGAAATTACGTCATTTGTGCTGAATCCTAGACAAGTATAAAATGACAACTAGAGTCACAATCTTTATCTCCAATCATTTATTCGCCACACCTTTCAATTGAAATAGCATTTAATCCTGACTCTATTAAAAAGAAACCTCATCATTTTGCATAAACAAAAAGATTGATAATGAATAGGGAAATCGTTTACCTATACTAAAAAAATCTAAAATGGCATATTTGAGTTTATTTTGGAAAGATCCTATTTATGAGACCAAATGAAATGCACAAATGCATAAATTCTTACAAAAATTATTCGAATATGTACTAGTCTATTCTAGACAAACTTTCGAATTACACCAGTGTAATAGTGTAAGATTATCCATTCATAAGCTAGGAATTGATCAAATTCTTAGTTGTAATAAAACGTTTTTATTTTTTTTTCTAATAGCTTGCTTTCTTCTTATTTTAAAATCTCAGAATGGATTTCCCACGCTATACCCCTCTTTTTTTTTCGACAATATCATTTCAACGCATACTGAAGAAAAGTAGTTTTACGTGATTATCTTGGTTGTAATGACGTCGTAATGACCCTGATAGCTATTATGAGCTCATTTAGATATGTAAACGATCGTTAGCTGAATTTTCTACGTGACATGAATTTCTTTCTCTTCAATTTCACATTATCATGTTATGAACCTCTTGTACAACGCTGTTGACTTTGGCAGATTTGTCAGCATTTGAGAAAAAAAACCCTCGAAATCAATATAATTGGAAGTAAATAAAAGCCGAAAGAAAGAAAAAAGCTTTGGTCTCTGAAGGGAAAAGATACTTAGCTTCTGACATTAAGTTCACTTACAGATATAGACGATGTGTTGTCCATCAATAATCCAAAATTCGCGGATTACCTTAGCAGAATCTATCCTTCGGAACTTGAAGTCAAAGAAACTACAGAGACAAATAATTCAGCATCCTATTTGGACATAATGCTGTCTTACGACACTGATGGTCACATGAACAACGCACTCTATGACAAACATGACGGCTTCAATTTCAGCATCACAAACTTTCCTTTTCTGAGTAGCAACATCCCTTCATCGCCTGCTTATGGCGTGTTCATACCTCACTTGATACGCTATAACAAGTATTAAATATACAGATTTTGTTCCGAGAGCTTGGCACCTTTTAGATAAGCGTCTTAGTCGTATCGTCATTGAGGAAGTTCTACGGTCGATACGGGGAACTCGTGATACACTATGATGTCCCACTGTCCAGAACGGTTAATGATGTTCCCGCTTAGACCATTTGTACCATCCAAGAAGGGAGGAGATCTCCAACAAGACCCCGTTGCAGCATCAACAGCAAAACACCAAAACATCTGGATGATATTCTAACCATTGACAATCCTGCTTTTGAATTATATAAGAATGAAATTTATCCACAAGAATTAACCCTTAACAAGGCAAACCTTTCAAATACAGAAACACCCTTTTTGGACCTAAATATCAAAATTGTAAACGGAAAGATTCATACAAGTGTATATGACAAAAGGGATGATTTTGGATTCAACGTAGTAAATTTCCCTTGGCTTGACGGTGATGTTCCAAGATTACCGTCATACGGCATTTACATATCACAGCTCATCCGGTACGCTAGAGCATGAACTGATATTTTGGATTTTCACAGTAGAAATTTACAAATTACCAAAAAACTTTTAGGTCAAGGTTTCCGCTTTAATAAACTAGTTAAGACTTTCTGGAAATTTTACAAAAATTACAGTCAACTTCTTTTAAAATTCGGATCTATACATGCAACAGAGTACATTACTATGGGTATTACACAACCTGTCTTTTATGGTGATATGATAAACAAAATAAAAAGGATCAAAGGTAGGCAGCATAACCATCGAAAATGCGTCAGAATCATCAAACGCCTTTTATACCGTGGATATGATCCTAATGTCACCAGACGGACACTAGGCTTGGTACTTGACCAATCTACAGTCTTGTACAAGCGCATTCTTGAGACTTGCACTCTGACTGACTGTGACGACGGGACTCCATGACGGGCCCTGTCCAAACCTCTTTAGAGAAGACAGGGTCCCGACCACCTGTCCTCTCTGAATGTCAGTCGGACTCCTCGGGTGATTACATACATGAGCTCGCTACAGCCGGCAGAGCACGGACTGTATTACGCATGCCCTCTTTTGATATCCATTTACATATTCATCTGTGTCTCTGGGGCCTCTGCGTTTCGCTGTCTTGTTTGTGTGATGTCATCTTACAGTGAGGAGGTTGTTTTACACCACAATTGTACGTTCTTCGAGACCTCTGGGTAATTGGAGAAGTGAGAGGGTTGTGCGCACGTAATCCAGGATAACCACACCATTTGCTACTTGCGTGACAGATGGCCGTCCAAAGTCGGCACCGGTTACCCATTGGTCTCGTCGGTTTATGTGTAGTCTTTTGTGTTTGATGTTTAAATGTCGTGTGTCTCTTTCCCGTCTCATGCTGTGCTCGTCTTTTGTGTTTTTGCGTCGGATGTTTTGGTGTTTTGCTTGTTGGGGATCTCCTCCCTTCTTTTTGTATCTTCCGCAATGGAAGTAACCGAATGTGATATTTCTACCGAATTGAAGCGACGGGTGTTACATGCAAGCAGGAGATGCTGAATCTTCCTTGGCATCTGGTCTCACTCCCATATTGGGACTTCGCTTATCTTATTTTCATGTGATGGAGTTTTTGTTTGTTTGCTTTGGATATTGTTTTCTCTTGATTTTGTATGCTTTCGGTTTATATTTATCTGAATTATCGATTTCGTACTTTGTATTGGGATATGGTCATTGTCCATATTTTTAATTGTATGAATACAATACAACACCATAGAGACTTGAAACAATCGCTTTTTATGAAATTTAAAATACTTCTTTAATGTTTATTATATCCAAAGCAAACACAACGCTTTTTTGACAAATCAGGCTAATTCCCATCGATATATTACTCACAACTTCTATATTTAGAAAAATGAAGTCAGAAAATGAGAGCTAAGCTGTGCCGGCGGTATAATGCTTTGATTCAGTTGAAAATAGCCTAAGTTTTCTTCAACTTCTTATCAACTTATTGCATTACATGTATTTTCCTACAAATAATCATACCTCTGTTCAGTTAAGATGTTAAGTACATTCTTAATTACTTCCATTTTGTATACTCTAAACATCATTTTGTTGGGATAATCTAATACATATCATAAGAACTGAAATGTCATTTGTATTGTGTTACCATGAATAATCACAACTACGCATAAACCACTGATCAACAATTCCAAACAGGCTAAATACTGCTTTGCCCTTTGTGTTGCTTTCAATATTTAGCGGAAAAATAAATGACGTAGACCATATATCCTTTTAAAATTGCGTAATTTTGCTTTCTTGCAAATAATTAAGAACATAAAACAAGTTCAGGAATTTCATATTTATTTTTTGTTAAACTAAGATTTCCATTTATCTGAATACTAATTTTCGTAAATAATGCTATCTGTTACCATTTCTCTTGAGAAAACGGTATCATACTATGAATTTACTTCAAGAGGCTGATTTAATAATGAAATTAAGAAATTAATTTATAAATAAACATGCAATAAATTATTATTTTAAAAAATGTAATTTTTATGACGAATATTTCTTTGGTACTAAAATGGTTATTTCAAATGAATGCTATGTATGTATTGACATCCATCTCAATATCAAAACAAGTTTAAGCTTTTATATTTTACAGTTTGTCCCTTTGATGTTAACGAATTGATATTAGAAAAAAAATCATTGAAATCAAAAATCAGTTTCTCAGATCTATGGCTTGCAAAATTTGCACTTTTTATATCGTGTCTATTGTGTTTGACAGGCTTTGGGATCAATGGAATCGCGTTTTTGAATAATGATGGAATTCTTATTTCTCTATTTCATTTAATCAAGGAAACGCCACTTACATCTGATAATTTTCTTATGAATTGTAGTATACACCTAATTTCATTTTCATTGAATTTATTCAAGGTGGCACAACTTATAATTATCATGCTTTCTGGTATTTCCTCAGTTCTGCGACACCCCCCCCCTTGTTTTTTTAAAATGTTAATGTATATATTGTATCTATATTCCATTACTTGGATTATCTGAACAAATTGAACTTGAGAGAAATTAAGATAAACTTTTGAAGACGTTTAACATTTATACCACTTGGTGAGTGTCACTGCTGGTGGACCAGGCGTCCCCGAGGGCACATGTAGCCGAGTTCGGTCAACTTCGGTTGATCGTTTCTTCAACACATTCAAAAGTTTCTGTTTCCAAACTTTCTTGACAATTCTAAAACGTGGGTCCTGTAGCATCATATCCCACCCATTCTGCTACATCTTTCGATACATTTTGGACATTATAACTTTCACTCTTTGGTCATATTACATTGTTTAGATTGAGGATCACTAAAAAGGGTTAAGTACCCGAAACGTGCATGTCTGGTCCATGCTGCAAAATCATCAGTTATTAAGGGGGTCCAGAACAGTATCCGAAAGAACCCCATCGGAAAGCTCTGGATCAATTATGACGTCACAATAGAAACGGCGACATTGGCGCGTTTTTTGCAAGAATATCAGGACTAGGTAACGTAGAAATAAGTTGGAGGGGGTAACAAAATCACTATAACTTAAAAACTGACGGTCAAATTTCGATAGGAATTTATCGGTGGTTTACTTGACATATAAAGAAAATAATATCAAATTTTTACGGAAAATAAATGATAGGGTTTCAGATAAACGGACTTTATGATTAAAAATTAACAACTCAAAGACGTTTTGAAAATAGACATAAATTTATCTCCTTTCGACAATTTCTTTTAAAAGTCATGTGGTGATCATGTATAATTCTATACATATCAGATTGCCCACATCATATCTAAATGAAAAATACAGAACTTGCTAATATTCTGCCTCTACAGAAGATTTGTAACTGTTTTTCATTACCTAAAGTGTATTAATTTTAATGTCATATTTACGGCCCACTTTGGGGCTTTCAATGGGTATATACTAACGGTTAAAAATTGATGAAACTTTCCATGTAGAAAAAAGTATGTTTCAATTATTAACATTTATAATTTTAAGGAAAATTAAATGATAGGATCGAATTTAAGTCTGGCTGTCCTTGACCTCCTTAAATGATGCTATTGAATTTGAAGACGTTTAACATTTAAGCTTTCTTTTTGGTCCTACTTACTTAGGTACTATAACTTGTGAGATATTTCAATAAGTTGGAACTTAACAAATTAACACGGCGAGTTTTTATTTTTCAAGACTTGTATGCCTTTTGATTGTGATTTTTGGATTCTGATTTCGAGTTCTGTGTTTGACTTCCATTCATTGATTCTTATCCTAAATCTGATTCCGGGTCCAATGTGCGACCCCCCCCCCCTCCTTCATTTTATAATTATATACTTTAACTAGTATGAAACATAATTCCTGTGATACTTGGTTATGCTTAAATAAACATCTAAGAAGTACCTATCAGTTATTCAGTCTCAAAGTCGAGAAGGTAAGACAAGACCAATAGAATTTCCATTGGAACGGTTGCGAACCTCGGAATGAATAACATTCCGAAGTGCCCGCTGAGAATCGGTGTCTCCTGATTGCATAAAACATCCGTCACAACAGCTCCGTGAAAACTTGTCAAATTCTGCGATTGTCTCGATGTACATGTTGATGTACATATCAGGTGAATATGTTTGTTTGGTGATGATGACAGTCATTCAGTCGCATTCCAGAATGTCACTGATCATTCTGTAAAGGGAAATCGGATATGCCTTTATTATATCCCGAACTAGCTAATTAAAACAGCGCATCATTTAACACCTACAATTTACTTTCTTGAATTGGACTCTGGAGATTGTACACTTATAAGATAACGTTGTCCTTCATGCTTCTATGATACAGTGTTATTTTCTCCGTGTATTTTCCTATTTTTTCCTTTCTCGAGACAAAAGTTTTGCTTTACATTTTTTTCAAGAAGTTCAAAGCCTATTGATTGTGATTTTTGGATTCTGATTTCAGGGACTGTATTTGACTTTCATTCACTTATTGTTAACGTATCCAATGTACAAGTGGAAATCTCGCTGTCATCACGTCCATTTAAACAGTGTTAAACGTATCTCGGTAATCTTCGGCAGTGTCTCGATAGTTTCCGTGGCCTGGGCGACAGTCGGCATGTTGAACTTTGATGATAGAGTTCAAACCATTTTTTATGATGTATTAGGTATATTTAGATAAAAGTATGTTATGGCTCTAACTATATATTTCACTTGATATTTATATGTACAACAGATACCTAAAATATCTAAATACTACATGTACATCAGTGTACACATCTCTATTCATGCAACCGATAAGGACTTCGAAATCAGATCATCGTATTTGAATATAAATGAAACATTAAATGATCTTAGTAAGCACTCCTTTCGTGACTCTTTGGAGCTTATTCTACTGTAACACATAATGTTGTCCTTCATGTCCAATTATATGGTGTTATTATTTTCGTTGTTGCCGTCTGACTGTGCTCTTTTTGTGTGTGTTCCGTTGTAATCACGGCAAAGTCGTCATGTTGGGGATCTCATACACATATTTCTGTAATATATAGAATTGAAAATTAAACTTACATTAAAGATGATGTGATATACACAGGAAGAATTGCTACATATATTTTTTATATAAAATATATATATTTTACATATAAAAAAATACGTATTTTGTGTAAAAAGGGAGCGCGCGCATAAAATATATACTTGAGCGTATATAATTTATATATGAAAAATGTATATTTTTTATGCATATGGAAAAATATGTGTAAAATATATTATCAAAATACATACTGTATATATATTTTTTATATATAATATGTATCTATAAAGATATATATAAATTACATATATTTGGTTCTATATGTATATAATGTATGAACAATTTATATGTATTATTTATATATTTTTAACGTATTTTGTGTATCTATTTATGTTGTAAGAAATTTACATATACGTACATAATATAAGTAATATATATATAATATGTAAATAATACATAGATGTATTATTTACATATTTCTTTTATATTCTATGTATTCATTTTTAGGTGTTAATTTTACACTGAATGTATGTTTACCTATTCCTATAGTTAATTGGAAATGAGAAATGAATTCTTCACAATGATTAATATTTTTTTCTGATTCATCTCTAGGCTACACAATCTCATACAAATAACAAGAAGCAATTACACATGATGCATTTTCATAAAATTTGCAGGCACACATAAATCCAGACCAAGGCAAAATGACCCCAACACAACTTTTGACAGACATTGCAAAAGTCTTTACAGCTTACAAGACATTTTTTTTTTACTTTTGCAGAAATTTAAACATGTTTAATATTAAGAAAAACTTGAATTTTGTACCAAAACAAAACAAATTCTCATCATATTTGTCTGGTAAGTCTGGTGACCTTTGGATTGTCTGCTTTGGCTGACAAAAGAATAAAGACAGTTTGATCAAACATATCCTATAATTATTTATTTTTTTCTCAACAGAAAATCAAATTGTCTGATATGTTTATAGTGCCCATGTTGTCATCTTCATCTAAAAGTTTATAGTGCCCATATTGTCATCTTCATCTTCATCCTGAAGTTTATAGTGCCAATGTTGTCATCTTCATTCGGAAGTTTAAAGTGCCCATGTTGTCATCTTCATCTGGAAGTTTACAGTGCCAATGTTGTCATCTTCATCTGGAAGTTTACAGTGCCCATGTTGTCATCTTCATCTTCATCTAAAAGTTTATAGTGCCCATGTTGTCATCTTCATTTTCTTTTGGAACACCAAACAGGATTACATGCTGGCCTAAAGAAAAAAATATAACATGTAAATCAATGCACTTTACAACATTAGACATGTATTTACATTTCTAGTAGATTCCCCATGTTAAATGCCCAGTAGGCATGCAATTAGAATTATATTCCAATATTTACATTCCTACTGCGTTTCCCTTATATAAAGGTACCAAACCAACTGTTGCTTTATTTCTCGATAATCGCAAGAGCCTATCACGTGACTTTAGAACTTACGCGGATTAATTTCTGATAAAATGCCCATTCTATTTATTGCTTTAATACAGATTCAAAACATGTATCCATTATCGACGCCGTCTACCCCCAGTGATAAAAATGTGTCAAAATCTAGGTCAACCACATGTACACTTCCAAGAAGTGTGACGTAGTAAGTCGATCATGCGTCAGTAGACGAAGTTCAAGGACGAACTGCATTGTTGTCTGCAGAAAGATGCCGTGTTTGGATGAGCGAATATTCAGGCATAAGTGGATCAAATATTCAATATTTAGGATGAGGATTTGATTCACTTGTGTCATTATCAACAGTGAATTTATCTTTGCTTCTTATGGATTCATAATATCAGAAATACTTCGAGTATCAGCGAATCTTTAGCCATGATGTTGAGGTAAGTCATGAAAATACCGAAAGTTTTCGCGTTTTCGACGGCTGTACTCGACTTTCGCATTATTCTAATTACTTCCAGATGAAATAGGGTATTTACAGAAGTTTGTATACAATAATACCGATTGATTTCATATGTCTAAGCAGTTTAACAGTGTGTTAAAAAGAGTTTTCAAAAGTTTTCCCTTCAGTTCTGTGAAATTTCTCCAGTTTAACTCTCCGCCATGTCTGAATTATGTTGGACAAAAGTCACGAATTTTCACGATTCAATTATCTTCAGTTTTAATTGAAATGTTCAAAATACAGCAAGAGGACAAAATTCAGTTTCTCATTTGTCAACAACGTTTCCGTACAGAAGGTACTACTTCGAATCAAGCGAAAAACGTCGAACGTTCGTTTGTTCTTACGTCAAATGGCGTTCTCCCTCTGCAATGATATTTCAAATGTAAAGAAACTGGCTGAAAAATTGGCAGAAATAACTTAGTTAACACGTAAAATGTAAATATAAGGATTGTTTTTCAGCTTTTGCGCTTTATCGGTGTGTATTGGCAGTAGGGAATGGAAACAAAATTCATGAAAAGCACTTCGTGCTTTACATATTTTGTTTCCATTCCCTACTGCCAATACACACCGATAAAGCGCAAAAGCTGAAAAACAATCCTTAAATAAATTGGGTTGCAATTGTGACGTCATGTTTAAGAATTTACCAACGTTATGATACATCTGACGTTGTTACAGGCAAAATGTGTGATGTGCATGCTAGTGATGTGACAATAGACGGCGACTTTCGATAGTCAATCGCTAAAACCAATTCCATTTTTGATTATCGATAGTACAATTGACCATCGATTGTCCTTCACAGGTTCATTGTGGCATGTGTAAAAAGGTCTTGTAATAAGGAATGGACATCTGAAATATCAAATCCCTATCACTTACCAATCAAAAGTTATGGGCTGTGACACCCCAAGTGTGACAGACAGATGGACAAACGGACAAAGTGATTCCCGAGTGTCTCAATGCTTAGCAGGCAACACAAAAGGGGGGGGGGGGAATTGGCCTTATATTCATGATTCTTACTATTTTCATGTGTATCTAATCTTGTCTCCTTGAAAACTTATATTTCCTTACAGCTATTATCTTATTCTCCATTCTAGACAAAATTAACCATAAACCGCTAAAGACGGTAAGGCTGGAATGCGAAGTGTTTGTATTAGATGATGTATACATTTTTGAGCAGACAGAAAGGTCAAAGGACTTAGGTCATTAATACTATTGCACAATGAAAAAAAGCTATGGTCACAAGGCATGCATCTAAATGTGAAATACCAAAGCCCTACCCCATATAGTTAAAAAGTAGGTCAATGTCAAGGTCATTTGATCAAAAGTCATGATATGAAATGAAAGGTCTGGTCATTAGGATTCTACAACTGAAATACCAAAATCCTACCTCGTATAATTTAAAAGTAGGTCAAAGGTCAATGTCAAGGTCTCTAGGTCAAAAGTCATGATATCAAATGAAAGATCTCGCCATAAGGAATGTACATGTATATCTATATGTGAAATATCAAAACCCTAACTCTTATAGTTTAAAAGTAGGTCACAGGTCAATGTCAAGGACATTTGATCAAAAGTCATGATATCAAATGAAAGGTCTGGTCATGAGGAATCTACATGTGAAATATCAAAATCCTATCTCTTATGATTTAAAAGTAGGTACAAGGTCAATGTCAAGGTCATTAGGTCAAAAGTCATGATATCAAATGAAAGATCTCGTCATGAGGAATCTATATGTGAAATATAAAAACCCTAACTCTTATAGTTCAAAAGTAGGTCAAAGGTCAATGTCAAGGTCACTAGGTTAAAACTCATGATATCAAATAAAAGGTCTGGTCATAAATATTCTGCATGGGAAATTTCAAAGCCATAGCCACTATAGTTCATGAGATATAGCCCAGATTTATTATTTTTAAAAGTAGGTCCATCTTCAAGGTCATGGTCACAATTTTGGTATCCATGGTGAGGTCTTGTGACAAGGAATACATATGTGAAATATAAAAGCCCTATCATTTATCATTCAAAAGTTATGGCAAAGGTTAAAGTTTTTCAAAAGTAGGTCAAACTCCAAGGTCAAGGTCACAAGGTAAACATTTTGGTATCCATGGAAAGGTCTTGTCACAAGAAATAAACAAGTGAAATATGAAAGCCCTATCACTTACCATTCAAAAGCTATTGCCAATGTTAAAGTTTTTCAGACAGACAGACGTACATCGCCATTTCATAGACTGGATTTTAAAAATTGAATAACACATGCATGGTAACCCTTCATTGCATTACAAACCTTCAAATGTGATTCTTTTGTTATTCATCAATCCTTTTATTTCATAAAGACCGCAGACGATTCTAAATATACGAGGTTTTATGAACGTTCAGTGAAGTGTGGAGGTCAATAAAAAACAATGAGGGGCGGAGAAAAGAAAATTATTTCAGTCGCAGGTGTGAATTGTTTTGATTATAATGAGTATTCGGCCATAGTATAGAAAATATTGTGTTTCATGTCCGATAAAGACATCCTTTTATAAGAAATGTTAACAGCAGAAGAATTGATTCTTCTATCGAGAACCCCCCCCCCCCTCCCCCCCCCCCCCCAAAAAAAATGCCATTTCAAAATCTATCTAGATCCCTAAAGCGATTCTTGAAGACCAATTACTCTAAATGCTTTTCAAATAAATGTATATTGAGGAACTTGATGAACAAAATAAAGAAATATTATCCTCACTTGATTAGAAAATCTTTCCTTATCTCTATTTGCAAAAAAGGAATCACATTCTTAAAAACTTTAATGGAAATAGAACTCATTGTTACACTATAATTTTCTTTGACCATATACATGTACAGGGTACCTTTCAGAAAATTATCGGGATGTATAACAAATTATTTTACTTCTATGGCCTGATAATCATTACCATTGCATATTTCCACCCGAATAATTTGCATAGTCGATTTCATTTTGAAAAGCAGCTTGGGGTGTCCTAAATATTTAGATTTTTATTTTTCGGAAAATTGAAGAAAATCTGCGGTTTGTAAGTCGGATAAAGACCTCGTTGAGGTCTGTGTGAAGGTTAGATACCCTCAGATAGAACAGGGTGGTGTTAAAAGACCTTCGCATTCGGCCTCGGTCTTTAAACACCAACCTGTTCTCTCCTCGGGCATCTAACCTTCATACAGACCTCAACGAGGTCTTTACATCCTATATATAACTCACTTGAGCAACCTAGTCTACCATTAATATTACCTCATTATATTGCTTGATCCTCCTCTTCTTGTTTTCGAAAAGAATTTCCCATTTATTTTCCATTGGTTCTTCCATCATCTTGGTATGGTACTCTGCAATGTAAATTCATGGAACTTTGAAAATGATAGTAGATTCAACTGAATTGGAATCAATTAAAAATACAAATAAAATACAAGCATGTGCAAAGTGTTTTCCGACGTCATTAAACTACAGTGACGTGACGTCATAATAGGGCCGCCGACAGAAATCCTGTCGAAACTGGGGACCCCTGAATCCAAGGGTACTTTGCGATGAAGCGTCTGGCGGAATGCGATGAAACCCTTGGTGCACCAAGATGCCGGTACATATTACTGTTTGGGCAATGGATGAAGTGCTCCAAATCCTTTGTTACGTCACAATAGAAACGGCAACGTTGGCGCATTATTTGCAAGAAATGAAGTGAAAATTATAAAATTTTGACGTTACTTTGATCAATATTACGTCGTATTTCATGTGATTAAAGAATATCAAATGATGTTTCTATTCTATTTTATGAAACTCGTTCTGTGATTTTAATGATGTGATGTAAAAATCACACACCTCGTTTCATAAATACCGTATGATATAGAAAATCATTTGAGATCCTACATACATATTCCTCTGATGTAAAATATATTGTAATCATGCAAAAATATGTACATCTAAATACGCCCTTGATTATTGTGCAATTTATAAATTTTTGAAAAAATATAATTGCAAGCATGAACCACAAACACTGTAAATTCACACATGATGTTGACAACATGTACATGTAATTCATATATATTAAATTACATATATAAAATGTGTAACATATACATTTACCTTTATATATATTTTATATACATATTTTTCTGATGTATGAAAAATATATACAAAAAATATGTAAATGAAATTCATGTATGTAAAATGTATATAAAATGTATAATATATACATATATTTTTCATATATATTTCATATGCATATTTTTCCAATGTATAAAAAATATGTACCAAAAATATATATTTTCCATATATTTTTCATATATACAAAATATACATTTCCATATATATACATTTTTAGTATATTTTATATACATTAAATATATATTTTCAGAAATGTATGTAAAATATATGTAGCAATTCTTCCTGTGTACTATAAAGATAGGTCAGATTGGATTGTTAATAGAGTATTACCAATAACAGACGGTTGTTGGCCGACGAAGTACGTCCGAACGAAACGCGACGAAACTCACCATAAGGGGTCGTGTGTAAAGAAGAGATGATTTTAAAAACTTAAATAAAGCTCTATTAAGACGAAAACATATATATATATATGTATTTATTCTTGTTTTTCTATCACTGACTACAGTAATAACAGAGTTTTGTTTAAATTGAAAAAAAGATATATCATTGTTTTGTTTGGTAAGTTTCTTCGCGTTTCGTTCGGACGTGCTTCGTCGGCCAACAACCGTCTGTTTCTGGTAAAAAGAAGGGAGGAGATCTCCAACAAGACCACGTTGCAGCATCAACAGTAAAACACCAAAACACCCGATGCAAAAACACAAAAGACGAGTACAGCACGAGACGGAAAAGAGACACACGACATGTAAACATCAAACACAAAAGACTACACATAAACCGACGAGACCAATGGGTAACCGGTACCGACTTTGGACGGCCATCTGTCACGCAAGTAGCAAATGGTGTGGTTATCCTGGATTACGTGCGCAAAACCCTCTCACTTCTCCAATTACCCAGAGGTCTCGAAGAACGTACAATTGTGGTGTAAAACAACCTCCTCACTGTAAGATGACATCACACAAACAAGACCGCGAAACGCAAAGGCCCCATAGACACAGATGAATATGTAAATGGCTAAAAAAGAGGGCATGCGTGATACAGTCCGTGCTCTGCCGGCTGTAAAGCTCTTTTTTGGTAAATCTTTTGGTAATTTTTTAAAGCTCTTTTGGGACTCGTCCGTTCAGTACTTTCCAATGTAAAGAACAGTTACTACTCAATCATACTAATATAATTCTGTTCACCCAACCTTTAACGTACCAAAAATAAAGAGGATTTGGCATGAGCCGTGAATTCTTTGTGTTATAAAGTCTATTTGTCAGAACTGCTTTCATCGATGCTCTTCAATCAGACTCATCAAAAGTACAATGCTAATTTTTTGTGAACTTTAAAGGTTCATTTCCCAGATGTGCCTTCTAAAATTGTCAATAATCGTCTACCTCAAGATTCTATTGTAGTGTAATATATATGTTTCATTCAGTGCATGTTCATACACTGAAATCTCCTGATTTATCATGTAAGCTGTATTTATTGGGATACACTGGCCCTAAACTAGAGTGATAAATTAATGCATGCACAACAACTTCAAAAAACGGGCAGCAAATAAAAGACCCAATCAAGAGCAAGAAACAACGGTACTTAAAATGAAAAAGATCTCGGGTTAAATTTGTTTGCACATTTTGTTTCTTTTATTTCTACTTTTGTGTTGATTGTGTTCAATTTAATCCCCATGACTATTCCAAAGGAACAAAGTTCAATAAGAATGAGAGGAGATTTGGTTAAATTGTGTATGGAAATTTAAAGTATATATTTGATTTGACCTTCTAACGTCTCTTTCATTAGAAGTATTTTTGATTTGACCTTCTAACTCCCCTTTCAAGAGAATTAACATTCTGTCTTCTCCTGCTTATGGCGTATTTGTTTCTTAGCTAATTCAGTATGCCCGGGCATGACCCAAATATGATGATTCCATCGTTAGAGCCAGGCGGCTTGCAAGTAAGCTACTAGTTCAGGGTTATATTATACAAAGGCTGGAAACGCTTCAGGGATCAACGCATATGTTATCTTTCTTTCCATAATGACATTCTGGATTGCCATTGTATGGCTGTAGACATTACCAATCAAGACAAATTTGCCTGATATCCGCATCAATATGTGCATCTAGACTATCGCCGAATTTGTCAAAGTTTTACATCGCGACGGATGTTGCATACAAACAGGGGAAGTCGACTCTCCCCGGGCACCTGGTCCAAATTCGGAATATTGTTTATTTCGGGGCTGTTCCAATGGAAAGTCGAATAATTTTACTTTCCCTTCTCGATTTTGAGACTTATAAACTGAAAAACTATGTTTATCTAAAGATATTTTTTATAATTCTTAATGGCTATTTACAACATAAGCCATACACAGAAATATAAATTACTTTTTAATTTGTGTCAAATACAATTTTTTAATTGAAAAATTAAGCAACTTGCACTTAAAATAACATGGACAAGAGTTTAATTTGTTTTATTAAATCAAGCTAAAATTAATAAATAGATCGATGTAAATGAATAAAAGCAAATATTTTTTTAAAAAGTTTTTTTTTTCAATCCAGAAAAATGGAATAACATGAATATCATATGAAGGATATTTTTTTTTAATTTCAACCAATAAGCATTCATGAAAATCGAAACACTCAGTTGCCTGGAGCAGTCCTCTATATAAACACTACTCTTAGTCGAAAAACATTCCAATCATAAATCAAATTGTTTCTCATTTATAGCCGTGTTAGCTCTGTGAGCTGAAACCATTTCATTTAAGAAACATAATTCCACTTACATGTATAACTTGTAGATATTTTTAATGAAATTGTAGCCCTTTATTTACCAATTCGCCCTGTTCATTTATATAATACAAATGTCCTAAATGACTGCCTGATTCCTAAGTTTGTCCTAGCGATTGTGCTGTGTAGTGAAGGGTTCTCTAGTTTTTCATGTCGTCTTTCAGACATCAAAATTAATATTGACAAATAAGGAGATACCGTTATATGTAACAACAATTGAGAAGCTATGATGAGCCATCCCATATAAAGTCACAGTGTACCAACAAGGAAGTTAGATGAGAACAGCACGTGAGGATACTTGTCCTGATCGGTCAATACTTCCTACAGAAAGCACAAAATAATTGACCTTAAGTTCATTCAGAGTTCAGAGAAAATAGTTTTAGAATGTTTTAAAGGATTTTATAACTCAAGAGGTCTTTGCATACTTGAACCGTGCGTTTTCGTTCCTTAAATACACTCCTCCCTTTTCTTACTCTTCCTTTCTGATATTACGTAAATTTTTAACAAGTAGACTTTACTTTTTCAATGATATAACTCACATATTCGGAAATGTAAAATATATTCTAATACAATCTTAAGGAAGTGTTCCCCATAATATATAAAGCAATTCCTCTTATTTATATTTACTTCCGTGATTTGAACTCAAAATGAATTATTCAACTGAACGAAATTTCCAGTTAGAAGGAACATGGGTTTTCCGAGATCGTTTTTGGGCGTCATCAGTTCCTGATAGAGACCCCCGCTATTGCAGTCCCTGGACTTGTTATACTGGTGCTGGCTTCAGTTGTAGGAACATTCGGAAATTTACTTATCTTATTTTCCCTGTGTACAACAAAATCTTTGCAAACCATAGAGGCTATATTCATCGCAAATTTGGCATTATCCGACATGTACGTTACAGTATTAGCAGATCCCATGAGCATTGTCGGTAAGTTTTCAGTGTATATTGTTTATCAATGTTCATGCATTGATAGAATTGACTTTGTTTTTATGAAATGTGAAAAAAATGCTTTGAAATAGAATTGCATACCTTTCATATTATTGCAACTACCTTTGGATATATATAATGCTTAAAAAAAGCTTGCTTTGCTTTTAATGTTATGTAAAGGAACGTCAAAACGTCTTTTTCAATCAACAAAAAAATAATACAGATCTATTTTCTTTTATTCTGCCCTGTAAAAGCTCGGAGCAAAAATGACAGCAATGAAGTATAAAAAGAAGAATAGTGTGCAAAACATAGGGAAAGGGGAACTTAAGTTTGCGTTAATGTATTTACATGGATACACTTTATTGTATTAGATATCTGAAAAATACACTTCTTATAAACTGGATCTGGCTTTTATTGTCTTGGAAAGAATCCATTTTGAGGTTAGCCAATGATACCCTGTTTGACTTTTTGCATCAAAATTATAGGCTTATTGTCACTTCGAACCATTACCAACTCGTACCTTGGTCACTTTGTACCCAAAATTTACCAAGTCGTGCCATAGTCATTTCGTACCATTACCAACTCGTACCAAAATAAAAAGTCAATTCGCACCCATAGAGAGTCAAAGGGAACAACTCGTACAAATTTTATGCCAACTTGTATCATAACATACCCGTACCATAACCAACTCGAACCACACAGAATATAGTACCCACTGACATTTACTTGTAACATAACCAACTCGTACCCATTGTTAATTCATTAGAATAACTCGTACTTACATCAATTCGGACCAATTCATTGTGAAGTAGTATACATGTACGATAACACTTGAACCCAATTAAGTGCAGGACCAGTACCAGTTGGTACCTTAAGAGAGTTTTTAAAGCCTTTAAGAAACCATCAAATAATATCTCTCTTTCTATCTTAAATACATAATTGAATTTCAATATACTGTAACCAAATGGTGAAGTTGGCTATGTTACCCATACATGCATATGCATGACACGAGTCTATGGTAACAAACACTTGGAGCACGGGACGAGTATTTGTGCCTTGGTACGGGTTGGTAGATATTATTGTAGGAATTGGTCATGGTACGAAATGGTTTTGGTACGAGTTGGTAGTAAGGTAAGGTACGAAGTGGCAAGTACGAGTTGGTTATGGCACGAATTAATCATACCCAAAATTATCTATTTAGGGTATATTCTCACTTTTTGCATCATTGAATTATGTCATTTTTTTCTTTTTAATATGATTTCAGCAAAACTTGAAGGCGAGGAGTTCTTTGATATGGTTCCAGGACTATGTCGGGCTATAGCTTATGGCTGTACCATATCCTGTGTGAATTCCCTTGTACCATTGCTTGTATGAGTTTCAACAGATACGTCTACATCTGCCATTACAAATACTACCATACAATATTCAAGAAGAGCACATGTGTTGTAATGTGTGCATGTCTGTATGGCGTTGGGACAACTTTGGTTCTGCTAAACCTTGCTGGTATTGGCGACCATTCATTTGATCGGAAAAGCCTGGAGTGTATTTGGGACCGTATGGCCACCTTTGCGTACACAGTTGTCTTTTCCGTCACCCTTGTGTGGATTCCTATTATAATTATAGGGTTTTCGTACCTTAACATTTACATAGCCGTTCGCAGAAGTGATAGACGAGTAAGTAGAGCAATCACCATCCAAAAGAAAGGGAAAAGATCGACGAGTCTGGCTAAAACTCTGTTCATAATTTATGCAGTATTCGCAACTTGCTGGATCCCTTATGCCCTCATTATCGTTGTCGACCGACACAATAGCTTTTCCCACATTGCCCATGTTTACGTCACCATGTTTGCACACTTGCATCCTTCTATCAACTGGCTTGTGTATTATGCGACCAATAAGAAATTTAAGAAAGCATTTGACAGGATTGCACACTTGAATAAATGCTTCTGTAGGTGTGTCCAAGGACAGAGAGAGGAAAGTGGGTCATCTTCTGGAGTCTCTTCAACTTCCGGAACACTTAATACCTTGGCAAAAGCTTCTACAGAATCGGCGTTTTGATTGGCTATGAGAAGGATGACTCAATTTTAAAAAAAAAAGTGTTTTTTTAACTTTTAACTTAAACTGTGCGTTGATTGCTAATGGAATCAAGACTTCACGGAAAGCTTATTTTTACTCATAGAACAGGAATACTCTAAATAAACAGATGGATATATGTGTCGTCATACTGATTTACTTAAAGTATACTTGAACTTTCATAGAGGGTCTAATTTGTAGGGCTGCAACGATATACTGATATATAAAAAAAAATCTGAGTGTACAGAAGATCCCACGTTGGGTTTTTATTTTTGTAATCGGTTTTTATTGAAAGATTTTGATTCATCTTGTGTGGATACATTTTGTAATAATCTTTTTTTCCAAGAAAAATACTTCCTAGACCAGAGATTCAAGTACTGACTGATATGTGCACTGAACATTTCGTATATTGATCTTTGTGCTTTCATCATACATTTAAGGAAAGAGGCTAAACATCATATTGTTTTAACATTAATCTAGCCCATACATTTTGATTTACAATTGTTAATACATTCATGTTTCACACGTTCATCCTTCTCTAACCTTGACCTTGATGAATATCATGATTTACTTAATTAATATATACATTTAAAAAATCCTATTCAGCATAGTGTTGCACAGAAACATATTTCCCAATAGTTAATCTATTTTGGAAATGTTAAACGTCTTCAAATTCAATAGCATGACTTAATAACAGATAAATTTGCAGCATGGACCAGACATGCACGTTTCGGCAACTTAACCCTCGTCAGTGATCCTTAATCCAAAGAGTTCGAAAAATATTATGTCAAAAATTAACCGAAAAACGTAGTAGGATGGATGGGATATGATGCTACGGGACCAACATTTTAGAAATTACAAAATTTTTTTGATAACAGAAATTTTCGAAATCATTGAAGAGACAGACGATCAACCGAAGTTGAACTTACAATTCAAAGGTTTTACAGAAAAAAAGGTAAACTTCCAACCATTAATTCAATAGATATTCCGTCTATTTCTACCCTACGTATTCGGCCCACTAAATTGGATCTCATCATTTATAACTTATTATTCCTTCTTTGGAAAGAGGATCAACTATACTCTTCAAAAGAAGAAACGCATATAACAATATTACAATGTATTATTATTATTCAATATGCACAAGCTATTGATTATGTGACCTTATTTGTTTGCATTATGATGGTATAGAGATAGGACAAGCAGTTTAGGGCTTAATTACGATTTTTTGATTATCATAAAATCTCTTTTTAGGTAAAAACATGAAATTTTGAATTTTCGACTTTTTATGTTTTTATGCATTTTACATGTTTATGAGGAATTTGTATTTTGCCCAAGTCAAAGTTCATTGATGCCAATAAAAAATTTTGTACTTTAACTTCTTCGTTCACCTCCGCTTTAATGCAATGCATGCTTACAATGTCCGATGCCATGCGTTTGAACATTGCGGCGTGATCGAATGACTCCCATTTGCGAGTAATACTCAGTAAAGTTCAAGGATCAAAAAGTCAAATTTAGAAGATTTTTCTCCTTATGAAACAAATTTCTCTCGATAAAACTGATTCGCAAATTCAAGGAATGACACGAACTCTGGATGACGTCCTAGAATAAAACTTCATCATGCGTAGTAATGCCACCAAATGTTATGAGATTGTTGCTGTTTAGTATGGTGTATTCGTTTGTTAATCGAATCAAAGCATTTTCAAATGATATGGAAAACAAGCGCATACGGATCTCCGAAAAATACACAATTTGGCCTCTAAAAGAACATCGAGGGCATATTGTTTTTGAGTCATTTTAAAACACTAAAGAGGTTCTCGTTGAAAGCTTAGGGTCTGAGAATACCATTCTGTACATTTGGTTTGATTTTTTCTATTAAAATGATTAATGTGATTATTTTATATGTGCACTAAGGATGAAACGAACAAATACTATGCGTTACTTTTTTTGATGAGTATATTTCAAAATTAAAAATATAAAAAAAAAACTTTGAGATGAAATAGTAATTGAATTTTTATTGTAAAAACGATTGAGTTTGGTAACAAAATCCGGGTATATTGTATACAGTACATATATTGAGACATTGTTTTATCATCGCTTCATTTATCAATTAATTCATTTATGTATTCATTAATCTATGTCAGTTTCTTTTCAAACTTAATACAAGTGCCATTTAGAAAATGAATAATACGGAATTGTTGAATTGAGGAAATTTCAAACCAAATTTAATGCACCAGACGCTTGTTCCGGATAGTAAATCCTCATCAGTGGTACTTATTAAATGCCCAGATGATTTTCTGACACATTCAAATGTATTTCAGTAGCGCCCTCTGGTTTTTAAATTATAAATTTGTGCATTTAATTTGCAGAGAGTGTGCGGTTCCAAATTTAAAAAATAGCAATCCAAGGAATGCTTGTGTCGCCTGCGAAGCGGCTTATTCTAGGAGGTGGATCACATGGTTCAAAATTACTGATATCACTATAAAAGTCTAATGAAATTCATATGTGAAATATCAGACCTCTTACTTACCAACTGAAAGATATGGTCAATCTCAAATTTTCAGGAAATAGTGTCAATCAACTAGGTCAAGGTCACTGCGTAAATATTTTGGTAACAAAACAAAGGTCACATCATATGAAATATATGCGTGAAATATTAAAGCCCTATCACTTAGCAATCAAAAGATATACGCAATTCTAAGAAAAAAGGTCAAATATCTAGATCAAGGTCCCTAGATCAAAATTTATGGTTTGTTTAGAAAGGTCTTGTCACAAAGAATACACATGTGAAATATCAAAGCCCCATCACTAACCTATCAAAAGATATAGCGAATCCCAACTTTTTTGAAAAGTAGGTAAAATATCTATGTCAAGGTCACAAGGTCAAAAAATATTGTATGTGCAGAAAGGTCTTGTTACAAGGAATACACAAGTGAAATTTCAAAGCCCTATCACTTACCAATCAAAAGATATATACAATATTATTTTTTTTAAAGTAGGTCAAATATGTAGGTCAAGGTCAGTAGGTAAAAAATTATGGTATGTGTAGAAAGGTCTTGTTACAACCAATACACAAGTGAAATTTCAAAGTCCTATCACAAACCATTCAAAAGATAATGCGAATTTTAACTTTTTTGAAAAGTAGGTCAAATATCTAGGTCAAGGTCACAAGGTCAAAAATTATGGTATGTGTACAAAGGTCTTGTCACAAGGAATACATGTGTGAAATATCAAAGCCCTATCCCTTACCAATCAAAAGATATAAGCATTCTTATTTTTTTTCGAAAAGTAGGTCAAATATGTAGGTCAAGGTCACTAGGTCAAAAAATTTTGGTATGTGTAGAAAGGTCTTGTCACAAGGAATACACATGTGAAATATCAAAGCCCTATCACTTACCATTCAAAAGTTATGGGCTGTGACACCCAAAGTGTGACAGACAGACAGACGGACTGACTGACGGACGGACAGACGGACAGACGGACAACGGACAAAGTGATCCCTAAGTGTCGCTATGCTTTGCAGGCGACACAAAAAAGCATAGGTTAAACGAAATTTATTTCCAAAATAGCATTGGATTGATGGTGAATTTAGAATGCGTTGAAGAAACGATCAACCGAAATTGTTCGAACTTGGCTACATGTGCCCGCGGGGACTCCTGGTCCACCAGCAGTGATACTCACCAAGTGGTATAAATGTAAACGTCTTCAAATTGAATAGCATCATTTAAGAACAGATAAATTGGCAACGTGGACCAGACATGCACGTTTCGGGTACTTAACCCTCATCAGTGATCCTAAAATCTAAACAATGTAATATGCCAAAAAGTGTGAAAGTTACTATGTCGAAAAAGCGTACCGAAAGACGTAGCAGGATGGGTGGGATATGATGCTACAGGACCCACTTTTTAGAAATTTCAAGAAATTTTGATAACAGAAATTTAGAATGCGTTGAAGAAACGATCAACCGAAATTGTTCGAACTTGGCTACATGTGCCCTCGGGGACTCCTGGTCCACCAGCAGTGACACTCACCAAGTGGTATAAATGTAAACGTCTTCAAATTGAATAGCATCATTTAAGAACAGATAAATTGGCAACGTGGACCAGACATGCACGTTTCGGGTACTTAACCCTCATCAGTGATCCTAAAATCTAAACAATGTAATATGCCAAAAAGTGTGAATGTTACTATGTCGAAAGAGCGTATCGAAAGACGTAGCAGGATGGGTGGGATATGATGCTACAGGACCCACTTTTTAGAAATTTCAAGAAATTTTGATAACAGAAATTTAGAATGCGTTGAAGAAACGATCAACCGAAATTGATCGAACTTGGCTACATGTGCCCTCGGGGACTCCTGGTCCACCAGCAGTGACACTGAAGTCTATAATTCTGAATATGAACTCTCTCATTTCAAAAAATTAACTTGCAATCACCTCACTGTCGTGCAATACGTCCGCCCCTTTCGAATTGATCATGTTTGATTTCATTTTCCTTAGTGTTTGAAGACTACTTATGAAAATCAATTTTGATTCGCCATATACAAAAGTGATGGCAAGCTTATGTCATCGACACTTTAAAAAGTCCTTGCACGATATGGTACCAACAAATTTAAATTCCATACCTTCCAAAAATTGTCAGCATTAATGAACATATTGAAGAGATAACAAATATCCAAGGATAATTTAGAAAAAAAGAGAAGTCTTTATGTTCGCTAGAATTTCTTTATCAAGAAGATGCAGCAGAATAATAGCCTTGAGTGTTATATACTTTATCTATAATTTGATTCTACGTGTCAATTTTCTTTGATGTTCAGTATATTGAGCAGAATGCATATCAATGAAGCTTTCATCACTGGGAATATTTTCGTGAAATGGAGAAAGTGTCTTATTTAAGCTTTTTATCGGAGATTAAAACAGTCTTGCGCCCAATTCGCAATCAGGCTTAACTGATATCAATTCAGACTGTGTTCATAAGACCTTACATTTACATGGAAAGCATCTCTAATTACCGGTCCTGAATAGGACTGAAATGAATATGGAAAATGAAAAATAAATTTTAAAGTGCATAATACTGAAACGGGTAATTATCAAGAAGTAGTGCAAGTGTACCAAATCAAAATACCAACAATCGCCAGTTGCGAAAATAACTCTCTATCTTGCTCAGTCATGAAATATCATCTCATATTTACTTTGTCTTTGAAATGACTCTAATGAACGGAAATTAAAATGATGAGACTTCGTTTATGTTCCGATGGTAGTAGTAGATAATCTTTGATGTTCGGCTTAATGAGGGGAACTTTTGATTATTTCTTCTTGCCTTCCTTGTGTACGGTCATATTTCCGATTTAAAATCACGTTGCAGTCATAAACCCCATCCAACCTTTATGCAGAGGAAATTCATCGTGAAAATAGTCTCAGGAGAATGTTTATCCTAAATGGCACTAGGAGGAAATTAGAGAAATTTCATCGATATATGACTTTACTGTTATTATTCTTTCAAAGCTAATATTTTCAATGGAAGCATATAAAAGGAAGATTTACACGTTCTTCCTCGTATTCTATATATATAGCACTGAACGTGTCACGTAAGAGATCAATTTCACCATGAATAACTCCACTGTATCGAGAGATGTCAATGACGAACTACCATCAGATCTCATATTTGGTCGCCATGAGTTCTTGCTAGAGTATCCTGCAGTCTCCATACCTTGTTTGGTGATACTGGTCCTTGCCGCCATCGTTGGGACATTTGGGAACATCTTGATCTTACTGGCGATTGGAACAACGAAGAACTTACGGACATTGGAGGGCATATTCATTGCCAACTTGGCCATATCAGACCTATATGTCACGCTGTTTGCAGATCCGATGAGCATTGTTGGTAAGAAAATTAAATCTATTAAAGCTGAAAGGAATTCACTTGCATGTTTAGAATACAGCATCTTTATACCTCCACATCATGAATTAATAGAATAATATAATATTCAGTGTCAAATATCTTATCATAAATACCTTACTTTCATTTTTTCCTATTTAAGGAGGCTCAATAATCGTTTGACGTCATCAGTGCAGTACTTTTATATGTGGCCTTTT
This sequence comes from Pinctada imbricata, assembly GCA_033119305.1. NCBI lineage: Eukaryota > Metazoa > Mollusca > Bivalvia > Pterioida > Pteriidae > Pinctada > Pinctada imbricata. Next base: position 10,686,454 of record VSWD01000007.1, read on the forward strand.
TTAGCTTTCGGCCTTCAAACTCCTCCGTAATTCGCTTGTTTCTTGACGGATTTCGACATGTTTGGTATCGATGGAAACAGAAAATTATCTTCTACAATCTGACTGTAATAAATATTTAGTCAAATGTATCGTTTAATTTGTATAACCAAAAATATCCCGTAAGTGAGATACCCTGACTAACGCCGTAAACGTATCGTTTTTAGAACGTCATCGGCGGAAATTCAACCGCCTGTTGCCTTTGAACAAATTCAAGAGGGTATACTCAAGTTCATGATAAAACAAGATATTTCTTTGAGATTTTAGCGATATCATAGATAAGATACTTCAAGTTTAGTTTCTCTAATAATCTTTGGTTTAAAGATTTTTTCTGCAATTTTTTCAACTTTCGTACTTTGCAACAAGATGTTATCGAATAAAGTTTCCCTATTTGAAAAATTTAAGCGAATGAATTTTAGTTTTAACACTGCTTCGTTCAAAGATATATCCATTTCACAGATAACTGCACGCATTATCGAGAACGTAGGAAAGGATTGACGTCCACTTATTGACCTTGAACGTCAAAATGTTTAAAAACGCTTCCGTTTACTTTAGTTCTATTTCTCATATACATATATATCCGTATCTCTAAATAGATTGATGGAATCGAATATGAAATTTTGAATAAAACATTTTTAAGCTTTGACTTGAACTTGAACTTTATTTGACAAAACTCATTTAGCTGACACTTACAAAACATGAAAGGTGAGTTTATAAAAGAAAAGGTCGAATCACGCTTTGCCAAGGATATTTAGAAGTACACATGCTACTTTCCTTTTCTAGTTTATTTTTTCGACAAATCATTTGTAAACTTGTTTATAATCAAACTTGTTTAATTTCGATGATAATTGTGAAAGTAATCTTCCTTGTATCAGAATTTTAAACTTTCACTGAATGTTTGGAAAGAATAATCTCGACTCGGAGTGTCTGATTTTTAGCTCACCTGAGCTATTGTCATAGCGCGCCGTCCATCCGTTGTCTGTCGTCCGTCCGGCATAAACCAATTAGATTTTTACAATATGGAAACGAGGTAAAACGGAATGTCTTGTACTTTTGTTAAAAGATTAGAGTCTGATCTTGAAAAATATGTCAATTATAACAGTTTTTAACAAATATTTTCTTCGCTTTAATGTCAACTAAGGGAAAAGGGCATTTTAATTTGACTTGTTGCAAATTGTTACAAAATCGTTACTATGACAACCAAATATTTTAAATCAGAATGAATGATAACATGTACTTTTTTATATTTCTTTTCGAAGGACAGAGTTTGTCGTTGAGAAATATGTAACAGAAAATAACTTCTGACAAAGACTTCTTATCACTTTGATGTCAAATAAGGGTACTGAGTACTTTTTTTTAGATTCTCATTTTGGGGTGATGGGTACGTAAAATGTACTTTTCTGGAACAGTTTTAGCTATTTCACTCTTTGAAAGCATTATCTATAAAGAAATATACATATTTGATGATATTATGGTGAAAATGATCACAAGAATGGTTTCAATCTGGAATCATTATCTATCAAAATTCATTGTTTTGAGACATATCTCGGGGTTGGTTTACATATGTATATTCAGAGGACCACTGGTCAGTCAAATGGTCGATGATATGTAATCTTAATTGCAAATATAAATGATCAGATATCAATGTTAAATAAACAGAATATTTCTTTCTCCTCTGACATAGAATTCTTGGATTATTGAGCCACCTTAAAACTGATATTATGAAGTCTTTGTTTTTACAGATTTTAGATTTCCCGACTTTTCAAATTATGATTATGTAAGAAAATGTACATTGAATAAAACATCCATTTACTCCTAGAATTTATTACTTTTATATTTACAGACAACTTAAAACAGAATTTCATGACAGTTTTCTATCCTTGAAATAATCATGTTTATAATGATCTTTCGATTTGTATTTTTTTCAAGCTAAACTGGAGGGTGAGCACTTTTTCACCATGATGCCGAGGCTGTGTAAGGCGATAGCGTACGGTTGTACTATTTCATGTGTGAACTCTCTTTGCACCATCGCATGCCTGAGCTTCAACCGGTACATCTATATCTGCCACCATGAGCTTTACAACAAAATATTTAAGAAATGGACATGCATTGCTATGTGCACATGTTTGTATGGAATTGGAACAATTTTGGTGCTTCTAAACCTGGTAGGTATAGGAGACCATTCCTTTGATCGGAAGAGCCTTGAATGCATCTGGGATCGCATGGCCACCTTTTTCTACACCGTCGTCTTTTCTGTCACGCTGGTATGGATTCCCATTATCGTCATTGGAATTTCGTACCTACAAATCTACCTTGCTGTTCGTAAGAGTGACCAGAGAATGAGTAAAGCGACAAGCAAACAAAAGAAAGAGAATAGATCATTTGGTCTTGCGAAGTCTTTATTCATAATCTACGCTGTATTCGCAACATGTTGGATCCCCTATGCTCTCATTATAGTGGCTGACAGGTTTGACACTTTCCCTCATATTGCTCATGTCGTCATAACGGTTTTTGCCCACCTTCACCCCTCCATTAATTGGTTGGTGTTTTATGCCACAAATAAGAAATTCAAATATGCTTTCAACAGAATCGCACATATGAATGGTTGTTTACATGTCTGTGTCCGAAAGGACCTTGAGGGCGCCCAAGGTACACTTACCATGGAAACATCTACTATGTCAAAAACCCTAGAGACTAAAGTGGAGTCTCCATCAACCGCTGATTAAGAAATGAGCTCGAATTTATTTGATTGTTCTTTAACTTTCTTTAATGTCAGAAATGTTTAGGCACGGTCCATTTGATGTTCTAGTGGGGGGGGGGCTTGGGGTTTTTTTTTTTTTTCGAAAAAAATAATTTTGCTCTCAATTTTGATGAAAAAAATAATTTGCTTATGGTGTGACAGAAAAAATAATCATGCTCTTACAAATAATCTGAATTAGAAGAATAACCATAAAATTTCGCTAAAATTCTTGAAAATTTTCCGGCTCGCTTTGCTCGCCGCAGTTTTCAAATTGTATCAAAAATTTTGGCTCGCTTCGCACACCATAGTTTTTTATAAAAACATTATTTACTTAAAAGCAAAGTTCATATATTTGAAGATATCAAAATTAATACAAGTATGTGAATGATAAAGGGCTTCCTTAAAAACTTAAATATATTATCAATATTTATGTATTGCTATTAATACATGTTGCATATATATACATCCCATTATATATAGAGTCTAATTTTATGTTCTTGTAAGCTTGGAAGGAGAACTTCAGTTATTCACCAATTTACCATTCTTAGTAACATTTAAAAATTTGTCTAGGAGTCCTTCCCCTCAGACCCTCTTATACATCAGTTATCATGGTTATATACATGATGTACCTTATATAAAATATTGAGAATTGTATTGTAAAAATCTTTTATCCCTGTTTAAAAGTGAATTGAATACTTGCATAAAAAAACTAATATATATCAATATTTAGAGTTAAAATATAAGTAATTTCTATTGATAAAATACAAACATTTTTAATTTGCGCAAAAAATTGTTTAAAAAAATTCCTTGCTCCTACTTTGCAAGAAAAAAATAATTTTGCCCCGGTCCGGGACGAAAAAAATAATCTTGCTCCGAAAAAAAAAAACAAGCCAACCCCCCCCCCCCCCCTCCCCCCTGAATATCAAATGGACCATGTCTTAGTGAAAAAAAGGTAATTGAAGGTTTCTAAGGGAAAATGAAGTGTCGTAATGCCATTTGTAAGTAAATAGTTTTCTAGCTTTTGAGGGGTCAACCATTGTTAAGTGACATATTTACTGTTTCTGATCTTTCAGCCAAATTTTTTTTTGAAAATATTATATTTATATTTTCTTTTTTTTTTCTATATCCATAAAAACGGTATTTTCCTATTATATGGAAGTCGAAGTAATTACAGTCATTTTTGTGTTTTGAACAGTTTAGGACTCCTCCCCGCCCCCAAATATATTTCTTGTTATAGCAGTGTTCGGCATAATTTGTTTTTCTATTATTATGTCCTTCTATTATCGTTCGTTGTTTTTCTAGTATCGTTCGTTGTTGTTACTTACATTATTAGTACACTTCAATTTTGTTCGTGCTTAAAGTTACTGCAAAGATACAAATACATGTACATATTTGTTTGTTTATTCTATTGATATTCTATTGAAATAAATTGGTTGGTTGCAAATATATTTTTTCTATCATAATGTAAAAATCAACTGCAAATATGTTTCATCTTATTGCTTGAACAGTTCTACGATCAGTCTGTAATGTAACATTATACACACAAACTGTATTCAAATAAAAGATTGTTTACCATAAACACCCTTATCTGCATAACTCACTCGGACAATCCTCAATTACAAACCAACACAAGAAGGGAGGGGATTTCTAGAACGCTTTAGTAAATTGCAGAAAACTCCTTCATACAAAGATGAAATAATTTGGCATGGACAAATGAAGGAAACATCTTGCACAAGGCAAGGATACTCGGAACACATTAATAAGTACACGGACAAGAATACAATAATTAATAAATGTCACGCAAAACAATAATTTCAGAATACATCTGAGGATAATGACACAAAGGAGATAATGAACACCAATAATACGGAAGTGTTCCTACTCTATACCTTCCGAAGGAATCATTTATGAACCAGGCACGTGTTTCTAATATTCAATCATCATAAGTATTGCTTCCATCCAAAGTGTATTTTAGACATAGCCAAAAGTCATTATAGTAGCGCCGTCTGGTTATATCTTTCGAAATTCAATATGTGCAATTTCCAGAGAGTGCGCGGCTCCAAAATTCCTGTAGGGTCGATTCAGTAGCACATCCAAATAAAGTAAGACGACCATCCATCAAATTAGCTAAGCAAAGAGAACGTTAAATATAAATGGGAACTTAAAGGAGAGGGAACCAAGTGCACCCAGCACCAACTTTGAGCCAGTGAGTATGGGTACACGTATCCCTTCAACTTGTCTGTATACCGAACAAGATGTATCTTAGAACGCACAGCTGTCGTCTAAATAAAAAGTCTAAACTCAATGTAAGCTTTGACAACAACCAGGATAAAAACATCAGGGGCACTCGATTTACACAAAAACCTCAAAACATGTATCGGACATAGGAAATACAGTCAGCTCTCTGCTGATTAAAACAATCTCGAGTTCAATCACACAAGAAGCCCATGTTTTATCGACGGAGAAGCATCAATTGTAAGAGATTTAAAAAGGAATTCTAATATGACTTGATTCTTTTTCCCTATTAAGACAACAGACGCGAGCCGGGCTCTATTCTCCAATATAGGCCCTATAGCGATAAGCCACGCCTACCCATTTTCTGAAAGCAGATAAACCGGCAGGAACTTGTTTTTACCAGGAATCGAAAGGTCTAAGTTTGGTCATTATTAGAATAGAATTAAAAAATGACAAGCCGGGCTCTATTGTCTCACAATGCCCTCGCATCCTCAGCCAATTAAATTTATCACCTCGCCGCTGACGCGGCTCGGTAATAAATGTGATTGGCTGAGGACGCTCGAGCATTATGAGACAATAGAGCCCGGCTTGTCATTTTTTTATTTCTTAAATATAGATTTAATATAAAAAATAAAAAATCCGATTTTCAGTAAGCAAGTGCGCTCGTTAGTCTTAAAATAAAATAAATATATGGCCGTTAATTTCATCATCATTCCTGGTTTTTAATGAAACTTCTCTTCATAAGTACATGAAGTTTATGAAATAACAAAATCGTCGTATGATGAAAAATTTCAATGTACAGGAAAGAAAAACAATTCACTTTATGAATTGACCTATGATATCACTATTTTCGTTATCTTCCGCATGAAATCGGAAGACCAAAGAACAGAATCTAAACAATGTTAAAAGATAATATGAACTTGATTTTCAGAGGTTCGTGTTGTTTCAAGGAAATACATGACTTTATGCTTGACTTAAATATAACTTATAAATATTTATCTAACTGTTATGCAGAATGTTTGATCATTGCATGGGCACGGGCAGGAACACGTTACGTCGCCTTACAGTACCGTTGTCAGAAGTATTTAAAGTTCTGCACTTAAAACCGTCCGTTGACATTATGCAACAGGTGAGGATATGTTGGAAACCATCCGTTGTCATGAAAATTATCGACAAAATTTCAGTAAAATCACAAATAAATCATTAGGTCACCGGTGATTTCTTTTAAAAAGCCAACGGGGGGTAGCCACACGCTTTAGTAATACATAATTACCATGAAATGAATAAAACTCCTTTTATGTTATGAGGAGATCTAATTGGCGATGACCTACTGTCAGCAACGAAAACGGAAATTTGAACAGGAAAACTATCCTGTCCCTTAATTATTTGATTTTATATACCAATTTTATGTAGAAAATTATCGACAACATTATACAAACAATATATGTGAATGACCGTCTTTTACATTGTATATTTATTGTATACTTTGATTATTTGATAAAGAATGTCCGTTGTTATGACAAGACAAGAAGATATGGTCCGTTGTCATGACTCTTAACGGTATTTGGGCATGAATGGGGAATTGAATCTTTATTTCGAATCTAAGGCTGAGCAATTAAATTAGCTCAGTTAATGCTTAAAGTATTCAGCTCTCTTTTTTTTTGTAAAGCTGTAAAGGAGGATATCATATAATTTTCAGGTTACGTGGACATAGATCGTATAGAATAGATTTAAAATTGAAAATATGATTCATGAATTTGAAGAGGTGTAGATGAGTTCATAAATTTATACATTGATCAATTAAGCAACAATTGTTAAAGGGATTTTGAAGTCATATATAGCGTTAAAAACAAAGACATCAAATATCGGTCATTGAAGACATTTTGATAGCCTCAGCCTTTATCACGTAATTGTTCCTAACGTTCTTAACATGAAATCGCTCTTTGATCTATAATTTTCGCATTTTTTTCCAGAAACAATAAGATTCTTACCTACAGATAGGTTATTAGGCACCGTTTTATCGAAGGGACAAAATGATATCAAATGCACAAAAATGAATATAAACGTACAAAGTAATAAAATACTTGTAATAAATGGCCATTATAATTTTGCCCATAGTAGCTCCCTATAACTGCTATACACTTACTGGAGACCCCCCCCCCCCCGGCGAAAAAAAAAAACAAACTTTATTGTAGTCTTTGAAGTCCCCTAAAGCAGATTTCCCTCGCCTACCATTAATGGTTTGGATTTTCTCTTTGAAACATTAGATTTATAATTTTGCATTCAATAGAGATCTTCGATGGGGATATGATATAGACCTTACATGTATATCTCATGTGATGATGAAAATTGTAGTTGATATGTTATTTACATTTGTGTGTGTCTGTATGTAAGTTCGTGTGGGGTTTTTTTTATGTCAGCGTCGATATCGGTGTCTCCGTCTGCCTGCGAGTGAATTCTTTTGTCCGTGTTTGTTAGCATGTGTGTCTGTATGTGAGTGAGTGCATCTGTCTGTGTCTTTTGTGTGTGTGTCTGTCTATATATGCCTGTCTGTCCGTTTGTTTTTGCGTATGTCTGTGTATACCCTGTGTCTGTCAGTCTGTCGTTTTGCGCATGTCTGTGTATGTCTTTCAGGATGTTCCTTTCAGGATGTTCATGCCTGTGTTTTGATCAGTGCCTGTCTTTGAGTCTGTCTGTGTGAATCTCTTTTTGTTTCTCCCTGTGTCTGTTTTTCTGTGAGTGATTGACTATGTGTGTCTATCTGCTTGACTTGATGAGAGGTTTTTGTCAAGAAAGAGATATTGGCCTAGTCTGATTTTTCGTCTGTCTTGCATGCTATGATAAACTGTGGATTTACTGAAATCAAAGTCAATACATGTTTTTGTTTGTGTGTGTGCGAGTACATCTGTGTATGTCTGTCTACCTGTCTATCCGTCTGCTTATGCATATCTTTCTGTATGAGTGTGTCTGTTGATGAATGTGTTTGTCTGTATATATGTATTTGTCTGAATATATATGAATTTGTCTAAAACCCCATATATGTGTGATTGTCTAACCCTCTCCCCTCCCAGAAACCTCTTACATATTCTACAAAAGAAAAAAATAGGAATAGGGTCAAGTGTCCGGGAAGAGTTATTATATCCTGCTCTGTTGAAGTTTTGTGATTTTTTTAATTACAGCACACCATCTGTCTTCCACCATTCTGTAAACTTTTCAAAATGTCGCGTTCGTTCTGCAGAACCTATGATGAAAATCAAATTATAAAGTCAACTTTTCAAGAGTGATAGAGATTATTGGTGGGATAAGAGGAGACATGGGTGCAATATACATATATATGTAAGGCCATTGGAGCATTTTTCATGTATTGCAATATTGGAAGCCAATGGAAGGTAAACAAAATACGGACTTAACAGGGGGGACATTGTTATATAACATGTCAACTGACGGACACTAACCTTGGTACTTGACCAATCTACAGTCTTGTACGAGCGCATTCTTAAGACTTGCACTCTGACTGACTGTGACGACGGGACTCCATGATGGGCCCTGTCCAAACCTCCTTAGAGAAGACAGGGCCCCGACCACCGGTCCTCTCTGAATGTCAGTCGGACTCCTCGGGTGATAACATATATGAGCTCGCTACAGTCGGCAGAGCACGGACTGTATTACGCATGTCCTCTTATTCATCTGTGTTGCTTTGACCTCTGTGTTTTACGGTCTTGTTTGCGTGTGGTCATCTGACAGTGAGGAGGTTGTTTTACACCATAATTGTGCGTTCTTCGAGACCTCTGGGAAATCGGAATAGTGGGAGGGTTGTGCGCACGTTATCCAGGATAACCACGCCGTCTGCTATTTACGTGGTAGATGGCCGTCCTAAGTCGTCACCGGTTGCCCATTGGTCTCATGGTTTATGTATAGTCTTTTATATTTCATGTTTCTATGGTGTGAGTTGGTGTTCCTTGTCCCTTTTGCGTCTCTTTCTGTGGGTGTCTGTTCTGTGTTTTTTGCATGGGTGTTTTGGGATTTTGCTGTGGGTGCTGCAAACTAATGTTGTTGGAGATCCCCTCCTTTCTTCTTCTCTATGGGGAAAATCCATGCTAATATGAGGCAAGTCTAACATATATCGGAATATCTCCAAGGGGAGAAACCTCTTATATAGCAAATTTTCCTATGAGAAAACTACTGCATTACACCGGTTTATAAAGTAAGATACTGTATACATTCAAATTTTCGCCTCCATTTATATTTCAACCTTTTCACCCATAGCCCAGAAGATGAATTTAAGACGGGACGAATAAAATTTAATGTTAAGGATATCTTAACAAAACGGATGATTCGGAGAATTCAATTCTTGGCAAATCAGTCTCCATTCTAAATTGGTTCAAAATTAAATTGTGCGTATTGATTGATGAATTTTAATGATTAGTACAGGTATCATAGTATCATTCCATCCATTAAAATATAAAAGCAGACAACGGACATCTGACAACGGACAGAACTTTCGCAATATGGATTGACAACGGACTAATTTTAGAAAAGTCCCCAAAAGTGGTCCAAAATTGAACTCGTCATCATGACACTACCAGAGGAGCATTATATAGACTTGATATTTATTATTAGTATATTTCTGGAATAAGATAACCTGAATATTCAAAGATTTCAAGAAAAAGGAAGAATAACACATGTGCAGGACGTGGTGATCAAAGGACGCCAACTCGATCTCCTCTTTTCAAACTGTATATCAGTACCAGAAAAACATATAAACCAATAGCTTAGCGTTATGACTACCCCCCCCCCCCATTGAATTTTCGAGTGTATTACTTCTAAAATTTCGACGTTTATTAGAAAATCATACTTTCCACACATGCTCATTGTCACGACAACGGATGGTTTCCTTCATATCCTTACCTGTGGCATAATGTCAACGGACGGTTTTAAGTGCAGAACTTTAAATACTCCTGACAACGGTACTGTAAGGCGACGTAACGTGTTCCTGCCCGTGATGGGTGAAGCTAAAAAGTAAATGATACTGACCTACGGCTTGCTTCTTTTACTTACTTAAGAATGAAGAATGAAGAATTCCTCTTTCATTTATTTTCTATGTCACCATGTTTTGATGCATTTTCATTAGAAAGCGGTTTTTTCTCTATATCATTTATTATTACAAAATCTTCTACATGTACAAGATACCTGTTCTCTTATGTACATGTTTTCTGTTAACGTATGTCTATAGTGAAGAGGATAACGTTTACGTTATGGCTCTTTTCCTACAATTATGACACCATTGACTTTCAGTAATGATCTGCAAAATTACTTGCTAAAATAAGACAGTTATGTAAAAAGAGTAATGAAAGTGTCACAACAGTGTTTGCAAATTAACCAAAATCTAGGTGGTGTTTTTAAAAGAATGTATTCGTGCATTCTCGCAAAATGAAAAGGGTATGTATCGTAGCTCTAAAACAGCTATGCATATTTTTTGTTCATATGATAATTAGGCTGTAGATGCCATGAACAGATAATAGACTCTCTGCTACAACTTTCTCACAAATCGCTAGGTTTCCCGATGCAGAAGCAGACAGTCGAAAGGATAATTTAAGGTAGCATGCTCGTGGCATCGTCGCAGGGTGAATTATCCTAAAACGAACGACAGTCGTACGACAACCATGTGGAAGTATTGCAACAGTAGCAATAGAAGCAAAAAGACCGTTAGTTCCCCTATCATACATACGCTTAAACCTCTTAAAGATCAGTAAGGCAATCGTCAGCCTTGCGGCAGCCGTACTGCGTCATTGCATTGCAAAGAAATCACAAGAAAAATGTAAAGATCATACAATGACTTGTGGATGTCGTAAGAAACTTGCGATTTTGTCAAAATTTTAAATGCGATGGCGGAGAGTCACACGAAAACACTTATCAAATAATAAAGACGGGATCTGTCCAAACCATGTCCGAGAGGACACGTCCCACAGCCCAACTTTAACATGCGCTGTTGGGCAACCTCGGATGATACTAATTAATCATTTTTATCTTTTGACGACAATAGTCATATAAATACTGCAATATGATAATATATACAAATCAAAGGACTGAAAGTCCCGCGAGTTGGCAAAAAGTAACATTGAGACGAACAATAAAACTGGCACAAATCAAACTCCAAATCTATGCCTCAAATGCTTGAATGAGTGATTCTCACAATTTAAGAGTTGTCTCAAATTTAAAAAAAAGTCTGGAAATATATAAATATATAAAATAATAGAACTTCTTAACCAAATAACTGATTTTGAAGTCAGAGTTCAAGGTCAATATGATCATGTCAAATTTGTTGCTATTGTTATGAGTGTATGTATGAAGTATAATGTCTTATCACTTTTACTTTAGGAGATATTTGCTTTTGAAACTTCTTGACCAACTTAAAACCAACATCTTAGGTTTATTAATATATGTAAAGTTATGATGTGGTATTCTCTAAAATGACGAAAATGGCAAAAAAAAACGAGACGGGCAAATCATGATTTTTTGGTCTGAATAGTTCGAGGAGATGTTCCTCTTCATGTGGACATATCCATCTTTCTTCTACCTCATTTCTATAAAAAAAGTCGCCACCCTGACCTTAAGTCTCTTTCTGTGTTTGTCTGCTCTGTGTTATTGCATTGGGTGTTTTGGGGTTTTGCTGTGGGTGCTGCAACCTGGTGTTGTTTGAGATCCCCTCTTTTGGTTTGTGATTACTTCAACTTAAGAATTACAAAACCTCCCTTTGCACAGTTATATAATTTATTCTTACCTTGCCATTGGTGTGTTTAATATGCTAGCTATTACAGAGCAGAGTAACATCTAGCCGCAGAAACGGCCAACGACACAATTTGGTGCTCTATTGTGAGTGCTGTTGAGATTGTCGTCGGGATATTTTTAGCTCATTTGTCTCACACTCTAAAATTTCTGTTATCAAAATTTCTTGAAATTTTTAAAACGTGGGTCCTGCAGCATCATATCCCACCCATCCTGCTACGTCTTTCGGTACGCTTTTTCGACATAGTAACTTTTATACTTTTTTGGCATATTACATTGTTTAGACTTGAGGATCACTGACGAGGGTTAATTACCCGAAACGTGCATGTCTGGTCCATGTTGCCAATTTATCTGTTCTTCAGTTTGAAGACGTTTACACCTATGCTATTTGCCGTGAGGAGCTTGTAAAAAATCCCTCGCAAGGGGTTTGACAGAAAGTGTTTTGAATGCTTTTCCCTGACACGGTCGCCATAGCACTTTCTATATAGACATAACCCCAGACGGTGCATGTTTTGTAGATCTTGTTTTCATTTTCGTGCGTGAACATCGACGGCGGATGCGGCTAGCCTAACAGGGGGAGCTTACTTCTCCCGGGCACATGGTCCCACCTATAGCTTGCTAGAGATTTGTCGATTTCAATTCGGTTCTCTATAGTCTTTGTCTCATTGGCTATTTGGTTGGTTGGGATGTGTTGGCCGCAGTGCTTTGTATATCATAATTTCTAGACCCCAATTTAGGATATGGTCGGCACTAATCGGCAAGTTTTTCAGGGGATTACTGAGTATGTCTTACTCTTATAAAGCAAAACTTAACGATCGGCAATAATATTTAATAGCCATTCTCTGTAAGGACCAAAATCGAGCGGCATGGATTTTGATGATTTTCAGTATAACGGGCATATATGAAGTTCTGAGGATGAAAATAATACTTTTCGGTCAATGTGACCTCTGGTTGCCATGGTAACGAGGTCACTCTATTTATAGCACTTTTAAGACCATGAAATAAGCCAGCTTCCGATACTGCGTTGCAATGGATACTACTGTAACATTTTGTTCATTTTTACAAAAGTTGTTCTTCCTAACTTCAATTCTTACTTGGTACACTTAGTTATGTGATATATATTCCAGGACGTTAATTGTATTAATCCAAAATCAGGGAAAATGAAGCGAAAAATAGAGGTCAAAATAAGGGCCAATTTAGTATGTTTTTGGCCATTTTCAATCTTAAATATCACAAAACGCACCAACAGGAGATCAGTGATCTTTATAAAAGAAAATATATGTTAAATGAAAAATAAAATGAATGAAAAATTGGAGTAGGTAAATTAGGAGTTTTACCTAAATAATGTCGTCAAAAACCGTTGCTATGGCAACATTAGACCTGTTTGCTTGTTTCATATTATTTTTGAAATTGATTTTATTCCTCTTTAGAGTTACGTATGATTGTCAAAATGTATGCATGGGTATATATGACTTAATACTTTCACTTAATAACAATTAAAATGTTCAAGGTCATTTACTTGAAGTTCAAGGTCATTTCTACTTTGAGACTCAAATATTGCAAAAAATATTGAATTTTTCAATTTTTTGTAATCAATTTTAACGAAATGTTATTTGAATATTTTCACAGGTCATATTTATTATGAAAGCTTATGAATATAAGGAAGAAAAATCTTAAAATTTATTGTTCTGTAATAATTCAATTGGAATTTTTTTTTTTTTTTTTTTTTTTTTTTTTTTTGTCAAAAAAACAGAAAATATAGGTTTCGTTCCTTTTTTTATCAAAATACTCACCAAGAATTTAGAAATTTAAAGATGTGAAGAAACTTAATCAATAGTCCTAGGAATTAGTGTTAGATTAATCATTTTATGGCATATGACTGTTAAGTTCAATATCTGAAGGTTTCTGAAATATTGGCGTCTTCATTTTATAAAAATCAGGATTTTTCGTCAAATCTGGTCACTAAAAGTTTAATGACCTTGGAAATGCAGTGGATGACCTTGACATTTTTTCGAGGTCATCATTATATTCAAACGTCTCTGGTAGATGCATACATGAACTTCTGTTCCAATATCATGCGTGGATAGTTTAATAAAGATTGTGTTTAAATTCATTGTATCGAAACCTTTCAGCCTATTGTTGCCATAGCAACCAAATTTAAAGCTGGTTTTCATATAAAAGGACAAATTTACCCAATCAAATTTTTATATTAATGTATAGTTCAAAGATGATACTCATTGGATAACTAGATTTTGGACTTCAAAAATGAGTGCTTTTGTGTAATTTTTAACCTTGTAAAACAGTAAAAACATGCAAAACAGGGTCTTTAAATGCCCAAAAGAGAGCATTTTGATACCCTTTTTTGGCCCAATTTTTCATCTTGTATACAAAAGGCAGCCGAGATTAATGTAAAGAACTTTACAAACATGTATAATAAAACGGATTGAAAGAAAATAGTCAAAGTAATTTCAGATAGAAAATATATCAGTTTCCATGGTAACGAAGCCTACCAATATGCCTCGTCCTATGAAATTTCCAGATTTTTTAAACTTCAGACACGGTTACCATGGCAACGACAACCTTTTCGAAAAAAACTGGGTCGATTTCCATATTAGTACTTCATATTGAACTTCCATACCAAAAATCTCAAAAATCCATGACATGTCGTGCCAACATGTCTTGAAATTCTTTGGTTCTTACAGAGAATTGCTGTTAAGAAATGACTGTCTTACTTTGGGTTAGTCCGACTTGCAGACCTACGACGGTGTTATCTGTTTTTTCGTCTTCGGTCTGACTGCTATGCATAGGCAAAACTTGAGAATTTCTGTGCGAAAAAAAATTCGGGAAAGTCGTTCTTTTTTGACAAATTCCAGTCTCTTCAAGCAAAAAATAACTCACCCAGTCCTTCTCCCCCTAAAAAATCCCCTCTAAGCCTGGTTTCACCTCTTCTTCTCTTCCGATTTTCCTCTGATCGACGACAGTTTGTCATGCGCACAGAGGTGAAACCAGGCCTAGAGGGGATTTTTTAGGGGGAGAAGGACTGGGCGAATTATTTTTTGCTTGAAGAGACTGGAATTTGTCAAAAAAGAACGACTTTCCCGAATTTTTTTTCGCACAGAAATTCTCAAGTTTTGCCTATGCATAGCAGTCAGACCGAAGACGAAAAAAACAGATAGTTAACACCGTCGTAGGTCTGCAAGTCGGACTAACTTTGGGTGTTCATGGTAGTATAATTCTGGTTGGTCATGTGCAAATTCCGTGAATCTCGAAGCGATTCTCGGAAAATTTGCACGTGTACAACCAGAAGTATACTACAATGAACACCCAAAAAATACAGTCATTACTTATATTTCCATTTGTACTAAATACCAGACACCCCGTTTAGCATTAATAATGAGCCTGTTGCATGTTATAACGTCAAAAGTATCAGAACGTTGGTAAATTCTCCGTACTTTCAAAACTAAAGCGTGACGTCATAGTAGGCAACCAGAATTATAGTTTATGAATCCGTTAGCCTAACGGGCGCTTAACATGGGGATTCCTCTGCATGGAAATATTTTACTTCGTTAAGCTTTCATATTAAAGATACGACCGGATTTCCTCTTGCCTCCGCTTAATTCGTTTCTTCGAATTCAAGCGCTATGTTGTAAAATTACACTTACACGTAACACTGAGGATCCATATGTATGGAGGTTGTTATGGAAACCACCTCGCGGTGTCATATGCTTGACCTGATAATATTCACTGCTTAGTGTTTTCATGTTTAAGAAGTAGGTAAGTCATTAGGAACTTTACTGAAAAAACTGAATCGCCATTAAAAGTAAAAAACAAAACAAAACAAAAGATAGAGTTATTAACAAACATGCCGAAGAAATGAATTGAAATTCTGATCATAATAAGATAATGAGTTGAAATTTAAGAATACACAACAATATACTTTACATAAAGACAAACTTTCTCATCAGATAAAAATTCAGTTGAATCATCAAAATTGAATCGGTGCGTATTTACATATTGCACGTGATATCCCACATGGTTCATAAATACAATATCTTAAAATCAGGAAAATATAAGTGAAGCTACAAGTAGATTCAAGCACATTTCACTATCGGAATATCATAATCAGATTAAGAGATTTAAAATCTAACGGGAACAGCTGTTGATGATCCTTGAGTATAACCCAGCAGGCATTTCAACGTTGAATCAACGTTGATTCAACGTCGATCTTCAACGTTGAAACAACGTTGAATTTTGGTTGAAAATGAAAGTTGAGTCAACGTTGAAATTTTCGACGTTGACGTTTCAACGTTGAAACAACGTTGAAATGACGTTGATCAACGTCATTTAAACGTTGTTTCAACGTTGAAATAACGTCGATCAACGTCTATTCAACGTTGAAATTTGGTTGAATTTTCGTTGAAATATACAGGTGATGATGCAAAGCAGTGACTGTTTAAAAGTACATGTATGTGTTATTTATTGCAAATCAAAGAATACAGAAGACAGCTGCATGTTGAGTGGGTCAAGACAACGTCCCCTTTCCATCAACCTGACATCTTTGTTGCTTTTTTAGCAATTCAGCCTCGGAGTTGAAACGAAATCTACAAAAACAGACAAAAGAAACAATGGAAAGAACTTTATTATTAAAAACAGTTTTCCTTCGGACTTCTAAACTTGATTAAAAACAATTTTCCTTCGGACTTCTCCTGGTTTTTTTCTTTAGGGGGGGGGGGTGTTATGATATATTTCTTTTTAAATCGGTACTTTATTGAACTTCTATGAAGAATGAAGAAGGAACTTGTTTTTTTTTAATCTAAAGAGCGTAAAGTATTTTTGATTTTTTTTATCTTCCATATTTGATTACATAGATATAAGATTTATTAAATGGATATCCTTATTGCAAATATTATGAAACTTATGTTACTACTTATCCATTTATCTTGCATCATTTAAATAGAGAAAAAATGTTAACCTTACTATTCAAAAATACATACTTGAAGTATATTAAATCCGATCGTGTAGTTTCAATATAACACTTGAAATTTCATTGATGTATTCCCAATATGACACACAAAATTCCGTAAAAGATGGTTACTTATGTTAATGTTTTTCAAAACAACCACTTTGCTTGCACTCCAGAACCGCATGTTTTATCTTATGTTGAATGGTTTGAGTAAAGGTCTTTGGATTTATCTGCTCCCATCCGAGATTCACTCCCTTGGCATAATGTTTTCTTAAAGAAAAACAAAACAAAACATATTGTTTGAATGTTTAACATGCTTACATATACCAGTATGTGACTTAATTTTGCTTTATTAATTTTATGTGTATATGTATGAATTTTGTGCAATTGACGACACTCTTGAAACTTCAACATATTAAGATAGATGTATCACAAAATATATACCTCTTCATGGGCATCCAATCCACGTTTTGAAGCTTAGTTTAATCAAAAAGGAAGACGGAAACATCTCTCAGCTTTGATTGATTTATCAACACATTGTCGTATCTGTTTTAGTGGAATCGTCTTCTGGAGTTAAAAACAAGGAGAAATCAATCAATTAAGTTGTAAATATAAAGTCATCTAGTATTCAATAGCTTCATGTTTGTATATTGACTTGGCAGGTTGTGTCATATCGGTAATCAGTCAGAATAATACTAATGTGTCTTTTTTTTTGTTGCCTTGTTTACATAAAAAACAAACGTTGTAAACTATAGCTATTGTCGTGCGCATGCGTAATTTTACCGCTCCTTTCAAATCATTTTACAAATTCAAATTATATTTTCAGATTTCCGCTGTTCAAAGAACTGCCAATTCAGTTATCAGTTACACAACATGTACTTTATAATAAAGCCAAGAAATACAAATAAGATTAGATCGATACAAGTACGAAAATATAGATACATGTATGTACAAAATAAAAACTTACCGGCCCAAAATAATTTTTCATAGCTGTTGATCGATATCTCTTTCTGATCACCGGTCACCTCTTCGTGTAATTCCTTGACGAATTCATTCAAACTCAATATTGTTTGCACAATTCTCAGGTATATATCATCCCGAGACACAAGATTTTATTTTTACACTGTTGCAATTTACAAGCGTGCGTCGTCGTGTATATCCAAATCATGACTCTCCCGAGATAATCTGGGTCAGTCTGCATCGATCGCGCCCACAGCTGTTTATCATCAACCACGCTGGGGAACGACGGCCTGGGGAACAACGGGGAATCTATTAAATTTCTCCCAAAATTTAAAAGTGACAAAGAAAAAAAGTATTTCTATTTATTTTATAGAAATTTTATTCATTGTGAAATGTCCCCTTCGATTATTTATCCCATCCGATCATGTTGGGTTTCTTTTTATTTTAATTTTCGGAGAAAGCACACTCATCTATCCTATGAGGTGCCTAATTGATTTACGAGCCGGGAGTTTTAAAATACATGGAGCTCACCAGAGGTACGTGTTGTGTATGTGAAATTCTGCTGCTCGAAATGAATATGAAGTGGTCGATCCGATCGTAAAGATCGGGGAAAGGGGATGGGTGATGCCGATTTTAAAAGCTCCTCTGAAAATTTCATATCTTTCTCTCTCTCTCTCTTTCTCTTCTTCTTCTTCTTCTTTTCTTTCTACTCTACTTGATCTTTTCTCTACCGATTCTCAATACAACTACCGTACGTTTTTCGGCGTTGAAAATCTGACTTCATTGATACGTATACCCGTCATTAAAAATCCTTTGGTATATATAATAAATCATCAAAGAATGTATGTTGTATATATATATTTATCACATGATACACCCGTTATGCAGTTCCATAAAGCCATTTCATAAATATATGATATGATAACACGTTACATATCGCTCTGCTTGAATGCGATTGGTCAAGTTTGGAACCTAATCACATAAACCTTGACAAATGTGACCTTTTAAATATCGGTCAACTGTTAAATTCAGACCCGGAGTCGATATCAATGATTAAAATTGTTGTTGTTAAATTAATTCTTGCATTAAAATACTATTCAAAATTGAAATACTTTTCTCTTACGCACAGAATATCTATACGATGGGGACACTACTTCTCATACCCTAGATCACGGCGTGGTTCGCCTCTGTACTTCTCGGAAACGTTGATTTCACGTTAGAAATACACATTTTTATGCAATATCATGTGATAAAAAGAATCTCAAATGAATTTTCATTTCATACGATGTATTATGAAACTCGTTGTGCGTTTTATATTCCCTCGCCAAGGCTCGGGGATATAAAACTCACAACTCGTTTCATAATACATCGTATGAAATGAAAATTCATTTGAGATCCTATATATATATACGGTCCGTGCAAGAACATTTTGATGAACGAAAAAAGCTACATGGGCGGATTTATAATGGGTCATGAGTCAAGGGGGGGGGGGGATGATAAAATAACAATTTGATGCCATTTTGGCATACACTACCGAGGGGAGATCCTGACCCCCCCCCCCCCCCCCCCACTATAGATCCGTCCATGTACCCTCACATTAATGCGTGTTAAAAATTGGAAAATGAACATTGATTAATAATTGAATATGGTTTTCAAGGAGAAAATTTATACTATACCCTTATATAAACGAAGGTTTACCCCTAGCTTTACACAGTACATATCTGTAATACTATAAACGACACCGACATAAAATGTAAAATACAATCTTATTTTTGAAGTTGATCTTAATTGCCACAGAAATCTTCTATGTATAATCCTGACACAGAGGTTTTAAGTTTAAGATTTTTATATCCTAAATTACATTCCGACATGATTCATGCCAGGTATTTAATTCATACGGTTACGACTATATATACATGTACTTGATTTCATGTACCATTTATTCTAGTAAAAATGGTTCTGAAAATAAATGGTAAAAGAATGTACAATTCTTCGTCTCCTGCACCATTTATTACACATTTTCTGAATAAAGGGAAGAAAAATGCCAACAAAGTTTCATTGATAATACATTTATTTGAAAAAATGGCAAACAAATGGTCATAAGAAAATGGAAGTTCTAAAATCCCTGTTGTGAGAAATGGCAAGTGAATGGAAAATAAATGAAAAATGCTAAAGTAATGCACAAAAAATGGAAAGTAAATGGAAAATAACCATTTCTTTTCTCTAAGGGTATGTTTTCAACGTTGAAGATAGGTCAGAGATAGAACGTTGTTTCAACGTTGAAATAAGGTCGTGTCTTCGACGTCGAAATCCTCAACGTTGATTCAACGTTGAAATCATGTCATTTCTTCAACGTCGAAATCTTCAACGTTGTTTCAACGTTGAAATCACGTCATTTCCTCGACGTCGAAATCTTCAACGTTGTTTCAACGTTGAATTTTGGTTGATCGACGTCGTCGACCTAGATCAACCAAATTTCAACGTTGAATCAACGTTGAATGTCTGCTATAAGGTTGCACGTGCACGTAAATTAACATGTGCGTTTCCTGTTTTGTCTTCTAGAATTTATTTCTGATTTACGTAGAATTTGATTAAGAATTGGGGCATATCTAAAGGTTGCTCTACATATGATGCTTAATTTCCATATTGCAACCAATGATTTCTCTTCCTTTTGAATTGAGAGACATTTCATGTTATCATATTGTAATCGTTTAGCTCACACATATTATATAAATAAGGAAACAAGGAATCTCAAACAACAGAACCCAATAGTCCATTTTCAAGTTCTCGGAATCGTTAAATACCTTGATTTTACACATCAAACTACGGACATCAAGTACCTATCAAAGCAGACCCCGCGAGGGGCGAGACCAGGTGCCTAGGTAGAGTCAGCGTCTCCTGTTTGCATGATCACCCGCTGCCAAAAAGTCTAGACGGACTGATCGATAGAAACACGTCCAAGACTTCTATAGATTCAAAATAAAAAAAGCTGAAAAGATGCTCCCTGATTTTGTTCATGGATTGAGAATATAACCTACCTGTGTACTAGTTATAGCCTTTCGAGCTTCAGTACAGTACAGGTTTTGACTAGCATGAGAGTGTGTTTATGTTTTTTGTGTACTTGTGTCCGAACGGAATGAGGGACGTACTGCCCCTTGTTCCGTCTGGATACAATAACATATTCGTGTATCCAGACGGCCTAAGGGCTATACTGTCCCTTCCGCTGGGTTAAAACACGTTTAGTGTCGTGGTCGCGTGTACCTTTTTTGTGCTTTTATATCTTTTTTTCCAAGCGACGTGCATTCGCCCTTTGTTGGGCGGATCCGACATTGTTTGAATAGTGAACGTGGTTGTTTTCACCCCTTTTGTGTTGTCTATATATATTTTAATGTATATAGACTGAATAAACATTCCAATATGTGTAAAATACCAAATACAGGTATTAGCTTAATCTGTTATTTCCAAAATTATCAACAAAAAAGTGTATTTAAAAAAGTCACAATGATAGGGGCAAAAAAGGATCGAACCGAGTAAGCAGTGGTGAACTTCCATACTAAGAATGAGGTCATGTGCAGTTCTTAGACACGTTAGTCACATAATTTGAAATTAATTCGATGGCTTCCCTAACAATTTTTAAAAAGTTTCAATGTTTCATTATGGTCCGTGTACTAAACCACAATTCAATTTTCCATTTTGGAAGCATTAATGAAAAATGGAAAATTGAATCAATTTTTCATTTTTCATTTTCAATTTAGTAAATGAAAAATGGAAAATTGAACCAATTTTCCATTTTTCATTTTAAAATTTCAAATTGAAAAACGGAAATTGAAAATGGACTCAAATACGCTGTATTAAACCACAATTCAATTTTCCATTGCAAAAGTAAAAAACGAAAATGGAAAATTGAACCCATTTTCAATTTTCAATTTTCATTTTGAAAATGAAAAATGAAAAATTGATTCAATTTTTCATTTCGAATTTTAAAAGTGAAAAATGAAAATTGAAAATGGGTTCAATTTTCAATTTTCCTTTTTAAAATTTTATTTTCTTAATGAAAAATAGAAAATGGACTGTAATAGGCTGTACTAAACCACAATTCAATTTTCCTTTTCAAAATCCGTAATGGAAAATGAAAAAATGAGTCAATTTTCCATTTTTACACTCCGCGCGCTAATGCAAAAATGAAAAATGAAAAATTGAATCCATTTTCAATTTTTCATTTTCATTTTCGTTTTAACGACACATATCCTGCACACCCCTATCTCTATAATCCAGAGGTCCAGCGATTAGCCAATTAGAGCGCTCGTTTCAAACGTAACAAAAGTCTCTATCGGCAGCTTGCCCTTCTCTCGCTTCGCAAATAAACAGCAAATGAAAATAAAAATTTTAAAATATGTTACTGAAACCACCGTGAAAGTAACATAAAAATAGCCCATGTTTCAGACTTTCTGTTGATTTTATTGTATCAACATGGAGGGCACATCTTGCACATGAAGCCCAACGGTTCTGTAACGTGAATGTCGTTTTAAAAGACATTGAATATTAATACTTGTTTTAGTCTGACAGTCAAAAGTTAAATTGGCGATTCCATAAACGGAGTCACTGCTAATTAGATAATTGGATTAACGCAGGGGTAGACGTATTTTGCACGCGCAGCGTTACTGACATCAAGCGAGCATGATCTATTCTCAAGCCGATTTTAAAGGTAATGGTGCTAAGCATGGTTAAAATAAAAATAAATCGATTCAATAATCCTTGTATATATTGGAAAAAAATAAACAAATAGACCCAAAAAAATATAAAATCGTACGCGAAATTTCGGATTTTTATGACAAAATGGTGTAATCCGAGGCATTTTTATAAATCGTTTTACATTCCCCATATTTTGATTTTTTAAAAATTTAATCGGACTTCAAAGATTTTTCACTTGTATAAAGGCGCGAAGGGTTTGTGATTTAAATATTTTTTTCCATGAAGAATGTTACTGGCAGTTTTTTTTTTTGCGCAAAAGTTATCCGTTTGTAGGTTTGTCAAACCATGACACGACGCATTCATGGGACAGAGAGTAGAGATTTGCTTGACTTTTTTTTCAAAATATTCTCGGGGAGGCCCCCGAACCCCTTTCCAGATGTAGGGAAATCAACTTCCATTATACCCTCCCCACATAGACCCCTCATGCCTTGCGAGTCATTCCACAAAAAGTGTATGATTATGCTTTCCCCCCCCCCCCCCCCCCCATTTGAGGATTTAGGCCCGCCGGTCCCTGCTAACCGTCTACATCGAAGCTACGCCCAGCACTGATCAATCAATATAATAGACGGTAAACTAATATTTTAGTGAAAATCCGGCAAAGTGCTCACCCCCCCCCCCCCCCCCCCTTTTTTTTTTACCATATATTTTGATATGCAATATGTACAAGAATATTTGATTATTACTGAATAAAATACATTTATAAAAGAAACCAAATACAATATAGTTCCAGGCACGTATCGTCCCTTATAGTACTTGTTAAGAAACTTAATATCATTCAAGAAATCTATCATGTGGATAACAGGTAGAGGTGATAATTACATTTTTGTACTATGAAAACAATATAATTAATATTTGAAATACGTGTCATATGGAGGCATGCGCTGTTCGGCAGGCGATGGAGAAGATAGAAAACTTTTAATCAGTGGCGGATCCAGCTTTTGAGTTAGAGGGGGCGTAAAATTAGCGAGGGGTCCTGGGACCGCTTAGGTCCCCAGCAGGTCGAGGGCAGAGCCCTGTTAGGGGGACCACTTCGCCCCCCGGAAGCTAACGAATTTCAGCCTTTTTGGGCCCATTTTCATGACTGAAATTGATTTATCTAATGAATTGAAATTGATGCATTTGACAATTATATTAACTAACAAGTAGTTAATATTTACTAATATTAATATTTACACTTTGTTTATGGAAAATGATCGTTTTACCTATGATTTGCAGATTTCAGGGGGGGGGGGGAGCGTACGCCCCCTACGCCCCCCCCTTGAATCCGCCAATGTTTAACATTTATTTTCCCATGACGTAATCAAAATATCGGAATGAAAAGGACCTCGCACGAATTGATGGGAAATCCGCCCAGATAATAAAATCTCCTCCAGGGTTACTAAAACTATTTTAGGTATAAAATATATATTTATGGATAGAAAAACTTATAATCTATAATATTTACTCAAATGTTTATCATTTACATTACCTACTTTGCATTTATTCGAAATCGAAGCAACGCGGGGTCCACCATTTAGAGTCCGTGGTATTACGTTATAAAATTCAATAAGATGAGATGAAATTGAGAAAATCGTTTTACTCTGATTTATATTGAGTTATCATACATTTAGTGATTTAATAAACGGTAGAATTATTGTCCTCCTTCAAAAACTAGTATTTCTTTTCCGTATTCAGAAATACATTTTTGGTTCATCACTATACTCCCAATAGTTCACAATGAATGAATGCGCTTAGTGCGTTAACATTACGAAAAGATACATGTAAGCGAAAAACTATCGAAATAAGAGATTTTATTGCGGTTATTCGTAAAAACAAATAATAGAGTGTTTGATATATAGAGGAAAATAAAATATCATCGAGAACAGTAATCTTTGTTGGAAGTGTTTGAATGAATATCTCAAAAGAAAAAAAATGTTGTCGCAAAATGTTTACTACTCACCCAAACCATAAAATGACATTATAAAAATAATTAATTAATTAAACTTATTAGATATAATTTCAAAGTATCATCACTCTAAACCCATCGAAAGAAAACGTGATAGATTTATGAATAATTACTCAAGATTTTGAACCTTCTCAACCCCCCCCCCCTTTTTTTATATTTCGATCGCCTGGTTGACATCGTTCCCCACCTTGCTACAGGATCTTACTCGCCAATGCTGGAAGATCTTGTCAAACTAAAGTTTCTACTAAAAGGAAATCCTGTAGCAAGATGGGGAACAATACTCTAAAAAACTTTTCCAGTTTCCATAGGCTTTAGTGTTAAAATCGACTGTTTTAACCCAAATTATACACAAAATATAGGTCGCATGTTTGAAATATTACTATTTTCATAAAATTCAGCAAAAATATTACCGAATTCAGAGTCTTAATTTCTTTTAATGAGAAAAAAAAATTTCGGTCCCAACTGGGCGGAATTCCATACTTATCGTTCGAGCTCCTTAGATATCTACCATCTAGATACTAGAAATCAATATCTATCAAACCATTTTTAAAAGTTTCAGTAGGCGGATTTAGGGGATGGGTGGTGGTCCCCCCATGGGAACCCCCAGGGTTTCGATTTATTTTGGTAACAACAGCAATCGAAAAAAAACCCTGCAAAAGCATCAGTAGAAATTGCTCAATGTTCAGCAGAATTCATCAATTAGAAAGATTTTGTTTTAATGTATTCACCTTATTAGAGAATTTATTGAGGTTGTAAATACAATTCTTTTTAGGTTTTAAATTCGTTCGTACAAACAATATTTTATTGCAAAGTTTTGTAATGTACATCGCGCAGGGGGGTTTCTGTTATGCCCGATAATTGGTCCTTATTCCAAGTAGTAATCATATCTTTCATTTCAGTTTCTACATTTTATCGGAAATGAACAATCATATAAACATGTCAAATGATTTACAAAACATGTAAACCTTCACGCTTTTATGCTTATAGAAGGATCTTTTTTTAATCTTCACATTTTGTTTAAAACATATAAATGTACATGTATTAAACATTGGACTTGGAAATTATGTAAAAACAAACAAACAAACAAACTAAAATGAAGAAAGCAAATTTTACACCATATCATACCAATATTCTAATTCTATATCCATGTAACTGCGGGGACAAATAAACAATAAGTATTAAAGTACAAATAATCTGAAAAAAATCGAGATCAACCCAGGCTCTCCCTACTAATTTGAAAGCGTATCCCTAAAATGGTCCTGATATTCGAGATGATAAAGGAGAAAATATGCTTCAGATTGCACAATTTTATTCTTTTTTTTTTCTTAATTCCCGGGGAGGCGTCCCGGACATCTAACTCTCGTACCCTCCTCCACTCGGCATTTCATACCTCGGATCGACCCTTTGGGCCGATGCAACACCCACCCTCCCGCTTTCCTCTCTAGATCCGCCCCTGATAGTGTACAACCATCCAAAGGATTACCGGATATACATTGGTGGCAGTAGAATAACCTTTTGACAACACAGACGTCAACCGTGTTATGAATTGATAAAAAAGGGATTACTTCATAATTCATACTAATTAGATGTCCATAGTTCTTTTTATGCAAAAAAGCACAATTCTGGTAGATTCACTCGAAATATAGGCGATAACTCAAGGAAACTTTTTTAAAAAGTCCATGATCCTTTAATAAGCTTATTGCATTGCCTTGTCATATAGCTATGTTATAAAAAATACGAGAGAGCTGCATAAATGTGTCTAAGATAACATACTTCATAATATCATTTTAAAAACAAAACATATAAAATGTAATTTCCACAAAATTAATTCTTACGACTGTTTATTTGCGAAGCGAGAGAAAGGGCAAGCTGCCTAAAGAGACATTTGTTTACGTTTAACCGATCGCTCTGATTGGCTAATCGCTGGACCTCTGGATTATAGAGATAGGGGTGTGCAGGTCATGTGTCGTTAAAACGAAAATGAAAAATGAAAAATTGAAAATGGATTCAATTTTTCATTTTTCATTTTTGCATTAGCGCGCGGAGTGTAAAAATGGAAAATTGACTCAATTTTTCATTTTCCATTACGGATTTTGAAAAGGAAAATTGAATTGTGGTTTAGTACAGCCTATTACAGTCCATTTTCTATTTTTCACTAAGAAAATAAAATTTTAAAAAGGAAAATTGAAAATTGAACCCATTTTCAATTTTCATTTTTCATTTTGAAAATGAAAAATTAAAAATTGAATCAATTTTTCATTTTTCATTTTCAAAATGAAAATTGAAAATTGAAAATGGGTTCAATTTTCCATTTTCGTTTTTTACTTTTGCAATGGAAAATTGAATTGTGGTTTAATACAGCGTATTTAAGTCCATTTTCCATTTTCGTTTTTCAATTTGAAATTTTTAAATGAAAAATGGAAAATTGGTTCAATTTTCCATTTTTCATTTACTAAATTGAAAATGAAAAATGAAAAATTGATTCAATTTTCAATTTTTCATTAATGCTTCCGAAATGGAAAATTGAATTGTGGTTTAGTACACGGACCCATTATAATCAACATGATGAGATTGTTAGGCCATCAAACAATTATCACCAATGATTGGATAATTCTTCATTGCCAGCTAAATAAAACTACCCATGGTAGTCAGTCCAGACTCCGTCAATCATTCAATCATTACTTCAATCATTAATCTAATCATTGCTACACAATGAAAATCATTGCACCGTCTGGAAAGGTGTTAATTGCCGTCTACAGCGTGGACCGTGCAACAAGGTATATTTATTGATTGCGGGGACTTATCATTAAGATAAGATATCATCCTCGACCATGCACAAAATCGGTCGATACTTACATGTAGTTCACATACATTATTCATGATTGAGAAATATTTCTTTCAAGTGCTATTTTTAAGTCATAAAAAGTATTTCACTGTTATTGGCGAAAGCGACATTTTGAAAGAATATACATGTTATAGCAATTCTCATTCGCCCCCTATCTTTTCCTTTTCCTGTTATTTGTTATGTTTGATTGGGTTTTTGTTCTTTTTTTTTTTTTCCGGGGGGGCTATTTTGGTTTTCAGGAGAGGGCATTTGATTACAAGAACGTATATCCCTTTTGGTAACATTTGGCAACCGTATTATGATGTTTACGTATATATACTGGAAATAATTCGTTTGATAAAATGTTTGTAGCAAAGCTTTAGAAACTACGTGCAATGTTTTTCTGTTTCCCACTTCTCAAGGCAACCATTTGCAAAATACTTTAGATGTCTTCCTTCTTTACATCTTTGTCTTATTTACAGTTGTATAAATTCGGTCGTTAAATTGTGTAACTTATTTTACGACGTCTGTAAATACTTCAATCTTAGAAAATGGAAATATTATCGTCAGGGAAACATAAAATTGACAGAAACAAATGATTTTACATTCAAGTATTAATACATTTCATTAAAGTTTACATATTGTTTTCATCACACACACTTGTCTACATATTCTTTTCAAAGCTAAGATCAAAGGGTGCAGGTTTACATGTGAAACGTCCATAACTGTAAGAATGAATGATAACTTTTCAAAGCGTCATACATAAAATTCGTAGTCGATCGACAAAACGCTCAATTCTTTAACTCCTGTGATGCAATACTTGTATGATTCGATTGTTCTTTTAGATGTTCAAAGAAGTATAACTTTCCACAAAAACACAACAGTAAAGGGGGTAATAGGTATGCTTTAGAAATTCTAAGAGGTATGCAATTGATGAACATTGTTTTTGAAAAGTATTCAAGGGTGCACATTGGAGAGATGGTGCAAGATGCTTGCCTCCATTAATTTGGATCACATTGTAGAAAGTAATGACAAGTTTCCAAAAAAAGCAAAGTAATATTTTGTGTCAAATAGTCTGGGTCCAATACAAAGCTAATTACAGGTAGCAGAGCTGGAAAGATATTGAATTACACAGGAAATAAGTTTAACAATTAATTTCTTCAGTGTGGTAGTCAGTTTCAGATACAAGGAACGTATCATGTCGCCATCGGTACAACACAGCACAATATTTACCCTATGGACTTTTCAATGAGGTTAAAGAGCTGTCCACAAACACCAGTACTGGCGAGTAAAAAACTGTCACACGTCAACGTGACCTGCAAATCCGGCCATTTACTAATAAATAAAAAAAGACCAAAAGATAAACACAAAATAAGATAAAACATTAAACAAAATAAACACAAAATAAGATACGTTTCTTCTCATACATGTACGTCTAGTTATAGTTGTTCCCTTGTTTTTCATGCGATATCCATCACGTCAGGCCTTAATATTATCCAGCGGTGTGCATGTCTGACAAAATCAATTTTTGTTTGGCTAAATGGGAAAATTGGTCAATACCTTGTAGATAAAGATAAGGTTTTGTATGTTTAAATTCGGTATTTATCAGATTGTATTATGATTTCCTATTATTATGCAACTATCGGATTTATTTTGAAATTTATTATCAGTCCTCATGTTTACATTGACAAATATGGATAATGACCATATCCCTGTATACAGCACACAATCGATAATTCAGAAATGAGAAACCGAAGGCATACAAAATCAGGATAAAACAGAAACCAAAGCAAACAATCAAAAACCTTTACCACATGAAAAGAAGCGAACTCCCGATATGAGAGTGAAACCAGGTGCCCAGGAAGAGTAAGCATCTCCTGCTTGCATGCAACGCCCGCCGCTTCAATTCGGTAAAACTGTCACATTCGGTAACTTCCATTTCGGAAGACATAGAGTACAATCTTTGGTTGGATGGTTCAAATGGTCTATGACAGAATATCATCCACCATTCTGGAGAGTGGGACATCATAGTGTATGACGAGTTCCCCACATCGACCGTAGAACTTCCTCAGTGACGATGTTAGTCGGTCACAAACATATCCCTGACTGAGAAGCTTGTCTGAAAGACGCCTAGCTCTCAGAACAAAATCCGTATATTTGGTACTTGCTCTGGCATAGCGTATCAACTGAGATATGAACACGCCGTAAGACTGCGATGAAGGGATGTTGCTACTCAGAAAAGGAAAGTTTGTAATGCTGAAACTGAAGTCGTCACGTTTGTCATAGAGTGAGGTGTTCATTTGACCATCAGTGTCGTAGGACAACATTATGTTCAAATAGGATGCTGAATTATTTGTCTCTGTGGTTTCTTTGACTTCAAGCTCCGAAGGATAGATACTGCTCAGGTAATCCGCGAATTTTGGATTATTGATGGACAACACATCGTCTATGTACCTGTAAGTGAAGTTGAAGTCAGAACATGTTCAACTTTGTAGATGACATTAGAATTTTAAAACATATGATGCTTTTGAATTTGAAGAGGTTTGTAAAATATTATTTACACACACACACACTGGTCTTCGTGTTTGTTAAAGCTTAGAATAAAGGATGCAGGTTTACATTAGAAACGTCGGACTCCTTAACTGTAGAATGAATTATTACTTTTCAAAGCGTCATACAAAGAATTCGTAGTCGATGAACAAAACGCTCCATTCTTTAATTCTTGTGATGCAATACTTGTATGATTCGATTGTTCTTTTAGATGTTTAAAAAAATTACTTTTCGCAAGAACATCACAAGAAGAGGGGTGATAGGTATGCTTTAGAATTACTAACAGGTATGCAATTCATGAACATCGTTTTTGAAAAGTATTGTAGGGTGCACATTTAAACATTCCTTCGAAAAACGGAAATCCGAATAGGTTTTATTTTACTCAAAATCGACATTATTTCTTTTCTTGTCATTCAGTTCCACTATACAACCTGATATCTTCACATATGAACTTGATAGCATATTCAAAAGATAACCGCAGTGTCCAAACCCTACTGCCAAATAGCATGCCCTTTGCGCAAAAATTTCCATATGTGGTGTACAGACTGATAGAATCTAGCACTACTTTGACTTCCGGATAAAAATATCAGTCGAGGGTGGGATTAATATAATCTTATACCACCATGAGGGAGGGATGGCGATTTCTCAACCCAAGTGTAAAAATTTTGCAAGTCCTTGACGAGGCTTGCTGAGTCATGGTCAAGCAAAAGTTTTACACGAGATCGAATTATCTCACCCAAGGGAAATTCGAGAGTTCTCATTCTTCTTCAGTTTTGCTCCTACCCTGTGAGACAGCCTATGTGACAAACATAAGTTGTCTCAAAGGCTACCAATCAGAGACATCGTACTAAAGACGCGTGCGGCTTTTGAAAGTACTTCCGGTAACTGGCAATGAAAAATTGACGAAGCTTGAGTTTGACGTCAGAGGGCTATCATGTGATTTTGCAGACGTGGGAAAAACTATTATGAAATTCCAATTATCAGTAAGAAAAGCACGATTGTTATCTATGCCACCACTGTTCTCTACCGGTTAGCATTTTGTCTCGACAAAGCGTAGTAACCGTTGTCAAGGAGTAACGACAAGACCGTAGGTACTTAGAAATGAAGAAGAAATAGATTCTTTCACTTTCTACTGAGTGAGACATAAAAATTTACACTCGTGACGGAAATTTTTCATCTTTTCCCTCGTTCCGCTACGCTCCACTCGGGAAGAGATGAAATTTCCGTCCCTTGTGTAAATTTTTATGTCTCACCCAGTAGATCGTGATAGAACCTATTAGTCTCAGAACGGGTAAATCTGTAGATATCTCTGTCCGGGGTGAGAGAATAATATAATCTTACACCACCATGAGGGAGGGATGGCGATTTCTCAACCCGAGTTTACAAATTTTGCAAGTCCATGATGAGGCTTGCCGAGTCATGGACAAGCAAAATTTTTTATACGAGGGTTGAGATTTAGCCATCCCTCCCTCATGGTGGTGTTTGATTGTTTTTCTTCCACGATATCGACTGTCTAGAGTGTCTGTTATAATCACCAGTTTGTCTGTTTTGGTAGCGATGTTGCAAATCTTTGATACTCTAGCTGGTAGGATTTCCCTGTCCCTGTACAAAGGGGTGATAAATTCTATTATTCTCGTACACCTAGGATTCAGTTGATCCGTTGTTTGTCACATGAAATCCATCACGGCAGGCCTAGAAATATCCAGCGGTGTGTATGTCGGACAGCATACATATCTATTTTGTTGAACGAGGAAAATGTTAACTTGTAGATAGAGATATGGTTTTGCGTGTATAGTTCGGTGTTTATCGTCAAATGTAAAGATTTTATTTCTTTCTTGTGTCTTGTTATGATGCAAATATTAGAGTGATTTTGAAATACATGTTTATGTATTTATGATCTGTACTTTATTCTTTATCTCGAACACTTCATTCTCAGCTGTAATTTTGCTCGTGCTGAGGCTAAAAACTCGACTTATTTACATCATAATGGAGTACCATAATACAGGAAAACTTTTCAAATTGCATGTAAATAGTTATTTAAAAAATAACCACAAGTCCTGTAGAAAATACGTAACAAATGAATTTTTTAAACGGTACTGAAATACCCCCTTGCATGAGAGAATTAATCCAACGCAAGTCTAATTCCGATGTAATATATTTCAACTCTATGTGATAACTGATATATATTATTCAAATTAATAAGAAATCTAAAGTTATTGCAGACTGAGAAAGTTTTCTTTACACCGTAACCTTGATCTATCAAATATGACTTTGGTTAAGCCCCTATCACAACTACACGTTCTCTCAAGACGTTCTTACTACGTCCTTGAAGTCCTAATTTTTTTTTTTTTTTTCATGAACGGTCGTGGTGGCTCGGCGTTCCCGCATTTCGCCGGGGTCCTTACTACAATCTCAGTACGTGTCAGGCGAGTTCTTACTACTTTCACTACGTCCTTACTACGTTCACATCACGTTTCGTACAATTTTGGCGGTCGTAGAACGTGTAGGTGTGACAGGGGCTTTAAAGGCTATGACACGCCCTCGTATCTCAGGCGATAATTCTGAGAAATAATATTCAAATTCATAGAGATTAAAGTAATACACATGTACATGTAGTCAAGGTAATATGCTCCCATTTCGTCGGCACCGTGGTCTAGTGGATCAGGTGTCGGGCCAGATGGTTTTCAGGTTCGAATCTCAATGGGC